>OY757928.1:56039080-56184080 GCA_963585895.1 Sepioteuthis lessoniana | reverse complement strand
GTTCTCCTAGAATTATGGATTTGGCATTAAATAACATACAAACGTTGACATGCCTTTAAACAAAGAAACCAAACCTTTGTAGCTGCGTATCATCTACAGAAAAGTGACTAGCCAAGGCGTGGACCACTATCGATAGGCTATTGATCACATGGAAGCCTGACCTATCTGATAAAATGATACGGAATTTCTTCTAGACAGTGGTTGTCCTAATTCTACTGAATGGATGCAACACATGGACGCTGGCAAAACGCATTGAGAGAAAACTAGACGGCAACTGCACAAGAATCCTACGTGCTACCTTGTACAAATCCTGGAAGCAACATCCCACAAAAGAACAGTTTTGCAGCCACCAACCACCTATCTCTAAAACTATCGAAGTAAGACGAAGATATTCGGGACGCAGCTGAAGACGCAAGGACACACCCCGAAACGATGTTTTCCATTGGACCCCTTCACGTGGACGTCCCAGTGTTTGCCGACCATCAAGAACTTACAGCAGCCTTGTACGGATAGAGTTGACCTGCCGGGAGAAAGAAGGGTAATAAGGCCGAATGGCGAGGGAGATTCAGAGTAATCAACTCGACTTGATTATGTTGATCATAATGATATATATATATAATTGAATATGATAATAATATTGTTCTGATGATGGCATTAATGAAAACCTGACAACCACCAAGTGCTTTTGAATGATAACAACGGACAAAATATTAGAAAAGAGCGGTGATGGAAAGATAAGGAATTCAAGAGAGAGAGAGAGAGAGAGAGAGAGAGAGAGAGAGAGAGAGAGAGGAGAGTACAGAAAAGAGAAAGAGTGTATACTCTTTTAAAGAAGGGAGCCAAATCCTGAAAACAAAATAAAATCCCCCAAAGGATACATAGGTGTTGAGAGAGAGAGAGAGAGAGAGAGAGAGAGAAAGAAAGAGAGGGAGATACTGACAGAGAGAGGCATGTAGGCAGACTGGGCTCATTTGAGCATAAAAAGAAATAGATAGGTATATAGGTAGATTATTAGATAGATAGATAAATAGATAGGTTAGGTAAGCCGTTTGGTATGATCAAGGAAAAACCAAGAAGAGAAGAATATTGTTTTCCAAATTGTCTACAAATGGTATGATATTTTAGCCAAACCTTTAATTTAGACATAACGACGATATCTTGTTATAGTAAGCATACATGCACACACACACACATACACACACACACACACACACACACATATATATATATATATATATATATATATATATATATATATATATAAAAGGTGGCAGCAAAAGTACCTCTCATGTTTTAAACTGTCACCTGTGTGGTGTAAATGAACTGAGGCATCTACCTATTTTTTTTTGTAATAGATACGACCAGTTAATTTTACGGCTTCGCTTGGTGAATATCGGGCATCTACTGTTGAACATTTTTTTGTTTTTTGAGGACAATTAAATATGTAATTGCTACACAAATTGCTTTCCGTGCTCTTTTCGTGTTACTAAGATATGATGCTGCTCCGTATCGAAAATTGATACTGGTGAATTAGGATCATTATCATGTATGTAGGAAATGTTAGAAAATAATTTCAGGCACCATAGAATGGGCATTTCAGGTCTATAATCAAAGCAATGCAAACGATAAGTGGTTAAAGTACTATTCTAACATTGGATGCTGTCTAAGAATTTGCCAATGGCGATGGCCTACAGAGTCGGATGGCGAGAATAAGTCAGAGATCTGTGCTGTCAGCATGCTTTGATGATGATGAAGATGATGGTGAAATAATGGGTAAGCCAATTAGTTGATGTTTTAAAATTCTATTTCTGTTGGAATCGTGTTCTGTTAAATCTCATTTAACTGAGTCGTATATGACATGTTTCGTAGGTTTGGTTTCTTTAGTTTCATGGCTTGTCAACCTTCTTGGGGTATTTAATGACAAAACCTTCTGGAAAAACAAAGCTCTTGTCAAAACTTAACTTGGTTGACAATGACTTTTCATAAATTTCCCAATGTTATTTGTCGGAAAGTGGACATACAATCGCGACTGGAGTTCGACCTCGTTCACTACAATGTCGCAGTCCAGTATGATAACCACTACGCTGTGAAAGGGAAATGGTATTGAATATATATCTTATTTTCAAAATTGTCAGATGCTTTTATGAGGTAAAACTTACATTGTCTAAAGACAGCCAAAGTAAGTCGAGAGGACAGAGATTTGTTAAGATGGTGGGGTGGGGGTAACTATTTTAATCATTTTTTGTAACATTTTGTATTTTATTTATCAAAATTAGTATTTCAGGGTACAGTAACATTTTAATAAACTATATTTACCTTTTTTCTAAATTTTTTTTTACAAATTTAAGTTAGGAAAGAATATACTTATAAATACAAATTAATGGGTATATTGTTTTAGAATTTCATGCCTATTATTGAAAAATATTCTATTTTTCAAAATGGAATTGCTCAGACCTTCATCTTGGAAACAAAGAAAAACTTTCAAAGCAAGAGCTCGGTGTCTCACGAATCATTAGGCAATAAATGTTCCTACCCTTGATGACTGGCGCAAAACAGTCTTATTTTTCATATTTTTAATCCATTTTGCTCACGAATCAAAAAATGTAAGCTCAAACTTAAATGATCGAATGAAGAAGAAAGATACCAGCAAAGGAATTTGTGTAATTTTCAAAATGGCGGATATTATCGTTTCGTTGGTGTTTGCGCGGTACAGTTGCTAAGGCAAACTAAGATTTATGTGCCTCATTAGCAAACGAAAAGAAATTGGAAATGCAGGCTTAAATTCTTTATGGGATCTTTACTGGCGGCGAGTGAACGCTAACAAAAAAATCTTAGTTACTCTGAAGACGAGAATAAACTGAATAGGAATTCTGGCGTTATATATTTCCCTTCACAATAAAGAACGCTTGCTGAGCTTCCGACCAAGTAATTTTATCAGTTGTCCAACTAAAAGACTCAATAGAATAGAATTATGTGGGCTAGATGAAAGAAAATGCTCTAATTAAAGAATGATCAAGAGAAATAATTTAATAAGAAGAATGTAATTGAAGTTGCGTATTGTGAAATTATTTTCTTTACGTTGTGTAAAATAAGATTTTAAAAAAGGCGAAACTAAATTTGCTAATGTATACAAAAAAAGGTGCTAAAACCCATAGTTAAACTTGACCTTGGTTGTGCCGGATGGTGTAATGGTTAGTAAGCTAGGTTTGGAGATCATTGCTATTTCTATTACGCCTTGGTGACCCATGAGTAGAAAAGAAAACTACCCCGTCGGCTGGAACTGTAGAATAGACCGCCTGCAAATCAACAGTGAAATAAAACTCCTAAATGACTGTCATAGACATAACAGTAAACAATCTAATTGTGAGGGTCCTATTTTGGAGCTTTGAGGAATGTGGATTGCTCCTTCATTGTTATTACTCTCAGGTTCAATCTCACACGGAGTAGTTGTACTTGCTAGGATCTCATTAATGTGACAATTAGAAATATTTAATCACTTCCTATACTTGCAACCATTTAAATGCCTGCAAAAAAGATTGGAGCTCAATTGAATTATTGCTATCAAACAGAAATGACTGAAAGATTTAGGGGAGGTGTTCTCGTGGCGTAATGGTTAAAGCGATGGACTGCAGAATCGTATTAAGCGAGTTCCATCTCCAGTCGCGCAAATACGTTCACTTTTGGGCAAATGCCCTTGGGAAAGGTATGAACCGCCTTATCCTTCCAGTTATGGGGTTCTTCTAGGAGAATGGCTTTGACATTAAATAACCTACAAAGGTTGATATTTAATTAAACAAAGAAACCAAACTAAACCAAATCTGAAAGATTTAACTGTGAACAACCGAATTGATAATGCTGAATAGAATGATTGGTTGGTTGGTTGGATTTCATGACATATCTTTGTAGGTTATTTAATGGCAAATCCATTTTTATACAAATAATCAGTTCCCTTTCAAATCATTCAGCTTAGCGTAAGTACAGATTCAATGTAAAAAAACAGTACTGTTTCTAATAATTCAGTTTAGCATAAATACACAGTTTAAGTAACAAAGTTCTATTTCATGTAATTTAGTCTAAAATAAGTATGTATTTTAGTTGTATTAGACCCAGTGCTACTACTCAGGGTAAGAGTAGACCTGAGAGCATTGGCAGTGAATAGGTGCTCTCTCTGCATTCTCCAAAGCTGCAGCATTACTTGAACCTCAACATCAGATTATTTTGTGTCATATCAAGGTCACTTATTGGGTAGAGTCTTTACCCTCTGTAGAGGTGCAGTCGGTGTATTCTACTGCTCCAGCCGACTGGGCAATAGAATGATTAGATAGCAATACTTGAAATCATTTAGTCCCATTTTATGACATTTAACTGACTCTAGTAGTGAGAGAGATTAGGGAATGTAGAGTACCCCTCTATTACAATTATTTTCAGGTCCACTCTGATGCGGTCAGGTAGTATGAAACAGTATTGCTTTGTTTTTAGATCGGGATATATATTAGTTGGAATTATTAAAGATATTCGGTAATACTTGAAATAATTTAATTATATGCAAAGAAATTGTTTATCTTAAAAAGAATTATTAGTGTTAGATAGTAATACAATAGTATAAATTGTTGTATAGAGACTTCCGGTATTACCGATGAAAAGACGACATGTTTCTCAAGCACAGCAAAAAGACAGAGACAAGTGTTCGTGTATATATATTTTTCGGTTTTTTCTTCTCCCATTCCCATCATATCATTGTACATAAACCATATTCTGTAAATAAAAATCATATACCACTTTCGGGTTTTAAGTAGATCTTCTTCATAGAGCAAATGTGGTATTTTTGTAACTGTTGCGCGCACGATGAAGGACAAATGGTTATATATTGTACTGTTGAATGGGTCGGCAAATGTGGCTAGCTAGGTTCCCTTAGAATTCTTAGTTAAAGCATGGCCGCTCCCTTCCCCTCCCCCAATACCTTGAGGCCTTGTGCCTCCGTTGTATCATAACAACGAAATAAAAAAAGAGAGAGACAGGAGAGTTCTGAAAGACCTCGGTCAGTAGAAGACGAACTTCGGACGTAACACTTACAGCGAGAGACTTATAATATTAGTCGAGCCTTACCGCTTGAATTAATATATAATTAACAATGTTTCAATGTGTATCGTTTCCCTACCTCGATACAACTTCAATATAGACCAAAGTGACACAAAGGCTCCCTTTCTCAAAGTCAACCGTGTATATTTCCTATCATAAGGAGATTCACTTTTCAATAGCTACTACACCAAGGTGCAGGGGAAGGCGCTACCCCTTTCCTTGGTTATGAATGTATACAAACGATAAATAGCCATACTTGAAACCCTTTAACTCTTTGCCCACAGGTGATCGATATAAAAAAGAATTACTTGTGTAATAGTTCTACTAGAAACCATTCAACTTTGTGCAAACCAGTTAGCTCTAGCTTATATTAAAACAAAATTACCTAAAAACGATTTGCTTATATATATATATATATATATATATATATATATATATATATATTGGTGTGTGTGTGTGTGTGTGTGTGTGTGTGTGTGTGTGTGTGTGTGTGTGTGTGTGTGTGTGTGTGTGTACATTTCAACAGGATTTAGCATTGAGTGACAAACAGGTCGTGTTATACCATAAAATACAACCAAACGAAACCAAAAATAGCTAATAAAAGCAAATTAAAATTTTGAACTTGACTATTGTTGAAATTATAACACCTTACAAAAATGTATGCTAATTTGCTGCTATTATCAAAAATTAACCGTGGCGGGGGAATATATGCAAAATGAGGGGAAAATCCCCAAATCCTAGAGAGATACATGGTTGAGAAATGTACCCACTCCTGAAAAAAAAAGAAAAATTAAAAATTACAAAGAAAAGCATACATAAGTGAAGAAAGTTAACCAAAAAATATAGCCCCTATATACACATTACAAAATAAACCTTCGCACTCAATAGAACAAAGGGGTGTCCTCGTGGTGTAATGGTTAAAGCGATGGACTGCGGAATCAAATATGCGATTCGTACTCCAGTCGCGCTATTACGTTCACTTTCGGGCAAATACCCTTATCCTCCCAGCTATGGATAAAATAGCACCACTACTGTTCTTCTAGGAGAATATCTTTGGCATTAAATAACTTACAAAGGTTGATATGCCATTAAACAAAGAAACCAAACCAAACCAATCAATAGAACAACGGCTACACATAAAAAAAATAGTGCAATTGAATAAATCACTGAAATACACGCTACATACATACATACAGGAAGAAATTATTAAAACACACACCAACACACACAAACAGCCGATTAAAATGATAAGAATTAATCACTATACATCCATCACTCACAAAAAATGGACCCAAACACTATACATTCACACAAATGCAGAATGTGTAAAATTACGTCTACTATTGTGAAGCCCACAAATTCAGAAGATACCACAGGTTACCCTAGGAATAATGACAACTTACAAAGAAACTATTTTTGCAGCTTACACAGACCAAACGAACCGAACAATCCAACAACATTAAATTCAAAATGATTAATCTATCAGCTTATTAGCTAGACTGAAAATTAATGGATATATTAAAACCAGGTCTAAACTTTTTCTCCTCCCCAAAAAAGATTCGAGGATAATAAAACACGCCATCTAAGATTTCGAAGATTGATTGAGAATTTCTCTATAGAAAATACAAACGATTCACTCGCAAAAAAAAAAAAAAAATCCAAATTCTTCCCGGACAGAGGCAAACAAATAAGTTAAACAGTTTTCTAAAGACTCTGAGCATTAGCTTACAAGATAAAAGCAGACACACACATAGTAACTTCTAACCCTAAAGAAGACCCAGCCTTAAAAAGATACAGGAAAACATGGACATAATTAGAAAAGGGCTGTAAAATGAAGAGCAGTATTTTTTTTTTTTTTTACTTAAAACATTACAGAACAAAAATATTCGAAATTCTAACGGACAAAACAAACTATAAATTGATAAATACATACGTAGACATTGCTATCATATGAAAAACAATTGAAAAATTCTCTACCATTCACATAGCGACACTTCATAACTGAAGTCATTTCAATAGCTAGCAATTTTTACGGATTTTCGAAATTCACAAGTCAAAAGAAATTAAAATCTATGTAGAAACACACAAATCTGAAAACAGAAATTCTAAACCTTAGTGGGTTCAAATGTACACTTACAGTAACAGGCCCATCGAACTTTACCAACCGACCGAGGAAACTAGTACATATTCTTGTACAATTATTCCTATAAGAAATTAAACGCTACATTAGAGACGATATCTATTTTTCAAACATCACTCCACAAAAAAAAAAGAACCAAATACACTCACGGTAGTAGGTGACGTCACAAAACTACATTGTCATATACCCTATCAATTAGATAAACGGGCCATCTAACTTTAAATAGAAAAATAACCAAAAACATAACAACTAATATATAACAAAAAGTATCACCGATAGTATAGAACAAATCTTAGATAACTCCTTCCAATTCGAGCACAAAAATTACACCCAAACTCTAGAAACAGCTATGGGAACCAAAATGGCACGAACATACGCCATCTTAAGCTTAGCATAATTAGAGGGAAATCTCTATGAAATAACAAGAAAAATACAGCATTAGTGTGAAAACATTTCATTAGATTATAGAAAAGATAGCTATATTGTTATATAGTCATCTACATCATAACGACACAATCATAAAGACGGACGCAATAAATTAATCAGACGCAAGATTAAACGACGAGGAAGACTTCTTTAATAATATATTAACTCTCACTTTATTGCAAGGGTTCGAAAGGGTTGTTCAAGATTTGCGTGTGAGAAGGAGCTGAAGACCGAACATAAACTGTAACATTTTGACCCCACTGTTATGACCGTCACGTTGTGTCTTTCTTGTTCTCCTGATGCTGTGGTCAACTCCATCGGTGTTCCTGAGGGCCCCCTCGGTCGGGTGTGGCTTTCCCTACCACACCTCGTCTCCAGCTTTCTGGAACTCTACTGGTAACTGCTTTGGCTCGTCGAACTCAACTGAATTATATAATCGTTCGACGTATATAATCTTTGAAATCGAATGTTTAATCGTCATCAAGCGGAAATAACTGTCATACAGTTCAGAGGTCACTCTCTTCCGGTGCGTCAGTCTATGAGAGTATAATGGGATTTTTTTTACCTCGTCCCATTTCATCAGCCAATTTCGACCCACGCTATTTCCTCTCATAACTGCCATTAGAATGTATCACTTTCTTCCGGTGTACCACCTTGAATGGCATTTTTGGCCGGGTCAAAAGGTCAAAACATAATAATATGAATATTCCATATTTTGGAAATTCTAATAAGACAATATTATTAATTTATTCCAAAATGTAGACTGTAAGACAGATTTCTCCATAGAACACAACTGTCATTTTTAGACATACTTAATACAAAAAATAAAATGGCCATGTTATCGTACATTAGACACGTCTTCATCATCATCATCATCATGTCGTGCCGCCAGCACGGATATCCCTGACCAACTCTCGCCGCTTCTCCCTATCATTCATCGCCTCCGGCAGGTCTTCAGGGTTACATCCCGTGTCTTCACATAGCTGCTGTATGCAAGTTCGGGCTGGTCGTCCTGCTTTTGCTTGGCCATATGTGGGGGTCCATAGGAGTACATCACTTACAAGCTCGTCCTTGCTTCTCCAGCAGTGACCTGAGTGTCTGGTTCGTCTAACTTGTATAGTTTTCGTGATGGGAGGCAAGTGGCCGTATAGTTGGTGTCTCGTGGGGTGTTGTCACCAGGACTTGTTCAATATTGCTCGCAATATTCTTGTGTAGTTGCCGTCTAGCTTCTTCTCCAGCCGTTTAGTTAGCGTCCATGTAGTACATCCATATATCAGTATCGATACAACCGCTGCCTGGAAGAAACTGTGTTTCATTTTATCGGTCAGGTCTGATTTCCATATGATCGAGAGCCTATCGATAGCCTTCCATACTTTCGTCAGTCGTGTGTCGATGTCGTTTTCGGTTGATGAGACGCTACTTCCTTGGTAGGTGAATTTGTCTACTAGTTTCAGAGAGGCTCCGTCTAGTGTGGTGATGTTGCCCGTTTGGTTGTAACACATATATTCAGTTTTGTGTGCATTGACATGGAGGCCAATGCCTGCTGCAGCTCGTTCCAAACTATGCAGTAGTGTCTCTGCTTGATTAGGCGTATTCGCCAGTAACGCCAACTCATCAGCATAGTCGGCGCCTGTGATTGTTTTGGCGGGGTACCTTTTGCTTAACGAATCGAGTTTCAAAATGTCCAAAAAATAATTGAATAAGGTTATATAATCATCGAAGGAAAATTCCATTTTTTTCGAAATCGTGAAAACAACTTTTATAACAAATGATAAGTTCAGCAGCAATTTTGAAAAAAATGTGGTCTACATAATAAAATGAACCAACTGGAAAGTCGTTTTTCCAGAATGTACATAAAGACGGAACAATAAAGTATTTCGGTGGAAAACAAGACTGAATAATCAGAAAAGTGTTATTTTTTTTTAATCAAAATATTTTTATTAATGCAGCAATGAACAAATTAAAATAAGACCAATATATCTGACCAATGACTTAAAATTAGTTTAGAAAAAAGAAAAAAAAACCTTCATATATTAGATTTAAACCAACATTAACCAGAATCTAACCACACACACACACACACGAATACAAACAAATAGGCGGACGAAGACACAAACAAATATATATAATCACCCAATCGTTTAACAATGCATCGCTATATGGGAATTAATAATTTTCATACGCATTAAATCCACCCAATGCAGTTGGACATATATGTGTGTGCAAATGTATGAATACGTACGTACGTATACATACGTATATGCATGGGTGTGTGCACACAGTATATATATATATATATATATATATATATATATATATATATAAATTGATTATTGAAAAAAAAAACATTTACATGGACCGGAGGTAAGCAGAGAGGAATACCAAAAATGTTCATAAACAACACAATAAAATATCTTAATTTGCATAACCCGTGAAGTTTGATAGGCCATTTGAATTAAATCCAATGTGACTCTCACAGACAAAAATCTTGAATCAAGTAAAATAAAAACAACCAATCAAAATGATATCTACAATAAAGAAATCAAACGCAAAACCAATATTCATATGCCTGATTGTCTGAAACACGTTTTACATAAGAAAATAGAATGATAATAAATAGATATGAAAGAAAATTTGAAAAAAATAAGAGACCAAATTGGAAATCATTTGCATAACTATTCATTTTCTAATATTTACTTTTCTCTCGACAACTATATATATATATATATATATATATATATATATATATATATATAAAATATCCTACTAAAATTCTTCATTTCACATTACCGATTGTCAGTTGAGCTAATAAGACGTATCGACTCAAAGTCTCCTAATGAAAGGAAATATACGCGGTTGACTTTGATAAATTAATTTAATTATGTAAGATGAGAAAAAGAATGTTGTGCAAGATACGCTGGTATTTGAAAAATGTAAGGAAAATAAGTTAAACTAATGGAAATTAATAAAATAATTTGTTGTCACTGCAGCATCACTTGGCCACTTTTGAATTCAGTAAGTTTCTTTTTATTTCATTCACAATATTTAACTTAGATGTAGCTGAAGCCCAGAAACGGGAATAATGGTAGCTCGATTAGTAAACTTCTGGAACCATCCTTCATTTACTAAGCTCAGCTATATCAGATGCAAGGTCCAGTGTGGCAACCAGTCAGTATTAAAGACACTAACCCACCGAGAAATATAATTACTCCAGCGGAAACACCTGTGCGATTAATTCTCTTGTTTACCAAATAATTCCTACTGATGACCGATAGATGCCTTTGCCAAAACAAATAATTTTTTCTCGCGTTTGTTCGTGATATAATGATATCCTTCGTAGGAAATGAACCCTCTGACAAAAGTTCAAGCCATCGACGAGGCTGTTTACATTTAACAAAGAGCTAATACCCTTAGAAAAGATTTAATCTAACTTTTCTCTTTTCAGGTATGGTATAGTAGTAGTGGGTTCTTTAACATAGGTATGACAACCAATCTGGGAAAATGGAAACTCTGAATTCAAACGTATTAAAACGGATTTCATGCCACATTCTCGTCATGCAAAGGAATTTATATATATATATATATATATATATATATAGAGAGAGAGAGAGAGAAAAGTAAAGTTGGCGATCGTAGTCAAGGGCGAACTGAATGCTCAGTTTTTAATAGCTACTATACCAAGATGTAGGGGAGGGCGCTACTCCTTTCCATTTTCCATGGATTTCTCCACTTTACCCTTGATCTATACCTGATTATACTGAGTGCTAAGCAATGTGGTATCAATGTACCATTTTTGTGTCTTTGGCATGACTCGACCTAGGATTGAACCACGATCTCCCGGGCCATTGACAAACATTGTTCTCCTCTTAATCTCTCTATTTCTTTATTTTCATCACACTTTTCTGTATCTTTTTACCTTTATTATGTAGCTGTTTTTAATGTTAGAAGAATAATGACTAGATGTGTTTTTAATATGTATAAAAAGTTAGTAAAAAAGTAGATAAAGAATATAAAGCAATTAAAAAAAAAAGGACTTTGAACTTTTTAGTAGACAAATTTGACTGAATAAGGAGATGAGTTGTAGAAGCAGGGTCTTTGTTAAAAAGTGTTGTACTTAGAAATAACTCTTGTTTTAACAATGTTTCATTTGAGATATATATATATATATATATATATATATATATATATATATATATATATATATATATTGGCAGCATTTCTTCATTAATACAAATTTCGTTGAACATAATAGACATTTTTTGTCTACATATATTTTTGTTGATCCTTTTATAATATTCGGCGGGAATATGTTGCTGTATCTTTCATAATCATTTATTTCCCAAGTACTCTCTGCCCGACTTTGGGCCATCATCAGGGGAGGATCTATTGCAAAAGTCGGACAGAAAGTACTTGGGAAATAAATAATTATGAAAAAACATCAACCAATTCCCGACGATTATTATAAAATCAATACGGCAATATGAAAGGATCAACAAAAAAAAATATGTCGACAGAAATGTCTACTATGTTCAACGAAATATGAATTGATAAAGAAATACTGCAAATATATATATATATATATATATATATATATATATAGAGAGAGAGAGAGAGAGTGGTTGTCTTGATATACATGGAACCCATGTGACTATTAATTACTCTTCTACTTATAATGGTGTGTCCTTTTTTTAGTTTCAGTTATGAAGATAGTATACGATAACAACTATTAATCCACGAACACGATGCCTGGGACCAGAGAGGAAACTTACTTGGAGACAGAATCATATAAAAATGTCTCAAAATAGATGCAACCCATTTATATGATAATCATTAAATAAATGGAGTACATGTCCTTATGTAACATAATGGGATTTCGTTTTATTGATCTTGCCTTTCGGTTTAGTTTGGCTGAGAACACTTCGCTTAGCGCATGGGTTAGTAAGGTGCAACATGAGTTCAGGTGTTCACGCGTGTGCGGGGCGGATGTGTCATTCAGAGACGTTAAATGACGTCATGTACCGGAACTCAGTGAGTTGAGTTTTTGCCTCCGAGGAAGAAGGTTGACTTTCGGAGCTCGCCGAGGCCTTGCGGCGGGTGCGCACGTGGTTGGGAGCAGATGGAAAAGTCAGCATAGAAAGATTGTGTATCTCTCACCATATTTCTGAAAACCATTTAACTCAAAGGTAATAAAAAATTTCGTACCTGAACTAAGAAGTCGTAAGTGTTTTTGTGTTTCGGGATTCCTGTGTTATCTATGTATGTGCGTTATGGACATTATGAACGTTTTGCGTTCCGGTATGAATATGTCTATTTCACATATTCCTGTATAACTATGTTACACTTAAAACTGATATAATAGCAATAAAACATTGATGTGATGTCTCTAGCTTAAAGAATGCATTTTTCTGGACGTGTAAAACGACCACCATTGCACTCGTTTCAGTAATAAATTATTTACGTATAAATGAATTCCATCTATATTTAGACACCATGTATATCATTATTTAGAAAATACATTGAGCTTTAAGATATACCTCAGGCACAAATTATGTCATTGAGTTATGAAATAGAACGCAGACAACGGAAATCGGATGCTGAAATGTTTGTTTTTTTATAATTTGGGGGGTTTATTTTAAAATACGGAAGATACCACATCTAATATTAACTACCCTGATAATGGTAAAATGTAAAAACTGGAATGCTTAAAATTGGCAAAATCATCTTTCATATATATATATATATATATATATATATATATATATATATATATATATATATATATATATATATATATATGTATATATATGTGTGTGTGTGTGTGTGTGTGTTTCCTTCAGTAAATAGAGAAAACATTTCTGAAAAATCGCAAATAAGGTTTTTTTTTCAAAATCTTTCCATAATTACAACCTATGCATTGTTTGGGAAGGATTTCTACGAAAGAAATAGATTACTCTTGCAAAAATATTTTTTAAAAGCTCTTTGAAAAAGTTCAAGGCACAGCATCAGTAAAGAAGTTCATTCTGATAGTCCTTTACGACATAAAATCACTCATCATTGATTTTTGGGAAAAATTTTCGACAGTAAACCATGGTTTCTATTGCCAACTCTTGAGGCCAAATTCTTCTTCTCCATTAAATGACCCTCATATATATATATATATATATATATATATATATATGGGCGTGCACGTGTGTGAACTTATAAACTTTTATGAATCTAAATTATCCTTTTCGTACTGACGTAAAATGTAGAAAGAATGAAAGACACGATAGATTTTTTTTTTGGGGGGGGTCTGAAGCCGATGACTATAAGATTATTGAATCGCTACCATTTACAAGTGCGAATACCCAAAAGTGCAATAAAAAAGTGAAAGGATAAATTCTTAGTAATTTTGAATAATGTCATGAATAAATCATTGGTTTTCTCCAAAGTATTTCCACTGAGGTATGTTTCTTTAAATACATACAGATTCATAGTCAGCTTTATTTCATCTAAGTTTATGTATTCTCAATAAAATTGTCACTTTATAGTGAGTAAGTTTGATAAGTTTTCAACAGTAATCAAGTAGGAGAAATCAAATCAGTTTTATCTTTACAGAAAAAAATTAAATGCTCTTTGGTCGAAATTGATCGGGAAATTGAACTGCAAAATAACGTAAAAATATTACTTTGCTTAGCAACATTAAATTTTATTCGTTGAATTTTATTGTAGATATATCTTTATACTTACTTGCAGAATTGAGCCAAAAAAAAAAGTAAAAAAATAACAGAACAAATTTTTTTATCATTGCCAAAAATCTGAATGAAACTTCAATGGCTTAGACACACTAAGAATGTAATTATTTTCATTGATTTATACTTTATAGTAACAATTAACCTTTGTAAACATTTGATACAAGTTTTTGATTTACAATAAAGATTTTAGAATGGAGACCATTTAGAAAAATTATTTTTCTAGGTGGAACTTTTGACGTTTCTCTCTGAGTTTTCATGTAACTAAATTAGAAGTATTAAATCAGAGTATCATGTGTACTTCAGCTAGTTTAACATTATGTTATCTAAAATTAATTAACATTGGTCAATGCTAATATTTTTAATGTCGAATTTACTATGAATAAATGTGGACATCAATGATTGTGATATAGTTATACAAGTTTGATTACAGATAATAGACAAAACATTTCTTTTTTAATTCAGACAAAAATCTTTTTTAAAATTCTAAACGATTTCTTCAAAACAAATTCAATTTCTATCTTTAAGTTTTTACTTTGAGTGACTATGGAAATACTAAGCTCTACTGATAGATATTTTGCAATGAAAGTAAAAGGAAATCTATCTTGATTGAATCTTCAATGTTTTTGATTTTTTAATTTTTGAATTAAAAATTTAAGTGAGGAATGTTCAGAGGCAAGTATCTTTTACAAGAGACATTCAATAAATAAGGTGCATTATTGCCAAAGAAGTTTGCAAAAGGAAGCATTGTTTACAGCTGCAAATTCTTAAGGAAATCAATAGTTCATATCCCAGAAAACTCTCAACATTTCCATTCTTCACTGAACTTTACGCCAAGAACTTTTTCTTTACTGAACAGCCAGTGAATTTTTTCTCCATTGACTGACTTTTCAACTCAGGCTCGTGCTGTTAAACCATATTAAGACTAATCTTAAATATTTTTAATTAGACATTTTTCTTCGTAGATAATGCATATTCTTCGGTAAAATTCTCCTGGTTTCAATTTTTAACCTTTCAGAATTATTATCACAGAACTCAGTTAAATCTTGGAACATTATGTGTGATTTACTACCATTCTGAATACCTTATGTATCTATATACGTGGGACACATATGACTGATAATAATGTTGAATTTTTTTTGGTTTCAGATTGGAATGTAGTATACTCTAACGACTATTAATTCTCGATCACAATGCCTTGGACAAGAGAGGAAAATATTTTGCTCCACTACTTATTTGGAGACAAAATCATTGAAAGCCGTGCAATCAAAATTCAGCTGGATGTTTTACTTTAAAAATTATCCCCAGAAAAGTCAAATTTATCGTTTGAACGAATTTCAAGACACAGGGTCAGTAAACAAACTCAACTATAAGGCAGAGAATCCTAGACGTGGTAGGAAGTTGACTGCAAAATCTGCTGACAATGTGGATGCGCAGAGAGAAGGAGTCCTAAAAAGTCCCGTCAAAGGCAATCACAAGAAATTCGTCTTCCACTTGCATCGGGGCCAAGAATCGTAAAGAAGGATCTTCAGCTTTACCCATGCAGAATTCAGATCAAGCATAAACTCACATCAGCTGACATGGAGAATGCATCAGTAATAAATCAATATCATATTAATGGCTTGTATCTATTGTCAGACAGACTGTGGTATTCATGAAAAATTATTTTGCTTCTCCATCCCCAAATCCCTAATATTTATTGAATCACCATCGTATAATTAAAACTAGAAATCTTGGCAGCTCTCTTGATGAGTCTATATGAATTATCGATACTTTTTTGACAATGATTTTTGGCAAAACATAAGATTTTTGCGAGTAGAACTCTCTCTAAACTTCTCAGACTTACGTTTCAAAGACTGTTTTTCTTCTTTATTTAATTCCAATCAAGAAACCACTTTGGATGGGGAAGGCATTCCCATACGACCACCAGGCTTCACATTTTACCAAAACTATTGTTCCAGAAGTGGTCTACATAATGGAAAATTCGCTAGAACTCGTGTTTTGAATACCGAGAGGGTTATTTTCACAAATCTTGGAAAAATAACCTGTCGGCTGATCTTAGATATTACGTAAGGTATTATCTAGAGAGGTGTAAGGTCAAAACAAAATGAGGGGCCTTGTTATAATGCCACTTGTGTTAAGGTGCTAGTTCTTCAAATGTATGAAGTATGAAAAATCTGGAGTGGTCGTACCTGTTAAGATGAGTGAAATAGTTCGGTTAAAATTGTACTCGTATTCGAATAAATTGTTTCATACTATATGTTGTGTTCTGGTTAGTGAACGCTTGTAATATTAATTACTGATAAACCACGATATGAGAGGAAATAGAGATATATTCTCAGGAAAAAAGTATATACAATAGAGAGACTATTAGTAGACAAGAACATAGGATTAGTGAACTCTTGTAATATTAAATAAATGATAAACTACGATATGAGAGGAAATAGAGATATATTCTCGGGAAAAATTATATACAATAGAGAGACTATTAGTAGACAAGAACATTAGATTAGTGAATACAGAATAAAGATATAGTCCAATGATAGCATTGGCTTCCGTTATTACGGTAGCAAGTAAGGTGATCTAGGGCGATTTTCAGTCTACATTCCTCTAATACTATTCCTTTAAGAAGCTGCTCTTCACATTCTAGTCTGCCTTGGTATTAGTAGCTACTTCTATGTATGGCAGATGAACTTGTTCATTGTGTAGCAAAAGGTGGGTGATACTCAACACTATATATCTGAAAATCAATTGAATCTTTTATTGTTTACTAATGATCTTTTTAATTACTTACACCATATAACTATGCAAACAATTAACTATTATTAAAAGGAAATAATTAGTTGAAAGCATATGATCAAATGTATTTGATTCGAACTCTTTAAATCATATCATCATCATCATCATCATCATCACGTCGTGCCGCCAGCACGGATATCCCTGATCCTCTCTCCCCACTTCTCCCTATCATTCATCGCCTCCGGCAGGTCTTCAGGGTTACGTCCTGTGTCCTCAAATAGTTGCTGTATGTTAGTTCGTGCTGGTCGTCCTGCTTTTGCTTGGCCATATGTGGGGGTCCATAGAAGTACATTGCTTATTAGCTCGTCCTTGCTTCTCCAGCAGTGTCTCGCGTGTCTGGTTTGTCTAACTTGTATAGTTTTCGTGATGGGAGGGGGGGAAGTGTCCGTATAGTTGGTGTCTCGTGGGGTGTTGTCGCCAGGACTTGTTCAGTACTGCTCTCCACATTCTTGTGTAAGTGTGTGTAAATTATATGTATTAGATAGGAATACATGAGATTTTATTATTATGTGCAAAAATTAAAAATCAACAATACGAAGAATGTAAATATTTAAAGGACGCGATTCCATAACCACTAGGCATGAAATAACTCTAGAGAGGTTGACATGATTTTAAATTAATTAATCAAACAAATGCGCAAACAAAATAAATATTTAAAGAATACCAACATGAACGCATCTTCCAAAGCTCTGGGCATTAAATAATCCTGAAGGAACTGACATACCGTTAAAATTACTCAATCAATCAATTGTGTACAGATAAATACGTTCAGATAACAACTACAAAAAATTCAAATATATATGAAGAGAAAACACGATTCCCTAACAAGAGTTAAAATAATTCTAAACGGGTTGACATGCCATTAAAATCAATCAATCGATCGTAAAAAAGGCTTAGTTTATATACAAGACTAAGCAATCTAAGGAGGTTCGAACTGGTTATTCAGTTGAAATTGATCTGTTCGCAAACCGTTACACCACAGTTCTCCCGTAAGTTTAGTAAATCTATTTTTAAGCATGAGATATAAGCAAATGCCTGATAAAATATAAATGAATGGATATATGAATAAATAAATAGATAAAACATATTTCCTTGTATACGTAAGATGTCCGTACATCTTTTGCCGACATTAATTGATGAACACAAAAACAATTTTTCCTCTCTATAATGAGTTCCTAGCCTGATAACCTCGCATAATATCCTGAACAGTCCAGCAAAAAGGTCTTCTTGCTTTTCTAATCAACCGTCCCAGGATCCGGCTGTCTGTCAGCGCCTAAGTACCTTCCTTTTGCAGACCTCTGCACATCTCTCCATAAATGGATCGATGGGCCGACCACTTATCTTTTCCGATGTGAGCATGCACCTATGCATTCTGGGATTGAATAAACTGAACTGATTATGTATAGATGGGAATATTCCGTTCAATAATTTCTTTATAATGACGTGGCTATTCTATTATATATCAATAAATCTCTTTTCTTGTTGTCTGTTATGAACTAGTGTCTTCATCGATTTAATCTACTTAACGTTGTTAGGCAAAAGCTTTAGGTAGAGTCAGGACCATGCAGTCTTATACTTCTAAATTAGGAGGGCCAAACTTTCTGCTGTACAAATATTAATGCTTACGACATGCTCTTACGTGGAACTTAAAATTAAATCACTGTTTGGTATTACATATCACCTCAGTAATTGTATCCGTAAAACTAGAATCAGCACACTTATAGACTAAGAAAAAAATTATTTTTTTCTTCAATGGCTGATAAATATACGTTAAAGAAATCATTTTTATAAAAAGTAAAATTCTTTCAGGTCATGGTGATGAAAATATACAGAAACACGATATTTAGCAAAAAATATGATTTTGTTTTAATGAGTTAATACGCAGTTGAACCTCTTCGAGCACTTATAATGACTTAAATTCAAACAGGCATGGATTTTAGTGACTTAAAGTGATATTCTTTATCAAAGTAGTCCCAACATTCCCGAATTGCAATTAATGGATTTCTTTAATAGAAAAAGTATTTTTCTCATTGAAATTTAAAAAAAAAAATTCTTACCATAAATTTTCCATTCGTTTTAGGTCACTGGCCATGTCATTGATTTAATATGCCTCTCCTCAAGATGTCTTTAATCTCCTTTGCTCTTTAATCCCCTTTGGTCTTTAATCCCCTTTGGTATTTAATCCATTTTGCAATATCGTCCTGAAAATGATTTCATCGTCACTAAACCGATTTTCTATGGGGAGAATGAGAAAACTACTCGTGATTTCAATGGACACATGTATAGTGAATATTACAGTAATGATTACCATTTCCTCGAGTCCTTTAAAGGACATGTAACCCGATACTAGAAATGGCTTTAGAAATTTCTTGTTTTCTCAGGCAGTCATCTTTAAATGTTTCATCTAAACAACAACAAAAGTTCCAAAATCACTGTTTTCGCCCATGCAGATTCGTGATTTATCACTGAATACCATTTTGACCCTATTGTTCACATGCCACACTGTTTCTCTTTATCTCAATTTAACCGCATTTTCTTCCATTTATGTGTTGGCGCTTGTATTTGTTTGACTTTTCTTTGTATAATCGACATTTTCAAGAAATAAATTATTGCTAATTAATCTGATTTCATTAAACACAGCTAACAATTTTGGCTCACTAAACATTGTAACACATGAGATGACAACAAAGATATATTGTGTTTATTAAAAACATATTTACGGTCGTTATTTAAAACTAATGCGTGCTTTTTGCAATAAACAGGTATTCAAAATTTTAATATACTGTTATTTGCCCAGTCAGCTGGGGCTGTAGAATACACTGACTGCACCTCTGCTGAGGAGTCACCCCCCCCCTTAACAAGCGTCCTGGATATGACACTAAACAATCTGATGGTGAGGTTCCAGCAGTGCTGGAGCTTTGGGGAATGCGGAGTACCCCTTCATCGCCATTGCTCCCAGGTCCATTCTGGCCCGGAGTGGTTGCACCTGATATGGCCCTATCTATGGGTTAAATAGAACTAACAGCATACTTATGCTAAAAAGAATTGAGTAAACCGAATAGCTTGAAATAGAAACGTTTTTGACAATTAAACCGTACTTACACTTAAACTGCGTGCTCATGCTTAACTAAATTATTTCAAATAGAACTGTTTTTCGACATTAAAACTGTCTTTACACTTAACCGAATTTTTACATATAACTGCTTGAATAGTTTGAAATGGAAATGTTTTTGACAAAGTGTGTACTTATGCTAAACTGAACTGTTTCCAATAGAACAGATTATTTACATAAAAATTGATTTGGCGTTAAATAACCTATATAGGTTGATATGCCATAAAACCAAACCAAACCAATATACTGTTATGAATCACTAAGTTTGCTCTAAGCACATATGTTTCAATATTAAAATGATAATCTTCTGTTTGCAGTTATGTAGTGTTGACTATTCTTCTACAATGCAAACAATTTCCACAATTACATAGCGTTGTGGCTAACGTATTGGACTGCGACATCATAGTAAGTGAGTTCGAACTCCAGTCGCGCTATTATGTTCACTTTTGGACCAATACTCTTCAAAAAGGTATCAACCCAATTTCCCCCAGTAATGGGTTGAGCAGTGCTACTACTGTCATTCTGCTAGGATGGCTTTGGCATTTAATAACTTTCGATGCTTGATATGTCATTTAATAAAGAAAGTGAACCCAAACACATTAACATGCATTCAGGTTTATTCAAATCATCATGTTGGAGATAGTACCTAAAAAGCATTACATTGTAAGCTTTTATAGCTTCAAGTAAGTATTCTTGATACGAATAATCTCCGTGAAGTTGTATGGTATTAAGTGATTCGGCATAATGCCCGTGCTGTTCAAAGATATATTGGACCCAAATAGGCGCAACACCAAAGAGGTGATATAAAAATGAGCACTGACTCCAGATACCCAGGAAACACACAGTTTACTGTAAAACAGCGCTCAAACCTTAATATTCCTGACAGTGTGCCACTGCAAATGTTTCGAAATAATCATTTGACGCATTAACTGTGAGGGTGGCGTTAACATCAAGGGTTATCTATTAACTCAACTCTAATTTGCAGATAATATTGTGTTCATCACTTAAACTTCTACTTGTAATAAACTGACTTAACTGGCGACGTGGATGAACTTAGCAGATTCAATGCGGTTGCAAGATTACATCAACGAAGTGGTTTCACAGGAAAGAGAAAATAAATGAGGCCAACTCTGATTTGCAGATAATATAGTGCTCATCACTGAAAGTTCTACTTGTAATAAACTGACTTAACTGGCGACGTAGATGAACTTAGCAGATTCCATGCGGTCGCAAGATAACATCAACGAAGTGGTTTCACAGGAAAGACAAAATAAATGAGGATGGCAATGAATATAATTTATTGCCTATGGATAGAGTGACAGATATTTCTGTTCGCAGATAAGATCAACAAATTACCGGGAAAAAGAACGGAAGTAAGTTAATTCCGATAACCAGCCATAAACAGAAAATACGTGGGCGAAAAAGCATTTCATATTTCTGCATGGGTATTGAAAATACGATATAAGGTCTCTAATTTTGGACTGAAGGCAGAGACCCGCTGGCCACTCAAGCGAAGAAGGAGTTCCGCTGGTCACTCAAGCAAACCTGTCTGCTCCCCCGTGTGTGTTCTCCGGCCATCGCACTACTTCACAAAAAAAGTTCTCCGCCACAGAAGAAAGATATATGCAGACTCTCCCTGACTGTATTCATACTTCACACAAACGTCGCCGTCGAAGAATTAAAGTATAAATTATACTTTTATATATCTACGAGTTCTCCGTTGTTTGTCCAGCGGTTCAATATACGACATACTAAGTTATAGGTGAAGTTGCCTAACCTGAAAAATCATTGGTTCGTCGTCGGCCTCAGGATAAACCATCACAAAACTAAATCCATGTGTTCTGCAGATGTACAACGGGGCCATATAATAGTAGGAAGTAATGAAATCAAGGAGTTGAAAAAGTATATTTGCATAGAATGGTTGGGTAATATGCGCCGACACATGGATGAGGAAATATCGTGAGGAATAATAAATGTGTGAAATGCATTTATCACGATAGAGATGTTCTCAAGGCAAAGCTGGATAAGAATTTACGATCTAATCTTTTTTAGAGCACTGTTTTGCATGCAGTGTTATATACCAGTGAGACGCGATCTACCAAGAAGGAAGAACAAAGACCATTAACGACTCATAGAGCCATGGAAAGATTTATGGGGTAAGAGAATGTTTTTGTCTTAATTGTGGTTATGTATTGATAACTAAGTCTTTTTGTTTCTTCCTACCCCATTTCAATTTGCTTGTGCATTTTCTTGTTTGTCAAGGCTGCAAAGAAAGTATAATGAAGGAAGGTAGAGAGAGAAAGATATATTTTTCAATTTCAACATTATTTCGTCTGTAGCGAGGAAATGTGTTCCTGGACTATTTGAGAACAGTTGTTTCTCCCAAATCAGGTGTCAAAATATATTTGTCGTCTCCGGTGGTTAATAAGTCTTAATTCAGTGTGGTCATATCCGGTGGTGTCTTCATGTTGCTTGCTTCGACGTTTTGGCTCACTAGCAGCACACACAACATGTATGCGAACTTCAGTGGACTTGGTAAAACAGACGTGTTTCCGAGTGGAAGAAAGTCCTTTTAGTCTGAAGTGTTCAGCTCCAGTGAGAATGGGTTTCTTTCTTTTGCAGTGATTGTTCTTTTTTTTGCGCATGGTTACTTCCTGAGAGTTTCTGCTTATTTTAAAATGCATTTTTATTTTATTTATTTTCTTTTTTCTTTTTCTATCTACTAAATTTCCATCGTGGAAATATCTTTGAGTATCGGGAGTGGATCAGAGTGAAGACCTTGATCATGAAGTACGGATAGAAGTAGTTCTGCTGCATCAAGCACGTAAGCTGCATCAGGCAGCTAAGCTTTTTCACTCATTTCTATCTAATACGAATAATTCTATTTACTATTAATCATTTGTTTGTACACACTTAAATATTCTCAGGTATTGCAACTTAGACCTAACGGTTCAGTTTAATATCAATTATTTGTTAACTCATACTTAAATGATCATACAGTTCGAATTCAGACAATAAGATTTAGCCTGTCAATAAATTCAAATAGATCAAGGTATTGCTATATATCACTAAGAATTCAGTTAAATATTCGTTATTTGTTTATACCCAGTTAAATAATCAAACAGTTCTGTTTCATGCAATTCAGATGAGCAAAAGTCATTTTTTCTCACTCAAGTTAAATGTTAAAGTACACAGTTTAAATCCCAAATAGCCATATTTGACCCGTAGATAGGACCCTTCGTATGCAACCATTCAGGACAAGAGTGAACCTGGGGGTGATGGCAATGAATAGGTAGTCCGCATTCCCCAAAAGTCCAGCATGAATGGAGCTTCACTATGAGATTGTTTAGTGTCATATCTAGAATATTCGTTGAGGACGTCTTACACCTCTTCAGGGATGTAGTCAGTTTCAATAACAGCCCCAGCCGACTGGGCCACCTCTGCATATATATATATATATATATATATATATATATAACCCCCTGCCATAATTGACCTGTGTATTACATTAAACTGCATCTAATGCATCTTTCATTGTCATTATTTCCTGGTCAGGTGGAAGTACCTTATGGTTACATCTATGAATCAAATAGAAATATATAATTATTTTCAATACTTGAAATGATTTAACTGTGTCCAAACAAATGACGTTAAGATTGACTTAGAACTATTTAACTGTGACCAAATACGTTAATAATGTTAATGAGAATTATTAGTGCTAAATAGCAATACTTAGAACCGTTTAACTGGATGCATTAAAAATATAAGTATTAAAAATCAATTCTTAAAAACGTTTAACGGTGTGCTTTTAAAACTATTTGTGTTACATGGTAATACTTGATTTTATTTAGATGTGTGCAAATAAAGTAATTAGTGTTAGATAGTAATACTTGATACTATATTACAGTGCGCAGAACATATGTGTATTAGTTCGTAAAACTTCAATGATTCAACCGTGTAAAAATAAAATTAATTGTATTAAATCGAAATACTTAAAAGAACATCTGCGTGTAAAACTAATGACTTCTGATTCATTTTAAGATTTTTAGCTACGACTTATTTGTTTAAAAATCATATTTTTGTTATATATATATATATATATATATATATATATATATATATATATATATATCATCGTCATCATCATCATCGTGTCGTGACGCCAGCACGGATATCCCTGACCCTCTCACGCCACTTCTCCCTATTATTTATCGCCTCTGGCAGGACTTCAGGGTTACATCATGTGTCCTCACATAGGTGCTGTATGTAAGTTCGAGCTGGTCATCCTACTTTCTTGGCCATATGTGGGGCTCCATAGGAGTACATCACTTATGAGCTCGTCCTTGCTTCTCCAGCAGTGTCCTGCGTGTCTGGTTCGTCTAACTTGTATAGTTTTCTTGATGGGAGGCAAGTGTCCGTATAGTTGGTGCTTTATGGGGTGTTGTCACCAGGACTTGTTCAATATTGCTCTCAACATTCTTGTGTAATATATATATATATATATATATATATATATATATATATATATAACATTTGTTGTTGAATGATCGAAGAATATTGACATGCCATAAAACACAAGCATCCACCCTACAAAACCTGCTAGAGACTCGTCTATGGGTCAAATAGAAATATACTATGATTTACTGTATTTGAAAAGCTTTAAATGATTGCTAATAAATTAGTAATAACTATATATATATATAATATATATATATATTATATATATATGTGTGTGTGTGTGTGTGTGTGTGTGCTGTGTGTGTGTGTGTGAACGTAATTTTGTATTATGTAATCCATAAGGTTTGGTATGCCATAAATCACAACTAAACCAACCCCAAACTATAATCAGTTTGCAGTTCAGTCCATTTTGTCCATCGTTTTTTTGTAGTTTAATCATAAAAATTCTACAAAAATAAAGTAATTGCTTTCTTGTTTGAATCATAATCTTTTTTACTCATTTGTGTAATCATAAATAATTTTGCTATTTTTTATTACTATAAGGATTTCATCATCTACATATGTTGGAAACTACTGGGGATCAAGAGAGCCTGCTGTATACTTTTCAGCTGTGTCTCCCATATGCATGTAATGCATGCAATCTTTATTTTTTTACATGAATTGTGCATCTTTAAAATGCATATTTTTGATTATTTATTCATTTATTTATTTCTTAACTTCCAGCCGCAACCTGAGACTTCTTCATTCAAAATCTAATCCATATATGGAACAGCCTTTAAAACAACGACATAGGCAGATTTGGAATTTCCAAAATTCAGCTGCAGAATGTCTTTCAGATCTTTCTGGAAACAATCAAAGAGGAACAGTTTAGCTTTTGTTTTTGTTTTTCGAATTAGCCCTAAGCACATAACTTATTTTAAAGAAAAAGAAATACTCATATATACCTGAATATTTAAAATGTATTTAAATAAGAAAAGTTGACTATTTTTCATTGATATCAAAATATAATCTTTCAGGAAAGTGTACACTGTATATAAAGATTTAAATTTGTCTTTTTTCCTTTTTATTCGAACTTCAATATTGATTTGAAATAGAAATCTAACTAGTTTATCTAGAGGTAATATTGATATCATTATATATGGGTATCTTCTAAACCATCTTTTCCCGAAACACACACACACACACACACACACATAATATATATTATATAATATATATATATATATACAAGAAAATCGGTTAGAATGTTCAAAAGCCTAACCTAGAAAGAAATGCCGTAGTTGAAAAATCTTTTTGTGTCACCCACCCAACTGCTTCTTAAAAAGTGGGAAAAAATAACTTAAAATTCTTTTTTAATTGTAATGGACATGGAAGGCCATACTAAGGTGGGAGATTTACAACAAATCAAGAATCTTTGGGAGGCTAAAACATCTTTGAATGACCCTCGTGTATAAATAAATAAAAAGCTTAATCTAATTTAATATATATATTAATATATATATATACTATATATATAGTATATATATATATGTGTGTATGTTGTATACTCATATCAACTATATGCAGAAACATATTCAACACAATAAAGACGAGCGACACAGTTCTTAGAAAAATATACCTCTCACTTTATTTGAAAGGGTTGTGTGTGAGAGGGAGTTGGAGACCGAACAGAACTGCAACACATTGACCACACACTCTATTGGCCATAACCGCGTTTCTTTCCCGTTCTCTTGAGCTGCTCAACCGGGGACCTGGGGGCCCAGCTTCTCTGCGTGCTGGTTTTCTCTACCGCATCTTATCCTCCAACTCATCTGATCACACCACTGCAATTGACTTCCTGTCTTCACACCCGGTTTATATAATAATTTAACGTCCACTTCTTCTTCCTGCGAGCGTCACAATTTCGCACTCATTCAACCCGTCCACGGTCAAGGTTATAGTATCTCTGATATTCCTCAACCGGATGCACCTGTTATTTCATCAGGTGCATTTCCTATTTTGGCAGATTGCCCGGGTCGGAGGTCAATATACAACACACACACACATATATATGATATATATATATATATAAGTTTTTTTTTTTCTTGTATCTGGTGTGATTGGTAAATTGATGTCTAGATAAAGCAAAAATTTAAATTATAATGGCATCTCAATTTATCAGATATATTAACCAAAAGTAAACGAGAATAGAATAGATTCAAATAAATCGTCATTGGTTTACACCCGGCCTTCTGATGACATTGGAATCTCCTTAAATCCTTTTCAATGGAATCCTTGAATAGATTGGTTAATGCAATCATTATCCTTGTCTTCAGTTCATTTGTGTTGCTTGTTGAACCACAACGCACGCAATATAATCTAGGAGATAGCAATCTGGAGAGTTTGGTGACAAGATAATAGGTGTCATGTGGTGACAAAATTTTCTCACAACCAACATTGAATCTTGTTCCTAAACATTGAGTTTACCCGCAGGTACTCTCTCGATCCAGGTCAACATTACCTCGTCCCTTTACTTTCTATCGTCATTCGTGCTGAGTCTGAGGACATGTAAAAGCACATCTCTAGAGACCACCCAAAACACCATGATGTTTATTGGGTATTTTCTTTTCATCTCTATGAATAGGAATCTTCTCAGATTGACACCCAAACACTCTGGTATTGGGGCTTCAGGTAATAATTCCAGCGAGTACAGCATGCATTTTCTCAATGGTTCTTTCTTCAAAGACTGAGCCCAACTGACCTTAGCTTAATGCATAGTTGACAAAACCGAATACGAAATGTATGCACAAAATTATTAATTTAAAAAGGGTACAATTTACTGATCGCAGCCAGTATATCGCAGATTCTTTATAATAATTTAAATTTCTTTGATTATTGTGCGGGTATACAGAATAATTTCCTGATGTACAACTCTTTTACACACACACACAAACACACACACACACACACACACACATATATATATATATATATATATATATATATATATTATTTTGCATTTTTATATAGATTTAGGCGAAGACAAGAATCTTAGCCTTAATCTTGAAGAAAAGCTCGTATTTTTTTTTGTTCACCAGCATTTTCGCCATTGCAGGAAGTTATCATCATTGTTTGATTATTACGGGTGTATACATAATAATTTACAGAGGTACAACTCTTATATATATATATATATATATATATATATATATATATATATATGTACATTATTTTTTATTTCATGTAGACTTGGGTGAAGACAAGAATCTTAGCCTTAATCACGAAGAAAAATTCGTACTTTTTTGTTCACAAGCGTTTTCGCCATTGCAGGAAGTTATGATCATTGCTTGATTATTACGGGTGTATACATAATAATTTACAGAGGTACAACTTTTATATATATATATATATATATATATATATATATGTATATATATATATGTACATTATTTTTTATTTCATATAGACTTGGGCGAAGACAAGAATCTTAGCCTTAATCACGAAGAAAAATTCGTACTTTTTTCTTCACAAGCGTTTTCGCCATTGCAGAAGTTATGATGAGAAGATAGTGATGTATATATTGACTTATGAGATACGTGTGCGCGCGTGCGTGCGTGCGTTGTGGTGTGTTGTATGAGGAATAATCAGATGTACTAACGCAGTCAGTAATACAAAAAATATTCCTAAAATACTTAATTGGATTTATTTCTGATAACCCTATGGCTATATCAGGTGAATAGGAAGTGCTATGGTAAATAAGTCTTGGTTTTTATAATAAATGTTGACATCCTATTATTGAATGTTATTGAGTATTGTTTTGCTCAGGCCTGGCCTCGTAAAAAGAATTACACAGGAAAATATCTCAACCCCATATATGAGCCTCGGGTGATAGTTTGGAGACATGAATAAAACAAATTTGAGGTTTAATGGGTGAGGATGCATCAACAGCAAAAATCTCTAATTATTTGCATTTGAAGCATTTTTATGAACACTTTTATCATCTATTTTATTAATTCGAATATATTTCATTTTTGTACCAGTTTCTGGCATTTTTCTTCATCTTATATTACTCACCACTACTTTTGCAAGGTCAGTTTTTTGTTGTTTTTTCTAGGGTTGCATCTCCAGACATTTTTTCCTAAGGGAGAAGCACAAATCTTCTGAATTCAGAATCCCAGAACTTTATCAGAATATTTTCTCAGTCAAATCTTATCTTTCTTTTTCAATCTACTTTTTGTCTTCTTTTTGTAAATTGAATCGGCTGGGACTGTAGAATAGGCCGACGGCAAATTGATAGAGAATTAAGACCAACCCTAATGTGTATCCTGGTAACGACATTAAACCATCGTATGGTGAAACAATATTTCTAGAAATTTGGAAAATGTGGAGTATCTCTTCATTGCCATTACTCCCAGGTCCATTCTGAACCAAAGGGGTATAACTATTCAGGGTTCCATGTATGTGCCTAATAGAAGTATTTAATCATTCAACGGTGTGTAAATAAATGACTGATGTCGAATTGTTCAAGTCATAGAACAATACCTTAAACCATCTTACTGTGTGCACACCAATGATTAATACTAAAAAGAATTATGCGTGTTAGATAGGAATACCGAAACTATTTAATTGTGTGCAAACAAATGAGCTCTGGCTTGTTTAAAAATGTTGCCTACAGATTATTTGTTTACAAATCATATATTTAATATCTATTCATATAAACAGCTGGACAGTTAGCTATTCTCAACACCCGTCTATTCTCTTCGATACTAAGTTCCTATCAAAAATACTCGATCACATTTGTCTCTTCCCACGACAGAACCAACCAAACAGATAACTGGTGGAAAAGTCAGCTATAGGTCAAGCTCTGTCATTCACAACACTGTTTTTCTATGATTCTTTAAATTAAGGAATTACCAGTTAATTTTTTTAATTCAAATATTTACATTATCTTACCGAATGAATAGTCACCCTATTCATTATGTAACATAATGTGGAGCTCTATAAGACCCTTAAAAAGGGACTCTGCACAGATACTACCACTCCGGAAGAGAGTGGATTAGATAGTTATAGTAAAATTGAAGCTTCACTATCACTAGCTGGCAGCCTTATTCTAGGGTGACCTGAAAAATCCATTTTCAATAATTACTTAATCGAGGTTTTTGGGAGGGCACTGCCCATTTCCCTGGATTGCTCCACTTTACGCTTGATCCTTACCTAATAATGCTCAGTATTCAGCAAGGCATCATCAAGTACAATTGTTTGAATCTTTGCTATGAATCGACCTTAGTCTCGTGGACCATTGGCGAACACTTAACCGATTAAACATGGCCCGGTCAAATTAAGCCAAAATATCCAGGACACTGAATTGTTTTAAGTATTTCTATAAATAGAATGTTCAAATAATCTGGCACCGCCTTTAGGCAAAACAAAGTTTGCCCGCTTTGACATTTAGAAATCTAAAAAAACCAACTACGAACTCAAAATTTTGCTAGAGACAATGTAACACTAAAATGATTTACTATAATCACTAATTATTTAACAATGGAGTGTTGTCTTCTGCAGTATGATATTAATACAATAATAGACCTAATCGTTAACTGTTTTTACTAAATGATGGTCTTATGAGTATGCATAATAGTGCCACGATAAAGGGGTACGAAATAAGTAAAAAATTGATCAGGTTTTTTAAGAGTTTCAGTTTTTGTCTTGATATTCAAACAAATTATTTTTCAAAAATATTTCTTTGATTCCTAAGCAATTCTACTAAGTGTTCGTTTAAAAACATCTCAACCAAAAACCTTGCTAAAATCAATACAGGATCGTATCACCCTAAGCAGGTGTTTAAAGAAATCCTCAAAGGCATAAAAACGAGGTTATTCAGTACCTTTTCTAATAGCGTCATCATCAGAAAGAAAAAAAAGCAAATGAAAAGAATCGCTTAAGAATAGTGGGTATATAACCAACCTTGTATACGAGGTAAACGATTAACTAAATCTTTTTTAGGAGATAAAAAAGTAAGAATACATTGAGAATTATTTTGTTGTTTGTTCCTCTTTAACGATAGCTGCAAAATAATTCAGGAAAACAATTTTCGTAAACATTAAATATATTATTTTCCATCTTCAAATGAATAGAAAAAAGTACTTAGGCTTGGTTTGGTTTGGTTTGGTTAGATTGTATGGCATATCAAACATTGTAGGTTATTTAATACCAAATCCTCTTTACACATATGTATTAAATATATCATTTGTAAATATATTTTGTTAGAAACATTCTTAAATAAGTGTAAGCTCATTTTTTTCACAAATAATCAAGTGATTTCAAACATTGCGATCTAACACGAATGACTGTATTTACTATTAATCATTATTTCCTATTATTTTAATGGATATCCATATAAGATTGAAAAGTGAATAGTCTGTCTGTAATTTCATTTTCAAATCAGATAGAGATAATTTGTTTACACACTAGTATTGCTTTTGTTTTCTACACAGTAATGGGTTTAATTTATTGCAATCTAACACATATAAAAGAAAGTAAGTAACTGTGACGACCTTAGTCTCAGGGTGACCCGAAGGCTCCCTTTTCCATAGCTACTACACTGAGGTGTAGGGGAGGGCGCTACTCCTTTCCCTGGACTTATCTACTTTACCCTTGATATACCTTATATTGCTGAGTGTTAAGTGAGGAGGCATCAGGTACCATTTTTTGTGTTTTTGGAATGGCTCGTCCTGGGATTGAACCCAGGTCTCCCGGGCCATTGACGAACACTCTAATCATTATGCTAATATCCGGTTTAATTTACTGCAATCTAACACATATTCTATTCAATATCAATCAATTCTTTGCACTCAGTGAGGTGGTTGCAACAATCGATATTTCATACGGAGTATTCTATTAAAAAATCTTCATTCGTTTTCACAAAGTTTAATGATTCAAATTATTGCTATGTATCACTCACAATTCAATTAAGTATCAGTTATTTTTTGGCACAGGTAAATAATAAAACAGTTCAATTACTGACAATTGATTATAGCATAAGTGATTTGTTTGCACACTGTTTAAATTAATTAAAGTAGAAAGAAATAAGAGACTATCGTGAAATTATAATAAAACGATGGAGAGTCCCTTTGATAGTCGATGTCAAAGTGCATCTATTATACACATGTCTACTAAGCAAATGGATGGTTGACATACAAAATATACACTTTGATTCTATTCAGTGAACGTAAAATACTATTACCATAAAACTAGCTTCAAGAATGCTTAATATATTATAAGGATCTAACTCACTAAACATGTGCTCGCGCTATTACATTCACTTTCAGACAAATACCATTGGGGAAGTTATGAACCCCCTTATCCTCCCAGCTATGGGTTAAATAGTGCAACTACTGTTCTTCTAGAAGGATGGCTTGGGCATTAAATAATCTAATAAAGGTTGATATGCCATTAAACAAAGAAACCAAACCCCAAACATGTGCGTGGCGTTCATAAACATATGGTGTAGACCCTATTTTGAAATGTGAAATTGTTAAGAGAACCCATATATATAAGTGAGTAAAGTAAAATTGGTAAGCTTAGTCGACGGTGACCCAAAGGCTGCCTTTTCAATAGCTACCACACCGAAATGTAGTGGAAGGCGCTACTCCTTTCCCTGGATTGCTCAACTTTACCCACGATCCTTACTTTATAATGCTGAGTGTTAAGCAAAGCTGCGTCAAGTACCATTTTTTGAGTATTTAGTATGACTTGACCTGGGTTTGAACCCCGGTCTCCCGGACCATTGGCGAACACTCTACTTATTATCTTGTCTTGTATGCCACGAGGAAAATTTCGTTATCGCCACTTAGCCTTATAGTAAATAATTGCCAAAAAACATGGGGAGATAATGACTGAAATTTGTCGATGCCTCCCACCGGACAGGACATGACACAAGGTAAATGACACGAATGTCGATTATAGTGGGGATTTAAGGGAGGGGAATGTCGGGAAAGAGCCGAGGCATCAGCCCTGCTGGACTATGCTGGTCATCGGCTCACTATATGCAATGTGGGCTTGATGAGCCTAGCTTGACTTGGACCCAAATCTGGGTCCAGGCACATATGCCTGATTATAGCTTAAACTGGACAGCAAGGTTCAGTGCTATACTAGGGTGAAAATGATGCAGCTCGTCGACCCGTTTTCGGGAGATAATGAGCGGGTGTAGGTGCAGAAATAAATGGCTACTAAATCCTATTCTACATATTCTACATGTCCCTTCTCTATGCTATTTCTGAATTTATTATTATTTTTTTTTTTGGTAGAGTTTGACTGATGATCAAACTCTGATCGTAATTTTCATTTTTTATTCAGTTATTTAAGTCGGCTGTATGCACATATCTAACACTTTCTAAAAGTTATTTATTGCATTGAGATTCATTCTCATTTATTTCTTTTTCCTACGAGACATCACCTATTGTATGAGACATGCATACATACATACATACATATATACGTGGTGAATTCAATATGTTTCCAGACTTTTTTTGTAGAGGCATTTAAACTTGTAGACCCTTGAAAATTCATTATGTTATTGCTATCCATCTTATGAGATGACTGACCAATGTTTATGATTTTAGCTTCAAATGAACAGCTACAGTAGGAATTGGAATACACCCTACTAAGGCCTGATTGTAACAGCTGGTGAAGTTCAACGTGCCGTAAGGACTATTTAGAAGAACTATCTGCAATAAAATTGTTTTGAACTAGGAAAAAATGCCACAGAAACATATGGAATGCTTTAGACTGCTTTTGAAGCATCTTGCATGAATCGAGCATCAGTTTTTGAGTAGCATAAGAGATTCAAGGAAGGCAGGGAGTCTGTGAGGGATGATGAGAGGTGTGGGAGCAGTTGATTGGCCAAAGGGTTAGGGTTAGGGTTACTATGTTGAGGTTTTATGGGAGTTCAGGAAGAAATTCCGTCGGAAAAAGCCAGCACTCTTCAAATCGGGTCAGTGGCATTTCCACTAGGACAATGCACCAGTCCACAAGTCCATCCTAGTCACATACTATTTGACCAAGATGGGCACTTAGACTGCTCCTTACCTTTCCTATAATCGAGTCCTTGTTCCCCGTGAGTTTTGGTTATTCCCTAAGCTCAGAGGCTGTCGTTATGAGACAATTAAGTAGATGAAAGAGGCTGTGACGAAGGCCATTGACACGCTCACACAAGAAGACCTCTCTGTGACCCTCCAGAAGTTGTTGAAACCGTACAACCAGTGCATTGCAGCCGGAGGAGATCACTTCGAAGGGGACTAGAGTTTCATGTGTGTACTATCAAGAAAAGTGCCCATGGGAAAAAAAACTATGGAAACTCATTTAATGATTTTCGGACATACATACCATAAAAAGCAGCAGCTGTACGGCCACCGGCCAATCATCGCGAAAACTATCCAAATTAGTTGCCCCAGACCTGCAGGGCACTGCTGAAGAAGTAAGGAAGAACTCGCAAGCGATATACTCCGATGGAACCCTTCACATGTACGAGAAAAGGTTGGACGACCAGCTAGAATCTATATACATCACCTCTGCATCGATACAAGATGTAGCCTGGAAGACCTCCACGAAACGATGAACGATAGAGGCGCGTGGCGAGAGAGGGTCAGGAAGATCCGTGCGAGCAGTGCGACTCACATATACACACACACGGACAGACAGATATATATATATATATATATATATATATATATATATATATATATATATATATATATATATATATGTAACCTTTTCATAAGATCTACAATATTTACAAGGTTTTATATTTACTCTTCGTTGAGATAGTTCTGTCATCATCCTTGATCTTCATGTAATCTGACGGCGTTTGACTTGTCTATCGACCCGCTCAGGTTCACGAAAATACATATGAATATGTAAATATGAACGTTGAATTTTTCAATTCTCGATTCTTTTTCAATAAATTTTATTTGTTTTGTTTTTTTTTATTTAGAATATTCTTTATGCTTTAAAATTGCAATTATTATTCATGTATTCCTTGTGATTTCCACAGGTAGAGCGAATATTATATATATATATATATATATATATATATATCGGAGGGGAATAAGATAAATGGAGGGCGAGTAAGAGGTTTCCTATCTCGCTGCATTCTTCTCGATAATTTCTTTAGAAAGTTTTTGTTTTATTTTTTTTTACTAAATTCCATTACAATGAATCACTTCCAAATCGGCTATGGAGGAATTTATTGTTTAAAAATTTTCTCCAGAAATCGATATTTTCAAACTTAGTAGCCATCTTCAATTTTTAAAAATCATTTCAAAAAGCCTTAAACTACACGTGTTCGCATGGTCAACATACAAATCACGATCCCACTTACAAGCTTCTATTCCTTTTCACTATACTAGAACTAGTTTACGACAGAACCCCACCCCGTACATTAAAATGATTGCTGTATATTGTTAATGAGCTCAAATAAGTGACAATGATGGCGCCATTTACATAATGTTTTAGCATTTCTTTTTCAAATACAATCAATTACGATCCTAGCAAGGAAAGGTTCATTTGCTTTTAAAACGCTTTGATTTGGGGTTTTTTTTTGGGGGGGGGGCTTTTTGTTTTTTGTTTTTTTTTTTTTTTCTTTTTCAACTGGTGAATCTGTAACTGATACACAGAGAGATTTTTGTTCTCATTTCATGTTATGTCAGAATGATGCCGTTTCGGATCGAAAATCGATACTGCAATGGATTGAAAATTTTGCAAGTTCAGTATGACAGATAATATAAAATTGAAGCACTTTATTCAATAAACAGTGAACAATTTTTTTTTTATATCAGTAACTTTGTTTGTTTATTTAATATCTAAAAACATTAACTTTTCAATCCATAATTGTGATTGGTATTATCAAGTAGAGAAAACATTGATATGACACGAGTTTGATCGAGCCGATATTGCCATTAATCTGCGCGATATAGTTGATCATTTAAAATGTGGGAGTTAAATGTGCCAGATCCTGTAAATGGATCACGATTACATCGCTCGAGTGGAATAATTTTAAGTCACAAAATGTGATATTTTCAAACCAATATTTTGTCTCAGCCAAAGCTCAGAGAGGCTTTGATATACCTCAGTGGGTGCTATCTTTTCTGCCAAGAGGAATGCAACGATCCTTCCGCTCTGTTTGTAGAGCGCTAATAAGCTTACTGTATCTTCTGTAAAGGAGTTAAGAACCACCCCCACCAAATAAAAAAAAGTCCTGAGTGGGACACTATTTGCATCTGGTTGGGATTCTAATGTGCGGAGTACCACTGTATTACCATTACTCCCTCGTCTACAAGAGCGGGGAAGCAGAATTAAGAATATTTATTGGAAAATTTGTTTAATCCAATTTAATTTATTTATCTTAATTATTAACCAACATAATACTTACCTTTTATTTGCGTGAATTTTTATGAGAAAAGTAAACACATAGCTAAGTCAAATTCATATTGCACATATTCAAGCACTTATACACACACACACACACACACACACACACACACACACACACACACATATATATATATATATATATATATATATATATATACCCAAGTAAAAGCACAACTAAATTAATACTTAGCTTACGTTCTTTGTTTGCTTTTCTTTCAAAGAATACTTGTCTTCGAAGTTTCATTATTTTTTTGGTGTGTAACGTTGACTATTTAAAGCGACGTCATTCCAAGTCGAAAGTTTTTCGTTGACTGTGACGTTATTTGCCATACGTGTCTTTTTAAACAACGTCTGCCTATTTATGGTTATAAAATTAATATTTACACTAAGACAGCTTTTTATTCTCAACCAATAAAAAAACGTTCTTTTAATTATTCTTAAAAATTAATACTTGTGAGAAGTTATATTTATTTTATTTATTTATTTGAATTTTGTAATTTTGTTTTATATTGCAAAATTATATTGAAGGAATATTTATTTCTGACATATTCTAGTGTAATAATAAACGACTTTAATATAAAACAAGATTATTTTTGGTTTTACAAAATAAGCAAAATAAAAAAAAGAAAATAAACAGTAAATTTACTCAATATGGCCATTCTTTTTTTCCAATTAATGTCAGAACACGTCTTTGAAACGATTTGCATGCCTTCAATATAAATTCTTCTGATATTTTATTCCATTCCTCCTCCGTTGCAGGCTTAAGCAAACCCTATTTAGATGAGAAGTTACAATTGTTTTGTTTTCTAAACCATTCTATTTAGCATAAACAAGGGGGTTAAGATCTGTGCGTGATAGAAGCCATAAAGAAACTCGAGTTATTTCAGAATTTTTTTCAAGCTCAATTTCGGCGTAAAGCACATCAGATTCTTTGTCGTTTTTTTTTCTTGCTCACTCATATTTTAATTAAAAATGTGCTTGAATAATAGAGATAAGCATGAAAATTTAGATTTATCGATCTTTTTCCAAAATTGGACATTTAAAACCTAAAAAAAAACGTTTTGAAAATTATTCAGTATTTTGCTTCTGCATCCTGAACTCTGACAAAAGATGGCAATGTCTGTTGAGATAACATCTCTAGATTAAATTGAACTCTTAAGAAAATCATTTGCATTTGACAAGTTAGATTAAGGTATTTCCTTAAATGATATGTCAGCTATCGATGGTAATTTAATGGTAAATTATAGTTATACATTTGATTTTAAGTGAATAGCTTATAGGTAAAATTGTTTTTTAAAAACGAACCAGAGCATATATATGCTTGAACACAGTTAACTCTCTAACCCTAATAGTTCTATTTGCTTGTCCAGTCTGCTGGGGATGTAGAATACACTGACTGCTTATCTGCAGAGGGGTAAGATCCCCCCAGTGAGTGAGGCCCAGTTAGCTGGGGCTATGGAATACACAGACTGCTTCTCTGCTGAGGCATTAGAACCCACAAACCAATAGGGCTCAGTTGACTGGAGCAGCAGAATACAACATCTGCATCTGTGCAGAGGAGTATGACCGCCCCGAACGGGTATCCTGGATATGACACAAACAATCTGATGGTGAGATTCCAGTAATGCTGGAGATTTGAGGAATGCAGAGTATCCCAAGATTATCATCGCTCCCAGGTGCACTCTGACCAGGAGGATTAACGCCTGATATGGTCCTATCTATCATTTAAAAGAACTAAACAGTGTACTTAAACTGAACTGAACTGTTTGAAATGTAGCTCTTCTGTGTAGCCAAATAATATGTATTTATACTTAATTGAATTATCTAAAATAGAACTGTTCATATATATAAATATATTTGGAATTAAATAACCTTAAATAGTTAATATGGTAAAAATTCAAAACCAACCAACCAAACCAAACCAAACCAAAAAGGTTCTATTTGCACCAAGATACATGGTTTAAAGTATTGCAATCTAATAATAATTTCATTGGTCACGGCTTACACCAAGATATTGCTTGTTTTTCATTGGTCAAGGCTTACACCCTCGCATTGCATGATTTTAATCGGCCATGTTTTGCACCCGCGCAATGCCTCTTCTCAATTGGTCATAGCTGGCACCCAAGCATTGCTTGTTTTCGCTAATCACTTTGTTAATTTTATCTACGGCAGGATGTACCTGTTAACAACATCTGCCGGGTTCTTCGTAGTTTAAAGTGATATATTACGTTTAGTTTAATATCAGCCATTCTTTTGCACAGAGTTAAAAGTTGAGAACAGTTCTATTTGACCCCAAAAATGCTATCATTCCTGATTTTGAGTGAGCCGGGAGGTATAGACAATAACGTGGTACTCCCTATTCTCCAAAAACTAAATGGTTTCGAGTAATGCTATAAAATACTAATAACTATCCTGGACCAGGCTATTTGAATTTCACATAGCGCTAACACCCTTGGGAAAGGTAGGAATCTAATTATTCTCCCTCCAGCTATGGGTAAATAGTAGGGCAGACAGCCTTGGTGAGGCAACTAGTCTAAGAGAAGGGAAACTCTGAATTAAAACCTGTTAAACTCCGCTTCAAAATTGACCTTGTGTCATATTCTGCCCAAGCGAAAGGGGTTGTTAAATATGAATAACTATTATGAACATTATTATCTAGTTTGCTCATTGTGAAATGGTTTCAAGAATGTAATAGTAATACTAATAAATCAATTTGATATTTGTTTACAGATAGTTGAAAAGTTTCAAGTATTGTAATTTATCAAATAGTACAATTTGACCCATAGATGGGATCCTAACAGATCTTTTATCATCGTGTGGTAGTGGACCTGGGTGTAGTAGGAATGAATGGAAACACTGCTTTCACTAAAACTCTAGAATTAGAGTCTCACAATCAGATGGTTTAGAATCATATCCGGGACACATGTTGGAGGGCCGTACAACTCAGTAAAGATTAATTCGACGTATTCTACCGCCCCAGCCGACTGAGTTCTTGTATTAGATAAAAATATGTTATATAATATAACCGTGTGCAAAAAAATATAATCTAAAGAAACTATTTAAAAAAAACAAAACATAATTATAAACTTACAATGTGCGAAATTCTCTTACATACAATAACACCGAGAAGTTGACATGCCGTTAAAATCAGACACTCAATCAATGATACACGAGTCTTCTCTAGTGACAAATCCCATTTCTAGGCGAGCAGTCTGCTGCTATCAGTAAGAAGGAAAACAAGTCCAATCTCAAATGTCTTATCCTCAACACGGGCAATTAGTATAAGCTTTCCTATTATTGAAATGTATTAGTTACAGTCTAACTGTTTTTGCAGCCACTTTTCGGTCTCTGTAAACATGTTTTTGGTTAGTTGGTTCTTTGGTTAGTTGAATTTTACGGCCTATCTTTACCTTGTACATTATTTAAAGCCAAATACAGTCTATGGATGCAATCAATTATATACGATTTTCAAACGAATAATGTATAGGTAATAATTTTCTATATCAAATCTCATTTTAAAAGATTTTTATTACTCAAGTCCTTGGTTATTATCAGTAAAAAGGAAATAATTATGGGTTATTATGGTAAATTTTCAACCCCTATTGGCTTATTATCCACATCAATCCTATTTACCAACCCCTCCGCTCGGGCAGGATATGACACAAGGTCAATTTTTAAGCGGAGTTTAACAGGTTTGAATTCAGAGTTTTTCTTCTCCTAGACTAGTCGCCTCACCAAGGCTGAAGAACCCCGTCTGTCCTACTATTTACCCATAGCTGGAGGGAGAATAATTGGATTCATACCTTTCCTAAGGGTATTAGAGCTATGTGAAATGCAGTCGGTCCAGGATTTGAATTCGTGTCGCCGTGTCCAATTCCTGCGACGATAACCATTACACCAAGGGCACCTGCAATTTTTTCCCAATTGGATTCATACCTTTCCCAAGGGTATTAGTGCGACGTGAAATGCAACCAGTCTCGTCCGGGATTTGAACTTGTGTCGCCGTGTCCATTTCGTAGACGATAACCATTACACCACGGGCACCTCCTCCAATCTCGAACATTGGAGAAAATATTCTAAAATAGGACGATTTGCATTCCGGTAATAGACACTTAGGAGTGATATGCATAGTCTTGCCATTGCAACCGAAAATTTGACGTTGATGATTGTAATTATAACGGCTTTGAAGCTGATATCTCCATTTACCAAATGTTCTCACAGTATCAGGTAGTGTTTAAGTGGAAATTGAGATGAAGAATTACTTTCGGAGCGAACATCTTATGAATCATCCAACTATTGATTTTCAACTAAAATGATCAGATTTGAAAATATTTCATGTAATTGCTACGAATATTTTCATTAGTACTTGATGATTTCAAATAAACCAGTTAAAAATGTTATTTGAAAATCAGCAGTATATTTGTCAAATTTACAATTCATATAAATCTTTAAATGAGATATAAGCAGTAAACTGAAGTAAATCTGATATAATAAAACTTATGAGACAAGAACTTACTTTAAATGGCTTGTAAAATAAGCAAATTTGCACCCATAAAAATCCAGGTGACCTTATGGCAAAAAACTCATTCATTGCATGTGTCGTTTCCCATGAAAAATTTGATTAGCTTCATTTAAGAGAATGTATTAGTAGCTATTTAATAACAATAACATAATACAATGATTATATATATATATATATATATATATATATATATATATATATATATGTGTGTGTGTGTGTGTGTGTGTGTGTGTGTGTGTGTGTGTGTGTGTATTATTTGGTCCAGTTAAACTAGAGTTGGGAGTAATTCCATCAGGACAAGAAAACTATTCAAAAGTGATATCATAACAGGATGGAAATAATTTTATAAACCTAATGTGAGCAGTTTGTGTTTTTTTTTTTAATGAAACACACACACACATATATATATATATATATATATATATATATATATATATATATATATATATATATATATATATAGATAGATAGATAGATAGATAGATAGATATTCAGCGCATTAATATTTTATTTCTTACATAGAGATATACCCTTACAAAGACATTTTAGACAATCAAAATATATCAATTATAATTAGACACAGACAAACTGATAAATTCTATCGTTTGACACAGAAAAAATTAGTAACTTCTTGTTTTCAAATGGCATTACAATAAATTTAAACAAAAATGTCAGTTAGTAGATTTCCCATATGTACTACATATATGTTATACACATTATATCATATGATATATGCATTATATATTGTATTCTATGTATATTTATATTATTACATATACATTACTCAGTATATATATATATATCTATATATATATATATATATGTGTGTGTGTGTGTGTGTGTGTATGTGTGCGTGAATCTAATAGCAGCAGTATTTCAAAGCATCCTCATATCTTCTTTCAAACCTCATTGCATCGCTCTTATTCATTAGTTTGTCCCCATCTTTGTCTTGGGAGTTGTGCTCACATTTTTTACTTCGATTCAGGTATCACCATATGAGCAGCAAATAAAGATAGGCCAAAACCAATATCTGCTGAGTTAAATATGTGACTGTTTTCTTTCTGTTTTGCTTTTGTTTTTGTTTTTTGTTTTTGTTTTTTTTATTACTTTTTTGAACGTTTGGTCTTGTTGACAGATGATGCAGTCAATTTAGTTCTTCGATTTCCCATCAGGTGATATTCAGATGACACGTCTCTCTTTGCTTTATGTTCGAACATGATGTTTTTGACTAAGAGATTATTGATGTGGCAAAACAGCAACTGTCTTCATGCTCTTTCCTTTTTCTTTCGTATGGCATATTTTCGTCGTAGTTTTGAATTTTCCCCTACCTCTGTGAGTAACGTCTCCAAGAAGCATATATTTACGCTTTTTCTGGAAGATCGTCATTTAAGAGTGCAGTGTTCCATAAAAATAGTCAAGTATATCATCTGTAAAGTTTAAATTCCAGGCTTAAACTTGGAAACTATTATTAACAAAGTTCAGGAAGAAATAGTTTGATTTAAGAGAATCAAAACGCCAGCAGCATCACCCTATCAGCTGGGGCAATAGAATACGCCAATTATACCTATGAGGCTACCTGTTGGCTGTGGATGTTGAAACCTAATGCTTGTGGACAAAATCCAGTTGGCTCAGTATCAGTAACCCATCAATTAAAGTGGTCTAGTGATACACATCATTTAACTAAGGCTCTTTCTCAGCAAGAGAGGCAGTTGAAAATGAAGGATCTCATCAATCGTTTGATAATGTCACACCTTAGCACCGATATAATTGTCCCGACGGAAATTTTTAAATTGCAATCGAGGCAAACGAACACTAAACACAATCTTATCTTAAAAGTTGAAAGTCGAATCATCTGGGGCTGCAAAATACACTGATTGTATCTCTGCAGTTGGGTAAGACTCTCCCAACGTGTGTCCTGATATAACATTAAATAAGCTGTTGGTGAGGATCCCATAATGTTGGACGTTTGAGAAATGGGAAGTATCCCATCATTACCATCGTTCCCAGGTCCACTCTGGCCCAGAGTGGTAGTGCCTTATGTGGTCCTAGCTGAGGGTCAATTGATCTGTTTAACATTTAAACTGCACATTTATACTACACTAAATTGTTTAGGGGAGAACAGTTGATCATGTAACTCTTTGTAAACAAAGGACTGATGTTTAGTTGAATAGTTAGGGATACATAGCAATACATGGAACTATTTAACGTTGTTGACATGCAGAACTAAGTTATTTGAAATAGAACTGTTTTTTTCATTTAACTGTTTGTAAACAAAATTTGTATTTTCACAAATGACTAATTGTATGTATAAAAAAAATATGTGCACTAATGGTAAATTGGATTGTTTGAAGTAGAACTATTTGATTATTGAACTGCTTATTCGTATAAGACAGAAATATGAAGCCATTTAATTATGTGAAAAAAAATGAGCTCAAGCGCGGTTAAAAATATTTATCATTTTTATTATATATGTAGAAAATGATTTGGCATTAAATAACCTACAATATTTGATATGCCATAAAACCAAACCAAAGAAAATCATCCAAACCAAACTTAAAGGTACTAGAAGGATGAAGCTGAGGGTAAACCATATTGGGAAAAAAACCTGTTAACGTCCTGTTTATGATACTGAACTGTATCTGTTGGTTAGGATTAAATTTTGGAGGTCGACAAATGTGAAGTAATCCTTCAATCTCCTTAACTTTAAGGACTATAAAGACCCGGAATGTAGTAGTACTCGCTTGGGTCCCATCTATGGTTCAATAAAACTATTCAGTCATTTACCTAAGGATTTCCATTGCTAATTATTTGAAACCATACTGCAGTGAGCATATTACGCTGATTACATAGGAATACTTGTAAATAGATTTATTCAAGAAATGCAGGATTTAGTCGCATGTACGTGAATGCACACACACACACACACACACACACACACACACACACACACACACACACACACACACACACACACAAAATGTACATTCTCGTATATCCAGACATATAAAAATTATCAGCAGACGCCAAAGGTTTTCCAGGACAACAAACTTTTTAGGAGATTAGAAGATACAACCCCAGAAATTAAAAGCGTTGACACCTCTATCCAAGCAGTCTTATCTATAAAAGCTACTAACAAATAACTCCCAAAACATTAACAATCTCCTGAAGAAGACAAAAAAGTGTAAAACAAGTGTTGAACAAACATATATGAAATAATAAAAACCTAAATAACACATTCAAATTCAGTTGTGAGCCTTTTCCTTGTAAAATATTTATTCATTTCTTATTGGACCTACAATAATATATACATATATACGAGGCGCATACGATAAGTTTCGAGATTCTTTTTCTTATGGTCATTTAAAATTGTCGTAGACACTAGAAAATTCAATATGCTATTGCTATACATCTTATGAGATGACGGACCAATTTTTATGATTGCAGCTTCAAATAAACAGCTACAGCAGGAATTGGAATACACCCTACTAAAGCCTGATTGTTACAGCTAGTAAATATCAAAAATGCAATCTGACACTTTAGAAGAACGATATGTAATAAAATTCGATTTTAAACTTGGAAAAATGCCACAGAAACGCATGGAATGCTTCAGGCTGCTTTTAGACCATATTGCATAAATCAAGCATCAACTTTTGTGTGGCATAAGAGATTCAAGGAAGGCAGGGAGACTGTGAGGGATAATGAGAGGTGTGGGAGGAGTAAGGAAGACAATACACCAGTGTTGATTGGCCAAAGGTTTAGGGTTAAGGTTACTATGTTGAAGTTTTAAGTGAGTTCAGGAAGAGATTCCGTCGGAAGAGGCCAGCACTCTTCAAATCGGTTCAGTGGCATGTCCATCAGGACAATGCCCCAGTCCACAACTTCATCATTGTCAGAGACTATTTGACCAAGATGGGCATCAAGATATTTCCTCAACCTCACGATAGTCAAGACCTTGCTCCCTGTGACTTTTATTCCCTAAGCTCAGAGGCTGTCGTTATGAGACAACTGAGTAGATGAAAGAGGCTGTGATGAAGGTCATTGACACCCTCACACAAGAGTACTTCCATGAGGCTTTCCAGAAGTTGTTGGAACGGTACAAAAAGTTCATTGCAGCTGGAGGAGATTTCTTTCAAAGGGGACTAGAGTTTACTATCAGGAAAAGTTCCCATACGAAAAAAGTCTGGAAACTTATCGTATGCACCTCGCATATATATATATATATATATATATATATATATATATAGAGAGAGAGAGAGAGTGAGCGTGAGGGAGAGAAGATAGAGAGATAGAGAGAGATAGACTGAGAGAAAATTGAAAAACAGGGAAATCCAAAGAGACAAAGCCAACGTTAACGTTTTGGTTCGAACGAACCCTCTTTACATTTTTTAGATTAATTCTCTCTGGATTACCTTGTTTTTCAATTTTTTTCTCTATTTTCAGATTCATTTCTATTATATATATATATATATATATATATATATATATATATATATATATATATTGAGGTGTTCTTTAAAATCCTTTTGTATTAAGCTTATTCATACTTTTGACATTTTCTACTCCTCTTTGTCTTTTAGGAATATATGTATATACATTTGTGAGGTATATTTCCAGACAAAATAGAGCATTGATCCTCTTTTTTCATTATTTCCTTTGAGAGTAAAGTTTCCAATAAGCATATATTTGCTTTTGTCTGGAAGATTGGTTTTGTCGGGATTGCAGTTTTTATTAAAACTGGTCAAGTCGAACATTGACTCAGTTTATGAATATGCCTCTGATGGTGTAATAGTTTAAAAGCTAAGCTAGCAAACCTAAATTCTCAGTGTGAGCACCGCTCATGTGGCCTTGTGTCACATCTAAGCAAAATGATTTGTAAATTACTACAAGTTTATGAATATGAGACACCTTCAAAGAGTTCTAAGCTTCGACGGGATAGAAGAACCACAGCTGAGTTTGTTTTTTATTATAGCAACACATTACAATTAAAAAAAAAACTGTAAAAATGATTTAGATTATTGTCTTAATTTCTGTGAACGTGGGGACCATAAAAGGCTGAGAGTTTTGTGACAAGTATAATATTGGTTGGAGGTTGTGCACATTATTTTCAATGACACAAGTATATATAAAAGTAAGTTGCAGACCGTAGTCGAGGGTGCCCAGAAGGCTCCCTTTTCAATAGCTACTGCTCTGAGGTGTAGAGGAGGGCGCTACTCCTTTCCCTGGATTGCTCCACTTTACTATTGATACGTACCTTATAATGCTGAGTTTTAAGCAAGGAAGTATCAAGTAGCAATTTTAAAGCCTTTATATATATATATATATATATATATATATATATATATATATATATATATATATATATATATATCACTCATCGCTTCTGTTGGTAGGTTTGAGCTGGTCGTCCTGCTTTTGTTCGGCCATATGACGGGTTCCATAGGAGAGTATCCCTTATTAGCTCGTCCCTACTTCTCCACCAATATCCTGCATGTCTGGTTCGTCCCACTTTGATAGTTTTCGTAATGGGAGGTAGGTGGCCGTACAGTTAGGGCTTTGTGGGGGTTTTGCGACCAGGAGTTGTTCAAAATTTCTCGCAGCATTCTATTGTAGTTGCCGTCAAGCTTTTTCTCTATCCGTTTATTCAGCATCCATGTAGTGCATCCATATTGTAGTATCGACACGAGCGTTTCTTGGGGGAAACAGCGTTTCCTTTTATCGGTCAGATCATATGACTGTCCCCGACTTCGTTAGCTGCGTGTCGATGTCTACCTCGGTCGATGAGACACTGCTTCCTAGGTAGGTGAACTTGTCTACCAGTTTCAGAGAGCTACTGCCTCGTATGGAAATGTCGCCTGTTTGATTAAATCACATGTATTCTGTTTTAAGTGCATTGACATGGAGTCCAATGCCTGCGGCAGGTCGTTCCAGACTATACAGTAGCGTTTCGGCTAGGGTTGGTTTATTTGCCAGTATCGCTTTGTCATCGGTTTAGTCAGCGTCGGTAATTATTTTTGTGGGGTAACTTCTGCTTCTTTTCTTTGTCAGCTCGAAGCCGTTTTCTTTGATTTTATCAATCGATGTTCTAAGCACGTAGTCTAGACAGATAATAAAGAGGCTTGGGGCTAGTCTGTCTCCTTGCAGTACTCCTGCTACTATTTCGAAGTGGTCTGTGTCTCCATCCGGAGAACGTACTTTCACTTTAGTGTTTCTATAGAGAAACGTTATTGCTGCGACAATTTCTTTTGGTATTCCGTATTTTAGTAGAATTTGTTCCATCTTCCTTCTGTGAAAGGAATCAAAGGACTTGGTAAAGTCGACGAATAGTATTGTCGCCTGTAGGTTTTTTGCCCGTACACTTTCAAGGATTCTACGGATAGTCAATATTTGAGAGGTTGTAGATCTATTTCTTCGGAATCTATTTCGTTTTTCCAAAGAATGTTGTCAATTTTGGGTTCTATGTGGTTTTGTAGTAGGGCATGGTATATTTTGGCCGCTATGGATGTAAGTGTTATACCTCGGTAGTTCCTGGCTAATCCGAGGTCACCCTTCATCCATCTGTCCATCGGATGTTGATTTTAAACTGCATTACAGTGTCGGAGTAGTATGTCATCAAATTGTATGGTCTTCCATACTTCTGGGGAATTTCATCAAGCCCTACAGCTTTCTTATTCTAAATTTTTTCAGAGTACTGAGTTGAGTTCTTCTGGAGTAAACGGTCCTAGTTTAATGTCTAGTTACTTACTAACAATTCTGGTGATTGGTCCATGTTTGACTTAAGATGGGTTTCCTAGTAGATTCTTGAAATGCTGTTTCCGCACTTTTATTCTTTCTTGTTCGTTTGAAGCTTTCAATTTAGCTTTGGCTGTGCTCTTCCTTCAGCTAATTTTGTTTATCGTTTCCCACGCTATCCTAGATTGTATATCTTCCACTGAGTCTCTAATCTTATCTATCGGGTTTTGTATGTATTTTGTCTGTTCTTTTAGATATATACTTGTAATTCATTGTGTGCATTTTTTAGTTTCAGGGCATTTGCGTTCGTTGGATTCTTCCTATATCATTTGAAGGTTGTTTTTACGTCTGCACGTTTTTCTCTAACCGCTATTGTCTCTCATGGGACTCAAAATTTAGTTCTTAGTTTTGTTGGTTTACATTTCGCTGCTGCCTCGAGGTGTGCGTTGACGAAATTCTTATATTCGTCATTCGTGGTACATATTTCTGTCTTCTCCTGCTGTGCATCGAATTTGTTTCTCAATGCTAACACATATTTATCTTTAATATCCCTGTTGTTAAGAAGAGCCCAGTCATATTGTTTGGTTTTCGCTGTTCGTGCGCTGTTTCTTCGTAGGCTCAGTCGTATTTTTGCTGTGTCCATTCTGTGGTCGGGGGACACACCCTTGAAAGAGGAGTATGCCTTGCTACTACAACTTTATAAATAAGAAATATATATACATTCTTAACAAGGCAATCCAAGTAGAAGGAGTGATTTATTGAGAAGCAACATCGACACTTTAGCGTTTTGGTTCGATTGAACCATCATCGGGACTATGACGGATGATATTAGTGATGTTAAATCAACGATGGATGTTTAAAAGTACAAAATACAAAAACCTAGGGAAAATTTGTATAACAAGAACAAGTTGGCCGTTTAATTAGAGAATCAGCGTTTGTTGTTTTAAGTTACGTCATTGGACTCATAAGAAATATTGTGAAGAATTCATTTTCCGTTTGTTTGTCGAAAAAGATTTCGAATCAAAAGGAGGAAGGAAAAGAAAGACAAAAAGAAAAAAAGAGAAAACATGAAATTATGATGTATGGGGAATATATTAAGTAAAGATTTCTTGTTTCATATTTCTCAATCTAATCACAACTTTGATTTCAATTCTGCAAAGACACTCATTTACATTCATAATAAAAGACTAAGACGAATTTTGAAGTCTCTGCTATTTCTCCCTGTAATTCCGTAAATACTCGTCAAGGCTTTTATAATATTTTTCCTTACTTAAACAAATACATTTTAAATAGCTAGAATACATTCTATCTTTAGTTGATATATTCACTTATATCATAATTTCATGTTTCCTCTTTTTCTTTTTGTCTTATACATATATATATATATATATATATATATATATACATACATATATATATATATATATATACATATATATATATGGAGAAAAAAGCTAGACGGCAACTACACAAGAATGCTGTTACCAATCATAAACAAGTTCTGGATGCAAGACCCCAGAAAACAGCAGCTGTACGGCCTTTTACCACCCATCACAAAAAAACTATCCAAGTTAGAGGAACCAGATAGATATCTGCTGGAGAAGTAGGGACGAACTGATAAGTGATATACTCATGTGAACCCCTTCACATGGACCAGCTAAGACATGACGCACAGCTCGAACCTATGTACAACAGCTCTGTTCCCATACAGAATGTAGTCTTGAAGACTTACCGGGAGCGATGGACGATAGAGAAGCTTAGGGGGAGAGGGTCAGGAAGATCCGTGCTGACTTCATGACATGGTGATGATGATGATGTTGTTACACACATACACACACACACACACACACACTCACACACATATATATATATATATATATATATGTATGTATGTATGTATGTATGTATGTATGTATGGGAGAAAACAAAGAAAGAAATCAAACGATCAATGTAGAAGAGGTTATTACTAAAAATAAAGAGTAATGTAGTAATGTACAAGAAAGGAAAAGAGGAAGGAAGAAAAGAAAAAAGTAATTAGGAAAGAAAGAAAGAAAGAAAGAAAGCATATTGAGTAGGTGGATTAGAAAAAAATAATAGAAAGATAGAAAGAAATAATGAATGTGGGTTGTACGAGAAAAAAATTAAAAGAAAGAAAGAAAGAAAGAAAGAAAGATAGGTGGTTTGGTGGATGAGAAAGAAAGAAAGAAAGAAAGAAAGAAAGAAAGAAAGAAAGAAAGAAAGAATTGTGGTTTGGTGGAAGAGAAGAAGTTAAAAGAAAGAAAGAAAGAAAGAAAGAAAGAAAGAAAGAAAGAGGACAAAGAATGCGTAATAGGAAAGTTGAACTTAAGAAATGAAAGATTAGTGTACAAAAGAAAAAAAAGAAAGTGGACAACGTAATATAGAAGAAAAATGAAAGGAAAACCAAGGATATCTCAATTAGAAGAAATAATGGAAAAATAATGTGTTATGTCGAAAAAGAAAGAAAGGGATAATAAGTTAAGCGGAAGAATAAAGAGGGAAAAATGAAATGTTTGTGGAAGAAGAAAGGAAAAAGAAAGGCATTTTGTATAAGATGAAGGACAGATCGATGCTGTTTCTTTTGTGTAATGGCATACAAACCTTCGCTGTTAATTTACTGTCAAAGCCATCCTTGTGGAGAGACAGTAACGTTATTATTTAACCAATAGCAAGGAACAGTAAGGGGAGTTCATACGTTTGACTAAGGTATTTGTCTGAAAATTAACCTAATAGCGTAACTGGGGTTCGAACTAAACTTATGATAATGTCGGAGTTCTGCACGTTAGCCACTACGCCACAAAGACACCCTTAGATAACAAAAGAGTTTGCTAGAATATTGCAGAAGAAGAAGCAAAGAAAAACGAAATACTTCCACAAACGACGAAAAGAAAAGAAAAGAATTACTTTGGAGAAGAAAGAAAGGGAAAGGAAAAGGTTCCGTATAAAAAGAAATGAAGAAAAAGGAAAACGTTTTCTACATAAAGAAGCAAAGAAGATAAGAGCAATATCGGAGATAAAAAAAAACAAAAAACAATGTGAATCAATAGCAAAGGAAAACAGGAATAAATTGAATGGAAAAGATGAAAATGACAAAACTCATGATTTGAGAAAAGACAAAAAAATAGTCAAAACTTTTCTATTTTTTCACCGTCTGGAAATTCCATAAAATCTGTCATGATCAGAGACAAGCAGCCGACAGACTAACATTTACAACTTTTCCTAAGCAAACGAGGAGAAACAACCAGTAATAACCGGTTTAAGATTCCTCTTTAACCTTACGACAGAAAGGTAGAGCGAGCGAGCGAGAGAGCGAGAGAGAGAGAGAATATAAAAACATACCAACCTTTTCAGACGAAAACAGAGGTTCCTAAAGTTGTTTTTTAATACTTTTTTTGCAATTAAAAGTTTGTATCTGATAAATCATGACTGTAGAATTTTTATATCCTCGATTTGATGACTTGCTTATGATGAAAACGTAAAAAAAAATTCCCGATATTAAATAAAGTTGTCCTCATCGCGAAGTAGACTTCACCATCGTCTCTTTTTTTTACTGACTTATATTAAACAGCTATAAGTCTTACTAAGAATTTTTCAGTAACAAATTTACTGTATCCGTAGTCAGTGAGTATGTTTCATACATGCTAACACATCATCACACGGATGAAGATAGAGATTTTATTTGGATTAATCAAATTAATTTCGTTTTTCCTTTTGTTTTGTTTTGTTTTGTTTTTTAATCAATAAGTTATGTACTGAGTTGTAATTTACAATTTTTTTTTTCTCAGATGCGGGACAAGGCCGAATGAATGGGGCACCTAAAGAGATTCGAACTCATTCTTGCAGATTTGCTTGTCAAGCTTGCTAGCCATTACACCAGCCTAGGCATCGAATTATCTACAGAGTAGAACGATGACTTCTCTATACTACGTTTTGATTATTTATTTCAATGATATATTTGCCTCTGATAGTTATTAAATGCCAAATCATGTTAATCAATAAATATATAATTGTAAAAAGAAATAAAGAAAAAAGAAAGTTTTATGTAGAAGAAGAAAGAAAGGAATAATATGTTATGTAGAAGACGAAAGAAGGAAAAATGAATGAGTCGTGGAAGAAGAAAGAAAAAAAGGCTGTTTTTGAAGAAGAGGGACAGATCGACGCTGTGCCTTTATTGGGAATAGTTTGTAGTTAATATATTTTTTAACGAGCCAGAGTTTATTTGCTTCCACACAGTTAAATGGGATCAATTATTGCTCCCTTTTTCAATCAATTCGATTTAATATTAATCATTTGTTTGCAAACAGATAAATAGTTAAACAGTTCTATTTTGCCTGTAGATTAGACACAAACAAGTTAGAAAGTTTTGCATTTCTGGAAATATGCAGTCGGCATATTCTACAACTCCAGCCGATTAGGCTAGGCTTTTCTAAAGTTTTTTAAAAACTTCATGATATTTTTCACAATTTTCGGTTGCTAGTTAAAAGGATCAATTTTATCTAGCATTTTATGGTATTCTAATTGCTATGTGCTCGGAAAAGGGCATACAATAAATAAGACAAATAAATAGTTTGAGAAAAGAATAAAAGTTATATATAACAGAAAAGAGTAATAAAATGTCGCCAGTGTAGCGTCGCTATTTACGGTATTTATCGTGCTCGCCATCAAACAGGTGAGTAAGGCACCAAGCCTTTTTAAGGTACTTCCGGGCACCGGGCCGTTGTCAAAAATTCTTCGGGCCCCGTCGACATTCCCCTAAAAAGATGTGCATCAGGCATCAGGGAGTAATTATGCGAGTAGGGTTAGAATCTGGAGGTGCGCCACCTGAGTCTCGAGGAATGTCCGTTTCGGCCGGGTGATGTGAATACTAGGCTCCCCTCCCAGGACACTCGCTAGGCAGCCTCGACTGATTACCGTATCCAGTAACAAGATGAACCCGACCAGATCCGTGTGTCCCATCAACTAGATTAGCACAATAGCTATTTGCTACTTACTCCCTGAGTGGATTACAGTCAACTGTTATAACTTTATTGGAAGAGTACGAAATATGGATGCTACCCTTGCAGTAATTAACCAGTGGGTTGTGTCAAATTTGGGGCTTTATTTCAAAGAAATGCCTTACATCTTAAAACGCGTATAAAGGTTTTGTAAAGTAAGATCATATTGTTTTATTGTTTTATTTCCTTCCCGTCTCAACTTCTACGAACAAAAATCAGTCCTATTTTTAACGATAGACTAACATGCGCACAGAGAACACTCGTTAAACTTGTGCCAGAATTAGATAATCATAAAAAAGAAGTTTTATGTACAAGCAGATGACACTCACAGGTTAACAAAGTACTTTATTTTCAGTCTGGAGCAAGTAGACATAGTAAGTGCTAATTTTCATGTATGCATTCACTAATGAAGTCTGACTTCTTGTTCAAAAAATAGTTCAGTTTGAGGAAAGTAAGAATTAGCTTCTCTTTTAAACAAAATCTGGATATTTTCTGATACCATCTGCATGCTGTCACAGTTTATATCAGTTTCAAATCAACAATGAGTTTTATTGGGTTTTCCTTCCTGTTCTCATATGAACTTTGTGTTGTATAGTGATAAATCCCAACTATATATATATATATATATATATATATATATATATATATATATATATATATATTATTTGGGTGTCACATCACTACCAGCATCGAATAATATTTCAATTGGACAAAAAATGTTATCTTTGGATTTCCGCCGCTGACGTAAAAAAGGCATAATTAAACAATGAGTAATGGAACATGAAAAGTGGAGTCAGTGTACGTCTTTTATTTTAGCTTATATATATATATATATATATATATATATATATATATATATATATATATATATATGAGTCGAGATTAGATTTAGAATAAATTATTCCTGGGAAGAACGTCAAGTTTGATCGTAGAAATATTATAATTAGCAATGCTTAAAAAAAAACATGTTAATACGAAAGGCAAATTAAAAATTTTATTTTCAAATATATCATTTTATTAATTAGATTTTTTTAGATAGAGGTTATATTCAAATTTATCTAGGTATTTTATCAACATCCGTGTTCTTGTAACTTATTAAGCTGAGTAGAATAAACACCAATTCTCTCGTGTTTTGCTGTGTCAATTGGTTAAATTGGTTGAGTGATTATATTTTGGCAGTGTAAATTCAGAAGTCAGGATAATAATGATGGGCCATACAGCTTAAAATAATTTCAGTCGGGTGAATAATTATACAATTCATATAAATTTGAACCCCTTATGATCTATCTATATATCTATCTATGTATCTAACTATATTCAACGTTTTACACGGACACACACACTCATATATATATATATATATATATATATATATAGAGAGAGAGAGAGAGAGAGAGAGAGATTCAATATTTTACACACACATACTCACACACATATAGACATATTTATACATTTTACACACACACACACACACACACACACACACACACACACATATATATATATATATATGTATATATACGCCCTTTCACTGTAGTAATATGCTGAAACAAAAGTTACATCACTTTTGTAATAGATCCTCCCCTGATGATGGCCCAAAATCGGGCAGAAAGTACTAGGGATACATACAATTATGGACAATACACAAATCAATTCCCCCCAAATACGATAAAAGTAATACGGGAATTCGAACAATCCAGAAGAAAATATGTAGACATAAAATGTCTATTATGTTTAATGAAATTTGCATTAACGAAGAAATGCTGCCTATATATATATATATATATATATATATATATATATATATATATATATATATATATATATATAGTGATTAAGCACATTGACAGTCATTAAACCATTAGTTAGTGACGCTCCAGTCTTCATTTCCTCATAACCACATCCACTCTTACCTGGAGTGGTATCACCTCTAATGGCCTAGTGTAAGGATAAAATAAAACTATTCAATCATTTACCGTACTTGAAACCATTTAATTGTATGCAAACAAATTATTAGAATATAATATAATTAGTAGATAAGGATAGTACTCATTGAAAATATGTAAATTTTTTCCAATAAATGAGCCCTTGCACATTTAAAAATAATATTACCAACAAACTATACGCTCAAAAATTGTATTATATATATATATATATATATATATATATATATATATATATATATATATATATATATATATATATATATATATATATATAACGGATTTGGTTTTAAATAATCAATAAAGGTTGATATGCAATAAAATAATAGTGTTGCCCGTGGTTATCGTCGTAGGAAATGGACACGGCGACACGAGTTCAAATCCAGGACGAGACTGATTGCATTTCACATAGCACTAATACCCTTGGGAAAGGTATGAATTCAATTATTCTCCCTCCAGCTATGAGTAAATAGTAGGACAGACAAGGTTCTTCAGCTTTGGTAAGGCAACTAGTCTAAGAGAAGGAAAACTCTGAATTAAAACCAGTTAAACTCCGCTTAAAAATTGACCATGTGTCATATCCTGCCCGAAAGGAGGGGTTGGTAAATACAGATATGCAATAAAATGCAACCACACAAAACGAAAGCCAAACCAGTACACACAGAAACACAAATATATATATATATATATATATATATATAGTCATTCACAGACAGATCTGTTTAGTTCTATCAGAACTCATCAGTGTGGCTAGACATATTAGCTTCTAGTAGCCGGGATCGAAACGTGGTTTACTCAAACACCAAGCCAAGCCTCTAACCCTTCAGCCACGACGAGCCAGTAGCTGCGATGTAAATTTTAAATGGTTATGAATCACAATTACTATTGTTTACTAACATCCGTTCAACGGCTGCCGAGACCTAAATTTATATGTATGAAGAGGTTTGCAATAAACGCTAATGGCAACACGATTACTTCATTCACCGGAGAACTCAATCCCACGGGGGCAGGGGAGTATATATTTCTATGAAATCTATACCCACACTTATATATATATATATATATATATATATATATATATATATATATATAAGCGTGGGTATAGATTTCATAGGCTGATAAGATCATATGATTTGATCATATGGGCCGTCGATGGTGTTTCTTTATAGTGGTATCTAAGCATTACAACACTGCAAGAGGAAGTATGGACATCTCCGTCGAGTAAAACATCGGCTAAAGCTGATTTTTTTCTGTATAGCCTGGAATTGACAGGAAGAGGCATTAATCTCAGCGTGAAGGTGGCATTAGCTCTTCGAAAAATGGCAAGTCTCTGAAATTAGTGAACCAGTTCATATACTGCGATAGAAATATCTCATCTACTGAAAGTGATGACAGCGTAAGCTTTCTTTAGGCAAGAAGCCCTATAGACAGATTAAAGACGTTAGAGAATTCAAATCTCCCCGATAATACAAAACGGCGATTATTCGTATCAGTAGCCGTATTAGTATTATTATTGTATGGCTCCACCAGTTTTACTTTACTGAAACACCTTAATCAAAATCTAGATGAGAAGTACCAAAGGTTACTGCGTGCTGTTATGAACAAATGGGAGAAGCAGCTATATATAAAACAGTAGCTGAACGACAACTTACCTCCCATCTCACGAAGCATGAAAATAAGACAAGCAATATATATTGAGGAAGAAATAACGGACTCATAATTAAATGGGCACATAAGTGATGTTTAGCAATGGACTTTATCATAAGGAGAGGGCCATTCTAGGTAGACACTGTATTGCTACGAGACGACCTGTCAAGACTGATGAAAAATATATCAAATTTAATCCACAAGTTACCTAAAGGTGAAAACTAAATAATTATCGCGTGAAGACCCCAAAATGAAGCTCCAATGAGCTGAATAGTGCGTTCGAATTCCAATTTCACTATTACGTTTACATTCGGATTAATAATCTTGGGAAAATTTTGAAACCCTTATCGAAACAGCTATTGATTAAATAGTACCACTATTTTTCTCCAACATAAATAGTTTCGAAATTAGATAACCCATGAAGGTCAATACGCTTGGTTTGGTTTATTTTGTTTTTGTTTAGTTTGTTTTTATAGCATACAAATTATTGCAAACTATTAATGTCAAATCCATTTTTATACATTTAAAATAGTTCTATTTCAAACAATTCTGTTTAGCGTGATGACACAGCTTAGTTCTATCTGCCCGATAGATAGGATCCAATCAGGTGCTACTACTCCGGGCTAAGATGGACCTGGGAGTGATGCCAATGAAGGGGTACTCCGCATTCCCCAATTTCCAGCATTACTGAAGCCTTACCATCATATTGTTTAGTGAGATATCAAGGACAATCGTTGGGGGAGTCTTACCCCTCTGCTGAGATGCAGTCGGTGTATGCTACAGCCCCAACCGAGCGGACAAGGTGGATATGCCATTAAACAAAAACAAAAAAAACAAACTTAATAATGAGAACATTTCATTCAATAAACAGTTTCTTATATGCTTGATCGAAAAGTATGTATAATTTCTATATCTTACAAATATTCAGAATGTAAAGTTTTTTTTTTTTTTTTTTTTTTTTTTGCTTTTTTTTTAATTCTCGAAAAAATATTCCATTTGAAATAAAAATAGAATAATTAATGAAAGTGGAAAAGTATATTTCCTCTTTTCAATCATTTTTAATTAACTGCTAAAATGTAATATTTTCTTATTATTTTTTTATAAACTTATAAATTAGAAATTAATTAAACTGTAAAAAATCTATAATGTTCAGACTGATGATTACGTGCCAGCAATTAAGGACATTTCGAAAAAGCAACTTATCGTAGAAAGTAGACTTTGTTTTCTCAAGATTATTTAATAGTATTGACATTATTGTGTGGTCATGGGGAGTCTTTGTAACATAATGGTTAGCGTGCTTGTTGTAAACGAGTTCAAAATCAAGTCGAGGTATCACGGTCACTTTCGGATTTATAAAGTAGAGAAAAGTCATCATCATCATCATCATCATCATATCGTGCTGGCAGCTCGGATATCCCTGACCCTCTCTCGCCACTCCTCCCTATCGTTCATCGCCCTAGGTAGGTCTTCAGGACAACAGCCTGTATCCTCACATAGCTGCTGAATGTACGTTCGTGCTGGTCGTCCTGCTTTTGCGCGGCCGTGTGTGGGGATCCATAAGAGTACATCTCTTATGAGTTCATCTCTACTTCCCCAGCAATGTCCTGCATGTCTGGTTCGCCTAACTTGAATAGTTTTCGTGATAGGGGGCAGGTGGCCGTACAGTTGGTGTCTTGTGGGGTGTTGCTGCCAGGACTTGTTCAGGATTGCACGCAGCATTCTTGTGTAATTGCCATCTAGTTTCTTCTCCAGCTGTTTTGTTAGCGTCGATGTAGTGCATCCATATAGCAGTATCGATGTGACCGCTGCCTGGAAGAAACTGCGTTTCATTTTATCGGTTAGGTCTGATTTCCATATAGTCGATAGCCTATTGATAGCTGTCCATGCTTTCGTTAACCTCGTTTCGATGTCCTTTTCGGTTGATTCGACGCTGCTTCCTAGGTACGTGAATTTGTCTACTAGTTTAAGAGGGGTTCCTTCTAGAGTGGAGATGTCCCCCGTTTGGTTATAGCACCTATATTCCGTTTTGTGTGCATTAACATGGAGGCCTATGCTAACTGCTGCTCGTTCCAGGCTATGCAGAAGTGTTTCGGCTTGGTCAGGTGTATTTGCCAGTATCGCTATGTCATCGGCGTAGTCGGCGTCGGTAATTGTTGTTGCGGGGTATCTTCTGCTTCTTTTCTTCGTCAGTTCGAAGCCATTCTCTTTGATTTTGTCAATCGATGTTCTAAGTACGTAGTCTAGACAAATGATAAAGAGATACGGAGCCAGCGTGTCCCCTTGTAGTACTCCTGCTACAATGTCGAAGTATTCTGTGTCTCCATCTGGTGATCGTACTTTTACTTTAGTGTTTCTATAGAGAATCGTTATTGCCGCTACGGTTTCTTTAGGTATGCCGTACGCTAGTAGGATTTGTTCCATCTTTCCTCTGTGAATGGAGTCGAAAGCCTTGGTAAAATCGACAAATATTAATGTCGCTTGTAGGTTCTTTGCCCGTACACCTTCAAGGATTCTGCGGATGGTTAGTATTTGTGAGGTCGTAGATCTATTTCTTCGGAAGCCATTTTGTTTTTTTCTAAAAAAGTACAACCCCAATTATCCTCACAACTACGTGTGAAATAGTACCACTACTGTTCTTCTACAAGGATGACTTTGCCATTATGTGAATAATAAATATTGCTATGTCGTTACGCAAAGAAATCACATCTGAAGGCCAAATAAACAATCTATTTTCAAATCACGCCACTTCCATAATGATAGAATCATCTAAATTCACTAGATTCAACATTTTAAAAAATCACTTACCACAATATACATATACATACATATATTTACTAATCTAATATCTACCAGCATTCACGGTACCAGAAAAAAAAAAAAATCCCGCCAGGAACAAGAGATAAAAGTATCTCGAATCACCGCCCGGGGGAAAAAGAAAAAATTATAGGTCAAAAAGAGAGAAAAGGCCAACCTAGTCCTACCCCTTGAAAAAAATCAAGGGATACGCAGTCAAACCTAAAACTAAAAACCTTCCGCGAATCCTGCAATGCTACAATTACAAAAACCAATTATAAAATTAACTTAAATCGCGAGTTGGAAATCTTCTACTAAAGTTTCACCTTATCGGAACATCAGGAAGCCTAACTTCCTATATATATATATATATATATATATATATATATTGGCATTTTTACGGTTGTGGTTCGATTTAAAATAAAGATAATATTCCTTATTTCTGCAAATAATGTCAATTTTGATCTCAGATACCAATACGAAAAGCTTCAAAACTGGCTTATATAAGTGGCTTGTATAAGAATTTTAAAACAGGTTATTATGAAGGGTAAGTTAAAAAAATAAAAATAAAACGTATTAATGCATTTCCAAACCTACTCTTTTTATTATTTTCTCTTTATAAATAGAGGTGTCCGTGGTGTAATGGTTATCGTCGTAGGAAATGGACACCTCCCTTATTCGTGTCTACATGTGCAGGAGAGTCTCTTCCTAAAGAAATTGACTTTGTATCAGATCAGGCACATGGCACAGGGGTGATTTAAATACAGTCACATATTAGTAGTCATTGTTTCAGAGACAATTTTATCTAAAACACTGAATAGGACAAAAAGGCAGATACAAGGCTTATTAAATAAGTTTCCAGACTTTTTTCGTTGGCGCACTTTCATCGATAGTGAACACATGAAATTCTAGACCCTTTCGAAGTATTTTCTTCGGCTGCAATGCTCTTGTTCTACCGTTCCAACATTTCAGGAAGGTCCCATCGAAGTCCGCTTGTATGTAAGTGTCAAAGCCTCATTCATCTCCTTATTTGTCTCATAAGGACAGCCTCTGAGCTTATGGAATAACCCCAATCACAAGGAGCAAGGTCTGGACTTTAGGGAGGCTGAGGAACTTTCTTGATCCCCATCTTGGTCAAATAGTCTGTGACAAGGATGGAGTTCTGGACTGGTGCATTGTCCTGGTGGAAATGCCACTGAGCCGATTTAAAAAGTGCTGTCCTCTTCGGATAGAATCTCTTCCTGAACGCCCTTAAAACATCAACGTAGTATTCCAAAAGCAGTGTGAAGAATTCCATACGTTTCTGTGGCATTTTTCCATGTTTAAAACAGAATTTTATTGCATATTGTTCTTCTAAAGTGTCCTCACGTCCAGATTTCATTTTTTAAATTAACCAGCTGTGACAATCAGGATTTAGTAGGGTGTATTTCAATTGCTGCTATAGCTGTTCATCTGAACTTGAAATCATATAAATTGGTCAGTCATCTCATAAGATTTATAGCAATGACATACTGAATTTTCAAGAGTCTTCGATAATTCTAAATGCTCGTACAAAAAAAGTCTGGAAACTTATTTAAGGCACCTCGTAAAAGGACAGTGAGATACAACTGAAATGTGAAAGCTGAGATCGGAAAACTCCCGAAGAATCTACACATGGTAAACTGTAGAAGAATGAAATAGCCTTAGGCCGATTCGCGTACTTGAAACTTCCCAACCCAGTCGGCTGGAACTGTAGAATACACCGACTGCATCTCTGCAGAGGGGTAAGACCTCTCCACCAACGAGTGTCCTATATATGACACAAAATAATTTGATGGTGAGATTCCACTAATGCTGGATCTTTGAGGAATGCAAAATATATCTTCTCTCCTATGGTTTGCAGGTTCAATCTTACCCAGAATGTGAATATTCAGTGAAACGTTTTCTCTTCTACTTGTTCGGGTCGAAATCACCTCGGATATAATAATATTCCGGACGCTCAAGCAAATTCTGGTGGCCTCATCTCCTCCAGCCTGCTACTTATACATTGCACGTAGGCACGCCTTCTTATAGCGTGCTACACAGGAGAATTCTCGAAGGCACACCTCCAGTATACCGCCTACACAGTTTATGTGATCATGCTGCCTTCTCATATACCAGCCATGCAATTTAAGTGGTATTTCCGCCGTGAACTCAGGCATACATTTAAAGTTAGATACTAGGGTATATTTTGGTTATTTTTGTTCCCAGTATCCGACTTCCACAGCAGCATCAGCAGGGTTTTCATTTCAATATCCAACAAGAACACTGAGAGAGTGTGCCATTAATATTTAGCAGATGAATGTGATAAGAAAATAACAATTTCAAACTGACACAGAGCCGACATTTTTTCATAAGCTTGCAAACTGTCACAGAATGCGTAGGTCATGTTTTTATTAGTAATATGTCTTTGTTACCTCAAGTTGAGCATTATTCTTTTTTACTATCCCCTCCCATTAAACTGGAAAACATAATTTATTTACTTAAATATACTACAGGCATATTAAGAATAAATGTAAATCATGTATGAGATAGACATTAGTTATACGATCTTAGTCTGTTTAGAAAATCACACCTGCTTAGAATAAGAAACCCCTACAAGAACGAAAAATTCGAAGGGATTGACCGGTAGATTAATTCCACTCCTGTTTCTTTATCGTTGTAACACCTAACGTTTTGACACCCTCTGACCACGCCTATGAATGAAATAATTTGTAATTTGATTTCCATTTTTATTCTTATTTTTATGCTTATTTTTATTTATTTATTTTTTTCTTCTAATTTTTATTTTTGGATTTTTTAATTCCTTTACTTTATCTTCTGAATACGAACTGTAACTCCACATTTACTACTCGGCGACAACAGAGAAGCACGTAAATAGTCATCTGACGAGACGGAGAATATAGTAATATTCTCCGCTCAAATAAATGTATTATGACGACTTAACCGAGTTTGAGTCTCCATCAAATTGTACTATATATATATATATACATACTTATCAAATCCACTTGAGTAATTTATCTGATAGTTCCTCAAAATGCACTTTTAAATTATTTTTGTACCACATTTTCTGAAATCAACCAATGTAATCATAATGTTTTCATAGCATTGCTACCTTTTATTTTATTTTATATTCTATTTGGCGATTCGCTTCGAAAATGTATTAATTTATTAGGAAAAAACAGGTGGCGAGTAGAGTTTTTGAAACATATGTTTTGACAGTAAATTTCCACTTGATGGGAAATATTTGGTTGGTTGGTTGTTTTGTTTTACGGTAGATTAACACTTTTCGTGTACTTTTACGCCGTATTAAGTCATTTTGATAAAAAGTCTCAAACGATTCCCTTTCGAATACATACATGTTTTTGTTTACACAAATGATAAAACAGTTCTATTTTAGAGAATACAGTTCAGCATATGTACGCAGTTTAAATGTCAAAAACTGTTCTATTTCAAACAATTCAGTTTAACATATATACATAGGTGAAATACACAGTTGCATGTAAAAAGAGTTCATTTTAAACAATTTAGTTGAGCGTAATTACACAGTTTCGTTCTTTTTTACCTATAGATTAGACCCTGTCAGGTGTAACCACTCCGGGTCAGAGTCGACCTGGGATGGATGGCAATAAAAGAGTCTTCCGCATTCGCTAAAGCTCCAGTATTACTGAAGTCTCACCAGATTGTTTTGTGTCATATCCTAGACACTCGTTTGGGGGAGTGTGATCCCTCTACAGAGATGCAGTCGGTATATTCTGCAGCCCCAACCGACTGACACAGAAGCAAATATTGAAAAAAAATTACAATTATTGAAAATTCCATAAACTATTTTGAAAGTTTCAATTATTGGTCTTCTTGAACACCTTCAATCTCAGTAAATGTATTAATTTTACACTGGGCCACCTGTACTTATTCCGGTGAATAACATATTCCAATGTTTTGTAAATGGGAATTAAAAATGGATGTAGTGTGATATTTCGAAGATGTCCCTGAATCAGTTGAACTAGTCAGCTGGGGCTGCAGAATTCACTGACAGCATCGCTGCAGACGGGTAAGATTTTCCCAAAGAAGGTCCTGTTTATGACACTAAACAATCTGATAGTGAGGCTGCAGTTATGCAGGAGTTTAGGAGAATGCATAGTACACCTTCATTGCCATCATTCCCAGTTCAACTCTGGCCGGGAGTGGTAGCACCTGATAGGTTCCTATCTATGGGTCAACTAGTACTAAACTCTGTACTTATGCTAAACTGAATTGTTCGAAATTAATATATTGGTTGGATACGATCAAATCAAGAGTGTGTAAAAAATAATAAAAAAACAAAAACGTGTAATTACGCTAAACAATTGTTTGAAATTAACTGTTTTTACATTAAACTGTGTTTAAACAGAGTACTCATGCTAAACTGAATTGTTTGAAATATGACTGTTTTTGGTATTTAAACTATGTACTTATTATGCTAAACTGATTTTTTTTTTAAATAGAAATGTTCTAATATTTAAATTGCGTATTATGCTAAAATGAATTGTTTGAAATAGAACTGTTTTGAGATTTAACTGTGTGTAAACAAAAATGTACTTATAGTAACCTGAATCATTTGAAAATTTTATGAAAATGATTTAATTCGGTTTTTAACGATCCGAAAAGTTTTGATACGTCGTAAAACAAAGTGAACAAGCAACCAACCAACAATCCTGAATCAGCACCCTTCAAAACAACAGCTGTACAGCCATTTACAAACAATCCAAGAAAAACGATCAATAATTGTTGGTTACTGCTAGGGGAAGAACAAAGACGAACACATAAATGACATTATTTTATGAATTTCTTTGCATGATCACATCAGTGTTTGTCGACCAGCCAAAAACTTGTAATTATCAGTATAGTGCAGATACTGGGTTTCGAGGAGAGAATTTACCAAGTGTAATGGCCAATAGAGACTGAAATACTGAAAGAATCAAAACAATTCGTATTATCGTTACGTCTTGATGATGATGATTATGATGGATTTGTTGTGAAACATTTATATATCTATGTTATTATACCGTAAATTGCAAGTAATCATAAACGCCTTTCAAAACGTCATACTCTCAAAAGATGAGCTCTCTGATTAAGAATAAGTTATTTATTGCTACCTACCACCAGATAGGACTCGACACAAGGTCAATGACCCGAAGGTCGGCTTAAAGTGGGGATTAAGGTCGGGCACGAGCCGAGTTTCGAGTCCTGCTGGTCTATGCCGGTTATCGACCCACTGGGTGCAATGTGAGTTTGATGAGCCTAGCTGGTCTTAGACCCAAATCTGGGTCCAGGCACGTATGCCTGATTATAGCTTAAACTGGACAGCAAGGTCAAGTGCTATACAAAGGGGATAAAAGTGTCAATGTTGAAGTTCGCCCAGCCGAAGGTGGTCCAGCCGAAGGCGGGGGCTTTTCGGCTTCGAATCTGACATTGATTTCGATACCCCATCGGGCAGGAATGCCAGACGGCCCAGCTAAAGAATAATCTATCATCGGAAACTGATAAAAGTCTTCTACATAAGTCCTCAAATTTTACCGATTAGTTCGAATATTTAAAAAATACCGGAGCTTACATCGGCCGAAACGTTATGACCATAATAACATTCAAGAAGATTTAAGGGATTATAAATTTTTCATCGGAACAATTGAGACAGACAGTCGGAGCCTAGTAGAAAACTGCACAGAGTGGGTCAGTAGAAACAATGAAAGTATAAAAGAAAATAAGTTCCATCCGTGCGTGGAGTTTGATTTGCTGCGATGAAAATTACGATAAAAGAAAATTTTACTAAAGGATGAGATGTTAATTGTACAACGGTTATTCTAACAAGAAACAGACTCGGTGACGTTTGCTCAAATCCTGGATGAAACTATTTGCGTTTCCCTAATTTCCTTGGGAAAGGCATGAATCCAACTATCTTTTCTTTAGTTATGGATGAATAGTTGGATATACAAGGCTCTTTGGCGACCAGTCCAGAAGAAAAATTTTGAACTCAAACCAGCTGTACTCCGGTTAAAAATTGACTTCGTCTTGTATCCTGTCTATAATAGAATGTTTAGGAAAATGGATTTAGTTAAAATGCGAGATATTATGTAACCAAAGTTGAAAACCCTGCAAACAAAAATTAAGAAAAAACTGATTAAAATAGTATCTTTAACACTGATACAACTCATGCATAAAGATCAGATGAAGATTTGTGAAACATAATATTCTAAGTCAAAATTATAAATTTACAATGAGAAGTAGTGCATCTTCAGTCAGGTTTTTATTTTGCAGTATATAAACTAATGGCAGGTAAGCCGCAAATGTTCTTTCTTAAATAGTTAAACATTCTGACTTCATAAAAATATAGATTCAGGCAATAACAGAAGTTTGTATACCAAGATAACCTTAAACGCGGTTGGAGAATTCCTATTTCTACATCATTATTGACAAGTAAATTAAAAACAGTTATATACTCCCTTATATTTGAGCCATAACCCAAAGTATTCGGTCTATATTTGTGCAGTTAACAAGAAAAATATACCTGGGATGCCTGGATTCGACGTGCGGAATCCCAATTTCTGTATTGATATTGCCTTTCAAAATTACTGCTGATTACATATGCCTTTATATCTGACTCATAGACAAGTGCCTTCAGCTGTTACCCCTTCAGCCTTATAGATATATGTTTACGCGGGAGGCCTGAATACCGACCGAGAAATGCCGATTTCTTCATCTTTATTGCCTTGCAAAATTATAGACACTCATGAATACCTTTACATCTGACTCTTAGCCCAGCGTCTTCCGCTGCTATCTCTACTGTTACATAGACGTATATATACCCTGGTGGTCAGAATACCGAACGGATATTCCCTATTTCTCTATCATTATTTCCTAAGTAAATTCCAGCCAATCATATATGCCTTTACAACTGACTCATAACTCAGAGCCTTCTACCGGTAGGTTGATTGGTTGGTTAGTTGGTTGGTTGGTGCGTGGGTTTTATGATATATCAACCTTTGCGGGTTATTCAATGCCAAATCCATTTTTATGCAAATAGTCAGTTCTATTTCCAACAATTCAGTTTAGCATGAGTACAGTTTAAGTATCGAAAACATTTCTATTTCAAGAAATTCAGTTTACTTAAACAGTTCTAATTCACCTAATTCAGTTTAGTATAAGTACAGATTTTGTTTATACACAGTTAAATTTCAAAACAGTTCTATATTAAACAATTCAGTTTAGTGTAAGTAGAGTCTCGATGTCAAAAACGGTTCCATTTAAAACAATTCAGTTTATCATAAGCACGCAGTTTAAATGTATGAACAGTTAAATTGTCAAACATATTTCCATTTTAAGCTATTCAGTTTAGTCAAACAGTTCAGTTGAGCATAAGTATGCAGTTAGTTTGATTTAACCCATAGCTAGGGTCTTATCAGGTGCTACTATTCCAGGCCAGACTAGATCTGGGACCAATGGCAATTTAGGGGTACTCCGCATTCCCCAAAGCTCCAACATTACTGAAACTTCACCGTCAGATTGTTAAGTGACATATCCAAGACGCTCATTTGGAGAGGTCTCACCTCTCTGTAGAGGTGCAGTTGGTGTATTCTATAAACCCAGCCGACTGGGCAACTGCCGGTATGTGTACCGTTATGTAGAAGTACATTAAAATAGATGACGTTAACCAATATCGCAGCGCATTCGGGTTGTATTTGAACCACTAGCAAAAAGAATGTATATCCGTTTGGCCTTAATTGCAGTCCGGGTATAGCTCGCAGCAATACATCCAATCAGACAGTTAAATAAGCGATTCCATTATTCATTTTAAGCTATTTTTCAGCCGAGAAACCAAGGCCGTGGAATCTCAGAATTGAAATCTTCAAGAACAATTAATTCTGACATTTGAAAATCATGAATAAAATTGAGAAAACGATGGAAAAGAAAAATATTTCTTTCAAATAAAATTAATTAATATGGTGAAATTTTTTAAAAAGTCATAATTCATAATAATTTGAGGTGTATAAGGATAATCATTTAGATCTAATTTAATTTTCACAAGTCAAACTGACATGATCTGATAGATTAATGTATTAGTATTGATCAAACAAACAAATTAATCTCATATTAAGGTTGTGAAAAATGTTCTCTGCCCTACCCTTGCAAAATCTTAGAATTGCCTTCAAATACTATGACGAATAAAAGGTTTTGAAATACTGTGGCACGTGCCAGTTCAAGTAGTATAGTGGTAGCTAGTGTGTTGATATGTGCATTGTTTAAGTCTGTTTAATTTGTAAGGCACTTAGATGAGAGAGCAACGTTGAATATTTTGGGAACATGTATTTTACGAGTTCAATCTGAGCCATTACACCGATGAAACAAGCAAAAACATTTGTTGTGCGACAGACGAAAGCACAGTTTATCAGGGTTCACGAACCAGATGTTTCAAGAAATTTTGCCCGTTTGAAAGAACCTATTCAATCAGGCAAGAAAATCTAGGCTTAAACCGTGGATTCCGAGGCAGTGATCCTAGCCATCAAGGCAACTCCAGAGAGTAGTACTCGGAGGGTATCAGGCAAGATCCGCATCTCACAGTCCGGTGTGGTTGGTCATATTCATGAGTTCGGCAAAAGCATCTGGTGTTTACGAATCCTTCCTACCAAAATACAAAACTTTTGACACATCCTAGAATTCTCTGTCTCTCTCTCTTCAAGGATTGAGTTTATATATTGGATGTTTTAAAAAAAGTAATATCATTTCTTTCTGATATAACTGTCTCTGTCTGAGGTGTAAATATCTCAGTTACTACATAGTTTAAACAAATAAAACTAAACCTTCTTACAACAGAATGATTTAAAGTTGATGAGATAGAGCGAACATAGACCATTCACCTAAATCCCGATAAAAGACTGTGGAATCGTAGTTAGCGAGTTCGAATTCCAGTCGCGCTATTACGTTCACTTTTCGGGCAAATACACTTGGGAATGGTATAAACCCCTTTATCATCCCCGCTATATGGACAAGCTGAAGTACAATCTTTCAGCTACTAAAATCCCTGTTGGAAACTTTGAGGACTTGGCACTAGAGAGTAACCAATGGAAAGTCACCATTCGGAATGGAATAAGGAATTTTGAAGTAAATTACATTGAGAAATTAAAGGTAGTAAGATCAGGGACAATTGTGTGTTAAACCCAGCCATCAATTCTTTCCGACACAAATCACTCCTGCTCTATTTGTGGTTTTGTCTGCAAATCCCTAGCTGGAGTGAAATCTCACAACCGCCATAAGCATTCGAACTGGTTTTGCTTTTAGACACTCACACGTAGAAATCGACGGAAGAGTCGATTATATATATATATATATATAGATCGATTTACGCTTCTGTATTTAATTGACAGGTACTGGATAGATATATACTCCCCTACCCCTGTAGGGTTGAGTTCTCTGGCGAAGAAGTAATCGTGTTGCCATTAGCGTTTATTGCAAGCCTCTTCATAGATGAATTGAGGTCTCGGCAACCGTTGAACGGATGTATGTAAACAATATTAATTGTGATTCATAACCGTTTAAAAATGTTCTTCGTAGCTAATGTCAACTCGTGGCTGAATGGTTAGAAGACTTTGCTTGGCGTTTGAGCCAACCGGGTTTCGATCCCAGCTACAGGAAGATACTGTCTAGCCACACTGATGAGTTCTGATAGAACGAAACAGATGTGGATGACTAATGTGATATATATATATATATATATATATATATAGATTTAAGTATCAATTATTCATATATATAACCACTGCTAATTAGTCCTTTTAAAAATATTGATCTTTAGTAAGCAATTCTAGTTTCAAGTAACTATTATTCCATCAGATATCAACAGATAATCATTCCTATCTAAAAATAATATTTTTTATTAAACAATAATAATTTTAATTAAATATTCTTGATATAAATTACCAGTTGTTGATTATTCGTATTGAATAATAATAACCATTAGTAAACAATTTTAGCTTCAAGTAACTTATTGTTAACTATTAATTTTTAATAACCCCATCCTTTCAAAGTATACGGCCTGGTTATTCTTAATACAACTACCTTTTATTTAACTAATCCAAATTAATGATAATAATCATCCTCAGTTATTGCCCAATCGGCTGGGGCTGTAGAATACAGACTGTTTTTCTGCAGAGGGGTAAGACCCTCCAAAGAGGGTCCTGGATATGATGCTAAATAATCAGATGGTGAGGTTTTAGTAATGTTGAAGCTTTGGGGAATGCGGGGTACCCTTTCATTGCCTTCACTTCCTGGTCCACTCTGACCCGGAGTGGTAGCACCTGATAGGCTCTTATCTATGAGACAAATAGAACTTAAATGTGTACTTATGCTAAACCGAATTGTTTGCAATGGAACTGGTTTTGTATGCTAAACTGAATTGTTTGAAATAGAACACTTTTGACATTTAATAGTGTGCAAACGAAAACTATACTTATACTAAACTGAATTGTTTGAATAAGAACTGTTTGATAATACTGAATAACTTGAAATAGAAATGTTTTTGACAATGAAACAGTACTTTTGCTAAGCTGGTTCGTTTGAAATAGAATTGTTTATTTGTATAAAATTGATTTGATACTGAATAACCCATAAAGGTTGATATGCCATAAACACCAAACAAACTAACATCTTCAGTAAATAATCATAGCTTTAAGTAAATTTTTTATAGAAATAAACGAGTGTTGTATGGCGTCAAGTATTCTATCTAGTACAAATAATTTCTTAAACGACGATGGTAGGACACTACCAAGTACGACCAATCCGGCTCAAATTGGACCTGGGAGTAATGGCAATAAAGGAGTACTGCACACTCCCGAGGGCTCCAGGAGTACTCTACATTCCTAAGAGCTCCAGAGTATGACCCTCATATTCAGTGGCATACAGAGGATACCCTTCATTGAAGGTTCTTAACTTTCTGCATGGAATACAATTAGCGTAACCTAAACATTGCCTGGTGGGGGCGGAGAGAGAAGTCGAAAGAAGTCGAAAAATAAACGCAAGACGCGAAAATATTCCAAATTGGAAATAGCTGGATTGTCAGCAGTAGAAAAGAAATAAATGGGAATCCGTGTTGTAATTAGAAGCGAATACACTCAGCATGTAAAAGGTTTATTATAACAAAACCAAATCTTGATTAAGTATTCAACATGTATTCTTATGTTAGAAATGTATATTTCATTCCAAACAGCATTCATGAATTACAGTTCCATTACTGCTTTTATATTTAAGCGAAACTAAAGAGTAAGTTCACCAGCGTTTGGCTGGAATACGAGTCGCAGGAATGTTTTCCCTGGGATAGTTCATCATCATCATCATCTTGTCGTGCCCCCCCAGCACGGATATCCCTGACCCTCTTTCGACACATCTCCCTATCGTTCATCGCTTCCGGCAGGTCCTCAGGGCTACACCCCGTATGCTCACAGAGCTGCTGTATGTAGGTTCGAGCTGGTCGCCCTGATTTTGCTCGGCCATGTGAAGGGGTCCATAGGAGTACATCACTTATGAGCTCGTCCTTACTTCTCCAGTTGTGTCTAATTTGTCTAATTTGGATAGTTTTCGTGATGAGTGGTAGGTGGCCGTACAGCTCCTGCTTTGTGGGTTGTTGCCTCAAGGACCTGTTCAATATTGCTCACGGCATTCTTATGTAGTTGCGGTCAAGTTTTTTCTCCATGCGTTTAGTTAGTGTCTATGTTGTGCATCTATATAGCAGTACCGACACGATCGCTGCTTGGAAGGAACTGCGTATGTTAAATATAAGTAATTGATGAATATATTTTGCAGATAAGATTTCTAAACGAACCTCAGGTAATTTTTCACACAGTTAAAATGTTTCAAGCATTGCTATATAACAATCTTAATTTAACATCGCTCATTTTTTTGCACGCATTTTAATATATATGCATAATATGTAAGATATAAGTTTGTCAGTAATTTCATTTTTAAATAAGTTATAACTAATTTGTTTGCACACTTGTAATGTTATTGTCTCTACAAAGGTATATGGTTTGAATTATTACTGTCTAACTCTTTTAATTCCAATCAATATTAATAATAATGATAATATTAATCATTTGTTTGCACACAGATAAGTGGTTACAAATACTGCTGTTCAACATTAATTATTCTATTCAGAATTACTCATTTGTTCGTACACATTTATATGGTTCTGAGTATTGCTATGTATTATGAACAAATCAATTAGACATCGGTCATTTGCTTGCGCACAATTACATGATCAGTCATATTCGACTCAGAGATAAGACTCTTTCAGGTGATACCACTCCGGGCCAGACTAGACTTGAGAATGATGGCTATGAAGGAGCACGCATCACTTTTCAAAAGTGTATTCGATAGTTTATGGCCATATCCAGGACACCTGTTGCAGGTGTGTTAATGCTTTGCAAAGATGCAATCGGTGTATTCTACAGCCTCAGCCGACTGGCCGAATCAATATAGAGGTTACAGTTCCCAATAGATATAAACACATCAGTTTAAAAAGTAACCTGATAAATAAAATTATAGATACTTTTGTAGAAAAAGTAAGTCCCTAATGTACTTCAACATCTAAGATGACTATGTGTAAGGTCAACGGTGCCTCAAAGAAAGATGAAAGAGATAAAGAGGCAAATAAAAGATTAGATATGAAGACGGGGTAAGGTTAATCATATCAAGAAAAGAAAAATCAGTCACATAATCACAAAAAAACACTCTGCATTTCCGATGTTAAAACTTGACCTTTGACCGGTCCCAGAAACGGGTTGACGTGATGTGGTATTTTGAAGTCAATCAATTAGAAATCTATTTTTTTCGCAGATCTTACTCGGCCATAATGCGGCTTAAACTCCGAGATTTACATAATTTCTTGCTGCATATCCAGAAACTAAAAGTCGATCCTAATTTTTGTTTTAAATCCCAAATCTTTCGTAGTAACATCGCAAGTTGTCGTCATTGACCTTCTGTGTTTAGTCACGCAACCAGGCACCTGGATCACTGGTGTCGGGAAGTGGTTACTTTTACTCTCACGGAAAACACCGCTGACAGATATGCTGGTAGTTACGGTGGCATTTACACACGCACCCACACACAAACACACGCTTATATATATATATATATATATATAGAGATATAACCTTTCTTATAAATAAACGAACGTGTACATAAATACAGATCATGTTGCTCATAGCTGCACATTAGTTTATTTCGTAAAAGGAGCGCATTTATTATTTACGATGCAAAATCTTCAATCATCTTCTGTCAGGTACTTTTATGTATTGTACAATTAAAGTGAGGGAAATATTGGCGTCTATTATTTGTCTGTCAATGAAATCCGACTTGATTTTAGCGGAACAATAAAAGGAAGATTTGCGACCAACACTGATGTGTGGGATTATCTTTAAAAGGATTTTGAGTTTTGACAGTCGCTTGTAAATTGAAGTCAATTACTTCTCTTACAGTTTGAAAGGGTCTTTCTCTTTCAGGTTTATGTTTCTACTTATATATATATATATATATATATAAGCAACAGTTAACCACTCCCTAGACATTTTTTGAGAAATCTTGTGTAAACAATGATGAAAATCGATTTTGAGTGTATATTACTGCATTAATTTATAATCAACGTGCGAAATAACCCCAGTCAAAATACGTGAGACAATGGAAGATTTTCATTTTAACTCTGGGCAAGGTAGTTGTAAATATACAAAAAAAAACATGCCTAGATAAGTCTAAAGAATACCTCAGTCGGTAGCAGTACGGATTGTGATTTAAGAAAGGTTGGAAGACCAACCCTTTCGTGATTGACAAAAAGATCAAAAATGTTGACTTACGGCATATCTTTGCGGAGTTACATTACAGATGTTGTGGTTTTTCATTAAACGTGCATATATCACTTTAAACATTTTGAAGCATTGCATTATATTATTAGTTTTAATAATTTGATCAAGTTTGCTTAAGGAATTTTAATGGATCTATCATGTTCATATATTTTTTGTCTTATCGGTTTTAAGTTCATTAACTTCTAAATGAAAACAAAATCCTAGGCTAACTTCTTCTGAGTTAGCTAATTCCATAATTTTTACCAGATTTAGTAGAAAGAAAAAGCAACTGTTCAGTGTTTGGAAGCACATGGAATTAATTACCAATGTTTGCAGTTCTGTGCCACTGTTAATGCACTGCGTCACCTTTAAAGCAGAAATGCTATAATTAAAGATTAAAAGCCATTTGTAATTGTGTAAATTAGTTTAAATATCTAATCTTGGGAAACTTTATTATCCGACGGCTGCATAACAACAAAAATTTACAAATAGTTTTGGTAATCGGGAAAACAGAATGATTTTTGGATGGTAATTATTTTCATCACATAAAATATTTACCACATTTGGCGCCATTGCATTATTATTCGAATCAGAGCAGCTTTTCCTATCACTTCTGAATAGATGGCTTCAGTATTGAAAATCTCAATGACAACTTGACAGCGTCAAACCTATATGTTTTTTTTTATTTAGAAAGAGTTCCAGAAACAGAAATTAATTCATTATTATTTTCATTCCATGCAACAGGGAATTCCGTGGTGTAGAGGCTTATGTTCTGGATTGTAGGATTGTAGTAAGTGAGTTCGAACTTTAGTCGTGCTATTACATTCACTATCTGACAAATACACTTAGAAAAGGTAGAAACGCCTTTACCTTACTAGATATGATTTAAATTGTATTCCTATTTGTTGTGGTCTTCAGATAAGACCGGTGGAAGAACAACTCAAACAACGGGTGATAGGTAAAACTTATTGTATTAGCAGAAAAAGTAAGTCATACAAAGGAAGTACTAGCCGTGCTCGGCTTGCAGTCCGTCGGTCAAATGTCTCGTAAAGAACGAGACGTTGTCCCCCGCTCCCCCGCGAGCGAGCTAAGCAAGGAGAATATGTTTAGGTTGGTCGAGTCCATCTTTGGGGTACGGTAGGATATGTCCCCATAACACTATTGTACTTCTGCAAAGATGGCTTAGGCGTAAAATAAACAAGCAAACTTCTAAAGATATTGAGCAGTGAAACGAAATGAAAATAACTGTATGAGATTTTTTTTTTCGACACTATCTTTTACACAGGATCTTTCGCTGGAGTCTGAGTGATAAGTTATCTTACGCCCCTAGAACTTTTCTTAGTAGTCAACTGTTCTACATAATGCTGTATTCTGCCCTATCTAAACGTTATTTTGATACATGTATCAAACCTGCCTCCTATCACGAAAACTATTCAAGTTAGACGAACCAGACATGCTGGAGAAGCAGAGACGAACTCATAAGTGATGAACTCTTGTGGACCCCCACACAAAGCCATGCAAAAGCAGGACGACCAGCAAAAACATACATTCAACAACTGTGTAAGGATACGGAATGTTGTCCAGAAGACCTGCCTAAGGCGATGAACAATAGGGAAAAGTGGCGAGAGAGGGTCAGGGATATCCGTGCTACCAGCACGACATGATGATGATGATGACATTTAAAAATTGTATTCGTATATACAATTTTATGTCTAATGTAACACCCCTTTCGTTTTTTTTTCTACTGACACACACCAATCAGTCAGATCAATGTGTGCAGTCGAGATCATGTTATATATAGATTCTCGTCTAGTCAATCTATTCATCTTTAGATTAGTACTTCCCAGAATTTCCTCCGATGCCTTTAATCAGAATTTCTCTTTTGGTTGGTTGGTTGGTTTGGGGGTTTTATGTCATATCAACCTTTGTAGGTTATTTAACGCCAAATCCATTTTTATGTGAATAATCTGTTCTATTTAAAACAATTCAGTTTAGCATAAGTACTCAGTTTGCAAAAACATTTCTATTTCAAACTATTCAAGCAGTTATATGTAACAATTCAGTTAATTGTAAATACGGTTTTAATGTTGAAAAAAACGGTTCTATTTCAAATAATTCAGTTAAGCATAATCACGTAGTTTAAATGTAAGTACGGTTTAATTGTCAAAAACATTCCAATTTCAAGCTATTCAGTTTACTCAAACAATTCAGTTTAGCATAAATATGCTGTTAGTTCTATTTAACCCATAGATAGGGCCCTATCAGGTGCTACCACTCCGGGCCAGAGTGGACCTGGGAGCAATGACAATGAAGGGGTACTCCACATTCCCCAAAGCTCCAGCACTGCTGGAACCTCACCATGAGATTGTTTAGTGTCATAACAGGACACTCGTTGGTGGGGTCTTACCCCTCTGCAGAGAAGCAGTCGGTGTATTCTACAGCCGCAGCCGACTGGGAAATTCTCTTTTGGGACCCAAATGAAAGATTCAGATCGAAAGAAGTATCATCGTGAAATTATCCCTTAATCAAGATCCATTTCTGTTGTCTTTATGTTCAAAACTTCTTTTCCTGACACGTTCTTCACAAGACAGAGATCCATTAGAACTTTCCCCGCGGTATTACGGACAGAAGATCCTTTTAGAAGGGATCTAAATATTTTCCACTTGTCTGTTAGCATTTTGAAAGCAATCGGTATTTCTTAGCACGTGATGCATTAAAAGCTGTCTATAAAATAATACTAGCATGAAACCTAAATCAGCGTTGCTTTTTATTGAGATTAACTTTATTTGCCACAAACGAAAAACTATGATTTATTCCGGAGTTGAAGGCATCCTGTCAAAAATAACAGTTTTAACACTTTTAATATCAGCACCAACACGTTTGTCTAATGTGAAGGTGTAGTTTCAAAGTCTTCGAATAGGGTACATATAGTGTATTACTAATAAATAAGTTCACTTTTCTCACATTTTGCCAAGTCGGCTAGTACTGTAGAATACACTGACTGCACTTTTGCGGAGGGATAAGACTCCCCCCAACAAGTGTCCTGGATATGACACCTATCAATCTGATGGTGTGGTTCCAGTCATGCTGGAGGTTTGGGGAATGCGGAGTACCCCTTCATTGCCATTGCTCCCAGGTCCATTCTGGTCCGGAATGGTAGCACTTGATGTGGCCCTCTCTATGGGTTAAATAGAACTAACTGCATACTTATGCTGAACTGAATTGTTTGAATTAGAACTGTTTGACTAAACTGAATAGCTTGAAATAATAATGTTTTGGGCAATTATATTGTTTTTACATTTAAACTGCATGCTTATGCTATAGTGAATTGCTTTAAATGGAACTATTTTTGACATTGAAAATATACTTACACTAAACTGAATTGTTCATTATAGAACTGTCCTGACATTAAACTGTGTGTAAGCGAAATCTTTATTTATACTAAAATGAATTAACTGAATTAGAACTGTCTGACTACACTGAATGGCTTGAAATAGAAATGTTTTTGAAAATTAAACTGGTTACTAATGCAAAACTGAATTATTTGAAATAGAACTATTTGCATAAAAATTGATTTGGCGTTAAATAACCTACAGAGGTTGATGGGCCATAAAACCTATACCTACCATTTTTTGCTTTTTAGAATAGAATTAAAAAAAAGACCAGTTTTTTTTTTCTCATGAACGATTATACAATAAAAAAGATATTGAATAATACTTGAAACAAAATACTTCAGTTATAAATGAGTCACTATATATATATATATATATATGTATATTCATGCATGGGCTAATTTTTAACAGTTATGTAATTCTATTCTTAATTTGAGTTTCAGTACTGTACGATCTTGTAATAAAGCTTAATAATATCAATTTTGACTTCATAAGGTTCCACTTGAATTTAAATGTGTTGACTTTTTTGGTTTGAAAGATTTGTTTAAATTATTGAAAGAAATTTGATTGTTTTATCCAATATTTATTATATATATCCGGTTTTAGGCCTCTGTTGTGAAAAGAAAAAAAAGTAAGATCATCTTTTATTATTGGCTTCCTGTTAAATATTCTGAACTACCTTCGTGCGTTGACAATAAACACATTATCTATTATTTAAGCTTCATTGTTTATGGGTTTTGTCAGATCGTCAGTGTTGTGAGCTTGATAAAGACGAGACGAAAGAATTATCAGAGCAAAAAAGGTCTTTAGACAGTGTCAAAAACAAAGCCACAGATACACATTCAGGAAAAAAAAGAATGAAACTATTAATAAAGCTTCAAAGTGCTTATAGGTTTTGTGAGATCGTCAGTGATGTGGGCTTGATAAAGATGCGATGAAAGAATCGTCAAAGCAAAAGATGTCATTAGACAGTCAAAAACAAGCCGACAGATATACACTCAAGAAGTAAAGGATGTTGTTTATTAATAAAACTTCAAAGAGCATATAGATTTTGTCAGATCATCAATGATGTGCGCTTGATAAAGACGAAATGAAAAAATCGTCAAAGCAAAAGATGTCTTTAGACAGAGTCAAAAACAAGCGACAAGTACACATTCAGGAAGAAACCATCAAGATGACAATCTTGGATAAATAGTTCTTCATGGTAAACATGCACATCAATAGTTCAAGCATGAGCTCAGGAATAGCTAATATATATATATATATATATATATATATATATATATATATATATATATATATATATATATATAATCTTTATGTTTAAACCAATGTTTAAACCGACGCTGGCGGCATGACAAAAAACAGATGATTCAATTTGAGAATAAAAATATATTACATAAACTGATATCTGGAAAAAAAATTTCAATAAAAAGGAAAAGACTAAAAACATCTGTACTGCTAGAAAATATCAACCAACACCGCAATGTCTTGCCAAAAGAAAAAAAACACGTAAAGAGTAACCTAAATTAATACGTAAATGAGCGTCATACACTAAGTAGAACAAATCAAGAAGACCAAAAGATTCAAAACCTATCCTGAAGGTTACTGACACAGTGATCAGAGCTCGAATTATAGATGGGGTTGTTTGAATTTTCCTTTTCACTAGAAGAAGGCATGAATGTTTTTGTTATTTTGGTTTTGTTTTTTGTTTTTTTCAGCTGGGAGTAAGTCATAAGACCTATAGGGTTATTCAGCTTTGCTAAGTCAAAAAGTCTAGGAAAAGGAAAACTCTCAATTCAAATAATTATAATCCACTTTAAAAATTCATCTTCCGTCGCATTTTGCTCTTGGAGGAGATTTAAATAAAAATGCATTCATGTGGACAGTTCTCTTCGCTTTTGAATGTGTAAAACAGAGATAGAATCAAGATTAATTCTTAGACTAAAAGTCACCAGATCCTTTGAATAACATACATATAATTGCCCAAACCCTCTTTTTAAGCAGGGTGTAATACAAGGTCAATTTTTAAGTTTTCCTTTTCATCTACTGGTTACCGCTTTAAGGGTAAAGAACAAGTCAGTCCCACAATTTAGCTATAGTCGGAGGAAGAATAGTAGGATATATACCTTTGCCAATGGTATAATCACTATGAAGCAGCCTTATGGACGGTTTGAACTCGGTTCTCCCACTCCATTTCCATCGTCAATAACCACTTCACCAGCAGCGCTTCATAAAGATAAAGCAATAACCTATAGAATTTAGGAGTTGTTTTTTTTTTTTTTTTGCTTAGTTTCCAACGCCACGAGCAGGATGAGACAATGAAAATTGAACTTCATTGTATTCTATGGTTAATTGTATTTTTGAAAATTAAAGACAGTCTTTTCACATCATTGTAAGTTGTTTTAAAAAGTTTTCCTTGTGGTTACTTAAAGTCTGGGAAGTTTTCGAAATATTCTTGGTATTTTTTCTATGTTTTTGCAACTTAAAATTATTTTTTGCATACGTTTCTTCTTTGTCTTTTTGTTTTAAGATAAAGTAAGATTCACTCAAAAGAAAGAAGACAGTACTCAATAAAGAGAAACGATTATATGCCAATCAGATGAATTATGAAAATACCAAAAATACCTGGAATGTTTCGAATATATAATGATTAAAAAGGTTGAATCCTAAGTACTTGATGTGAGGGAATCGCATTCATTGTAAGTTCATATTAACATTTTTTTTTTCTGAAAGTTGGTTGGCTGGTTGGTTTTAAGGCCTATCAAGGCTTTTCGGTTTTTGGAGGTGCCCGTGGTGTAATGGTTATCGTCGTAGGAAATGAACACGGCGACACGAGTTCAAATCCTGGACCTGACTGATTGCATTTCACATTGCACTAATACCCTTGGGAAAGGTATGAATCCAAATATTCTCCCTCCAGTAGGTAAATAGTAGGGCAGACTTGGTTCTTCAGCCTTGGTGAGGCAACTAGTCTAGGAGAAGGAAAACTCTGAATTCAAACCTGTAAAACTCCGCTTCAAAATTGACCTTGTGTCATATCCTGCCCGAGCGGAGGGGTTGGTAATTAGGATCAAGACTTTTCGGTTGATTTCACGCCGAATAAGGTTATTTTGATAAAAGTTTCAAACAATTCAGTTTACTATAAGTATAGTTTTGTTTACGCATAGTTAGATGTCAAAACAGTTCTATTACAAACAATTCTGTTTAGCATAAGTACAGTTCTATATACTCACGGTTAAATGTTCAAACAATTCAATATCAAACAATTCAGTTTAGCATATGCACACAGTTTCAAGATCAAAAACACTTCTATTTCAAATAATTCAGTATAGCATGAATAGACAATTTTTTTTACACACAGATGTCAAAATGGTTTTCTTTCAAACAATTCCGTTTAGCGTATGTACACATTTTAGTTCTATTTTGACCGATAGATAGGATCCTATCAGGTGCTACCACTCCGGGCAAGACTAAACCGGGTATTAATGGCAATGAAGGAGTACTTCAGGCGCCCCAAAGCGTCAGCATTACTGAAGCTTACACATAAAATCATTTAGTGTTATATCTAGGATACTCTTGAGAAGAATCGTATCCTTCTGCAAAGATGCAGTCGGTTTATTCCTCAGCCCCAGCCGACGGAGCAATATTTTAAAGGCTTTGCTGCGCAACTTTATGAGCTATGAAGTCTCCCTATCTATTCCAAATTCTTTATACATAGTTTTAATATTTCAAACACCCTAATAATAATAGTAAATGATTAACACGCAACTAGTAAAGGCATGGACAGCCATCGATAGACTATCGATTATATGGAAGTCAGACTTGATCAATAAAACAAAATGCAGTTTTTTCCAAGCAGCGGTCGAGTCGATACTGTCATATGGATTAACCACATGGATGTTAACTAAACATATAGATAAAAGGCTCGATGGCAATTACAGAAGAATGCCTTGAGCTGTATTGAAGAAGTCCTGGTGGCAACACCCCACAAAACAGCAGCTGTATGGCCACCTACCACCCATCACGAGAACTATAAGAGTCAGAAAAAACAGACATGTGAGACACTGCTGCAGAAGAAAGGACTAACTCATATATACTCCTATGGACCCCTTTCACAGGACGACCAGCTAGAACCTATATATAATAGCTCTGTGCTGTTACAGTATCTAGACTGGAGGGCCTCTCGGTTGCGATGGACGATAGAGACAGGAGGCGAGAGAGGGTCAAGGAGATTCGTGCTAGCTGCACGACATGATAACTGTTTAAACTATTACAGTGCCAAGATCCCGAGAAAGACCATATGTATGCATGAAATATAATCTTTTCTTTTCCTGTTATAACCCAAAATAAACAGTTAAAGGAAGAAGACGACTGAACTGCACACACAGGAGCTTAGATAAAAATCATCACAGAAGCTTTTGCTTTAGACCAAACCTTCCTAATAATATAATATCCCTAACGCTCACACAATTTCTTTTGGTCACGCCTTCAACCTGCCTAATAGACTTTGTACGTGAAGACGTCTTCGTCTTGCATAGCACCAACACAAAATTGTATAGTCACTCCTCCCGCTAGCTGCTACACAATGCACGTGATCATGCTTCCTTCTAATATGCCACCTACGCAATTTACGCAACATTTCATCGGAGACCACCAGCGTCCTGTTTTGTTTGGTTTTTTTTTTGTTTTTTATTTGTTTTCTTTTTATTCCCAGTGCTCGACTTCGGAAGTTGTACCAGAAGATGTGTCTTCAAGTAAATATCCAACAGGGCCTCACAATCACATTGCATCTCAATGTCGTAATCAGGAAATCGTTTCAATGTAGGAGGTCTTATCCCATTGAAGGAAATGCAGTAAGAATCTTTTATGCTCCGTTAACATAACGATTAGTTTAGTTTTGTGTTAGGAATCCTAATAAAATGCAAATAATTTGTACATAGGAATGATCAAATGGATCCTTATGCAATACTAATAATTTACAAATTCATAATCTTAAATAGGTAAGCACTTCATATATCTGAGGTGTTGTAGTAGCTAACGTTCTAGACTATGTCATCGCAGTAGGCGAGTTCGAACTCCAGTCACGCTTTTACGTTCAATTTTGGACTGATACTCTTGGTAACTATAGGAAACCCATTATATACGGGTAGACACGTTACATGATATTATAACTGTTCTTCTAAAAGAATAGTTTTGATTTAAATAACCCTTAAAGATTAATATGCCATTATGAAAAGAAACAATTTAAAGCATAATATTTATAAACAATTGCAATAGTTTTACAGCCATTGTATAATTATTGTTTAAAATCATTTTAAAAGGTATATCAAGCTGGTCTATTTGACCAATAGATTGGTTTGGTTTGGTTTGTTGGATTTTATGGCATATCAACCATTGTAAGTTATTTAACGCCAAATGCATTTTTATGTAAATAATCTGTTCTATTGAAAACAATTCAGTTTAGCATAAGTACACAGTTTAATTGTTAAAAACATTTCCATTTCAAACAATTCAAGCAGTTATATGTAACAATTCAGTTAAGTGTAAAATACAGTTTTAATGTCGAAAAACAGTTCTATTTGAAATAATTCTGTTAAGCATAAGCACGCAGTTTAAATGTAAAAACGGTTTAATACCTTTTCTGTTTCAAGCTATTCAGTTTACTCAAACAATTCGGTTTAGGATAAGTATGCTGTTAGTTTTATTTAACCCATATATAGGGCCCTATCAGGTGATACCACACAGGGCCAGAGTGGACCATGGAGCGATGGCAATGAAGGGGTACTCCGCATCCCCCAAAGCTCCAGCATTACTGGAACCTCACCATGAGATTGTTTAGTGTCATATACAGGACAATCGTTGGGGGGAGGGTCTTACCCCTCTGCAGAGAAGCAATCGGTGTATTCTACAGCCTCAGCTGACCAGGCAATTGACCAATAGATAAAACTATTATAGCTACTTCGGCTAAAAGGTCAGTGTTGACTTTGGAGTCACAAAGGAGTTGGTAGGTAAACTTATTCGTAGAACATCAAGTCTAGAGGACAATTTTATTCTAAATCTTTTTCATAAATGATTTCATATCAATATTAATAAACTGGTTGAAATAAATGTTATGAAATTTATACAAAATAATAAATTGCAGAAATAACGTTCATTAAATGTTTCTCATAATGTGGTCAACGCTTTCTAGCATCAATACGATAAAAAGGACCGGATATCTGTTTGCCATAAGAGGAATTACTGGAATACGGCTGAGACTTAATTATATATGTTTTAGCGCATGACATGACCAGCCGATTGATCGAATTGGGCCTCGACTATAATATAATGGCCGAGGGATTTCGTTTTATGCCTTTGGGTTTAGTTAGGCTGAGAACCTTTCGGCTCAGTGCATGGGTTACTTGGTTGCAACATTAACACAGATGTTTACGCGCGCACACGGAGCGGACGTGTCACTCAGAGATGCCACAATAGCCCAGATAGGAAACGGAGCTAGCAAGTACGAATGACGTCACGCACTGGAAGTGCGCGGAGGATTTTGGCGTTTTGAAAGTTAGTTGAGTAGAGTTGAGTCCTGCCTCGGGAGAAGAGGGTTGGCTTTCGCTTGCTTGCTGAAGCCAGGCCAGTGGCCTTTGTGGCGGGTACCACACATGTTGGGGAGGGGGAAGAAGAAAAAGCCAGAATTAAAAGAATGTGTATCTCTCTCCTTATGTCGAAGAACCTTTAAACTCAAAGGTAATAAAAAGTTTCGTACCTGGACTAAGAAGTCGTAATTGTTTTTCGTGTTTCGAGATTCCTATGTTCTATATATATATATATATATATATATATATATATATGTGTGAATATTATATGTCCATTGCGCATATCCATATCATGCTATGGTACACGACGACCACCTTCCAATCTCAAATAAATATTTACCAGCAGGATTCGAAACAAGGCCAATTTTTAAGAAGATTTCAACAGATTAAGACTTTTGTTTTTCACCAAAACAGGTCACCTTGCAGAAGTTAAAAATTCCAGTCTGCCCTATTATTTATCCATTGCTGGAGAGAATTCATACCTTCCCTACGAGTATCAGCACTACGTAAAATGCAAAAGGACTCCTCTAGATTTTGAACTCGGAGCAGCATCCCACATTCCTTCGACGATAAACAATATACCATAAACGCTTTCTTAGAAAATACGAGGGTCATTAAATCAGTTCCCAGACTTTTTTCGTTTGGGCGTTTTTATTGATAGTACACATATGAAACTCTAGTCCTCTTCGAAGTAACCTCCTCCAGTTGCAATGCACTTGTTTTACCGTTCCCAAAACCTCTAGAAGTCCCCATAGAAGTCCCCTTATGTGAGCGTGTCAATGACCTTCGTCACAGCCTCTTTCATCTCCTCAATTATCTCATAAAGACAGCCTCTCAGCGTAGGGAATAACCACAATTCACTGGGAGCAAGGTCTTGACTATAGGGACAGTGAGGAACTGTATTGATGCACATCTTGGCCAAATGGTCTGTGACAAGGATGGAGTTGTGGACTGGTGCATTGTCCAGGAGGAAATGTCACTGACCCGATTTGAAGAGTGCTAGCCTCTTCCGACGGAATCTAATCCTGAACTCCCTTAAAACCTCAATATAGTAAACATAACCCTAACCTTTTGGCCAATCAACTCTGGTGTATTGACTTCCTTACTCCTCCCACACCTCTCATCATCTCTCACAGACTCCCTGCCTTTCTTGAATCTCCTATGCCACTCAAAATCTGATGCTCGATTCATGCGAGATGGTCGAAAAGCTGTCTGAAGCATTCCATATGTTTCTTTGGCATTTTTTCCAAATTTAAAACAGACTTTTATTTCATATCGTTCTTCTAAAGTGTCCTCACGTCCAGGTTTCATTTTTGAAATTCACCAGCTGTGACAATCAGGCTTTGTAGGGTGTATTCCAATTGCTACTGTAGTTGTTCATTTGAATCTGAAATCATAAAAATTGGTCAGACATCTCATAAGCTGTATTGCAATAACATACTGAATTTTCAAGAGTCTACGACAAATGCCTGTAAAACGTAAGTCTGGAAAATTATTGAAGGCACCACGTATACATCATTGATTAAAAAATAATCTAACTTGTTAACAGAATAATTAATGAAGCCAGAATATTTAGATATTAAATAAAAGTTTGCATCTTACTTGTTATTAGTTTATTTGCTTTAAAATTGTGAAAAAAAAAAGTGAATATCGTCTTAGTATCAAAATTCCATAACTTTTCCCGATGTTGGTAGAAGAAATACTGATTTTTCTATAGTTGGTGATATATAAAAGTTATATTTCATGATGAAAACTGTAAAAATCTTACTGCAATTGGTCACCTTTGAAGTTGAAATGTTATAATTAAAAATCGCAAGCCATTTGCAATTTTGTATACGATTTTAAAATTTAATTTTGTACCAAGGTATTGTCACACAGCTGGATGAAATCAGATTTTTTTAGTCTTCCTGCTGAATAAAAGAAACCCAAGAAGATATCATATAAGAGTGCTAATTTTTTTATGTTTTAAAAAAAGAATGTTGTATATAGGCTTCTAGTTGGATAGACACCTTGTTTTTCTTCGACCTACTATCGCCATATTATTCTCTATACATCAGTAATGTTCCATCTTCCTTATTGGTAGCTCTATTCTCTTTACACGGATAAATAACAAATACTAAGTCTTCTTTTCTCGTTTGCACACACATCTTTATTCATATCATATTTATCCAACCCCTCCGCTCCGGCAGGATATGACACAAGGTCAATTTTTTAAGCGGAGTTTAACAAGTTTGAATTCAGAGTTTTCCTTCTCCTAGACTAGTTGCCTCACCAAGGCTGAAGAACCTAGTCTGTCCTACTATTTACCCATAGCTGGAGGGAGAATAATTGGATTCATACCTTTCCCAAGGGTATTAGTGCTATGTAAAAAGCAATCAGTCCAGGATTTGACCTCGTGTCGCCGTGTCCAATTCCTGCGACGATAACTATTACACCACGGGCACCTCCACATCTTTATTCATATAATTTATATTACCGACCCCATAAGTTGTTCAGCATCGCAAAACCCCAGATAAAATCTTACGTCCTGGTTAGTTCGAGTACTTTTGGTATTGAAACATTTTTAATTCTAACTCTCTTGGATTGTAGTCGCCTAATTTCACAATCCTCTAATGACAGTAAGTTTCTTATTGCCTATAAGGTCATTAACTGTCACTTACACTTAGTTGACCTACGGTATATTTTCTGCCGTTTTAACTATTATTCGAATTGTACAAAACAAACAACTAAAAGATTCAGTCATTGAATTATACAATGGTAGTATAATTGCATAATAGATGCACTGAATCATTAGTTTGTTTCAATCTTACAAAAACTAACATAAACTTGTCCAGAAACCGGTGAAGAGGAGTTGGTTTATGCCTTTCCAGGGAGCATTGTGCAGAATTTGAACTCGAGTCGACCGATAGCTACTTCACACGACAATAGGTCTTACGTTATGTGCTCCTCTAATCCAAGATGCATCAAGAATACTCAAAACTTTGCTTATGGAGATAAAGCGAAAGATACTTTGATTTTCTAAGGTCAAATTTCATTTAAAAATCTTACCCAAAATATGGCAACGATTTGAGTTTGTAGTTTCTGTGAAAAAGATTATAAAGATTTTATTCTTTCTAGGCTTCCATATTTCAGTATATTATCAAAGTTAACTTTTTTCTTTTTTGTGGTTAACGGAAAAAAGTTTTATTATAGCCGATAAACCTGATACAGTCATCTCTGAAGGAATAGCCATCATATTTTTTCTTATATTTTACTTCGTCGTAAATTTCAAGATTTTGACAGTTTCTGCCCGTCTCAGAAAATAACCTGAAAAATTCCATGTCAATAAAAATTGCTATCTTTGAGATATTTTCCAAACTTGGCTTAAGAAGCCAGAGCTGCAAACAAAGAATGTTGCATGTCGGAGATTGTTTTATTTTGAAAGATCAGTACGTGGTCTGCTTTGAAAATAAAGAACGTTCAAGAGAAAGTTTAATACTTGAAGAAAGTATAACACTGATCTACAGTGTGGAATTACAGTATTCAAATCAATGTTTTCAAGACAATAAAATTGTATGAGCATAATTACCAAGTATACATGTTACAAAAAAAGGTATTTAATCGAATAATGATATATTGGATCTGTCTGTTATGCCATCATCATCATCATCATCATCATAAACATCATATCGCACTATCAGCACGGATATCCCTTACGCTCAGTAGCCACCCCTCCCAATTGTCCATTGCTTCTGACAGGTTTTCAGTGCTACATCCCGTATCAGCACAGAGTTCCTATATGTACGTTTTAGCTGGTCGACCTGCCTTTGCTCGGTCATGTGAGGTTATCCACAGGGGTACATCACTTATGAGCTCGTCCCTACTTTTCCAGCAGTGTCCCGCATGTCTGGTTCGTCTAATATTGATAGTTTCGTGATAGGTGGTAGGTGGCCGTACAGCTGTTGCTTTGTGGGGTGCTGCCGCCAGGACTTGTTCAATATTGATCGTAGCATTCTTGTGTAGTTGCCTTCAAGCTATTGAAACGACCGCTGCTTGGAAGAAAATGCGTTTTTTTAGTCAGATCTGACCGATAAAATATAACGCAGTCTGCTATCTAGTCCGTCTGAAAAGATCAGAGTGCTCTAATCGAGAAAGACTGTACATTATCCATAAAATAGTTGCTTTGAACAATCAGAGTACTCAGAAAAAGAGTATTTAATATAAGACGATTTTATATGTCTTATAAACAATATGATTGAATGTGAAAACAGTGGACTCTCAAGGAAGATTATATATAACCGCTGGCAAAGGAATTAAAATACTATGTTTTCATGTAGCAGTAAATAACATTATAACAGATAGGATGCAGAAATATGTTATCCTTTTAAATTCGAACATTTTAGCTTCTGAAAAAGTCACATGGGGAAGCAGAATACACTGACTGCTTCTCTGCCATGGGGTAAGAATCCCCCAACCAGTATCCTGAATATTACACAAAACAATCCTCATTTGGCCAACAATATGGTTTCACACTTATTCAATAAACAATATTCTCCGTGAAACATTAACCACCAATGTGAAAAAATACTTTTTTGTTGTTTTTACATTCGGAATGTTTAGTATTTAGTATCTTTTTATCCTCCCATTTTCTGTATGATATTTTTGGGACAGTCATAATTTAATACGGTTATATTTTTATAAAAAAAAAACAAACTTTTTTGTATTTATTAACGAAAACGACTTCCAAAGGGTTGAATGCGGCACAAATCAATTTTAATATTTATATTCAGATATTTCTTTCTCCTAGACCAGTTGCCATATCGAGGTAATTAATGGAAGTTTCTACGACTATTTACTCTAAGATGAAGAAAGAATTGTTAGATTTATCCCTTTGTCAAGAGCTTAATGATATAAGGAATCCAAGCATCCTCTTACAGGATTTGCACTTGTATTGACGTTTCTAATTCCACAAGTGTTATATAACATATGACATGGATTTTCGGTTCATTCCTAGTGACCCCGCGTGCTTTGGTAAGCGGTCACATTTTGATTAGTAAACAGGATGATGACAGCGCGTCAGGACTCTCAGGTCGAACAGGTGTGTAACCGGTAGCAGATCACTTGATGAGAACTACACGGTCAGATGTAGACAGTTGAGCGAGGGACACGCAGCCAAGCAGAGGCCTCTGACGAGCTTGAAATGGGTGCAAGCGTTGGCATCCCGTGGCTCCTGGAAAAACATATGGGAAGAAGAATTCTTATCTCTTAGTATATGTCTCTCCATCCATCTCTCACACACCACAGAAACTTCAACCCGTTCGAGAATAAAGTGTGAGAGATATATTTATATAAAGAAGTGTGTTCGTTCGTCCATTGGAGTTCGTAAATTATGTTTGATTGTGTTTCTGCTTGCATTTTTATTACGTCTATACAACACTTTGACAAGCTGTCACATTGTGATTAGTAAACAGGGAGATGACAGCCCGTCAAGGGGGTCGGGTATAACAAGTGTGTAACCGGAAGGAGACCACGTGATAACCATGCATCAGATGTAGACAGAGTGCAGAGAATCGGGAGTCGAACAAGGGACACGCAGACGGTCAGAGGCCTCTCTGATGACAAGGCTTGCAAGGAAGTGCAAGCGTTGGCACCTCCTGGCTCCTTGAAGAAGACGTGGGACAAGAAGTCCCCTCCCTGAGTATATGTCCCTCCATCCATCTCTCAGCTAACAACAAACAGTGGGCCGCTTTTGGAGAATGAAATGACAGATATATATTTATAAAGAAGTGTTTCCTTCGTTCATTATGTTTGATTATGTTTTGATTGAGTCCATGGTTATTAGATAAAACACAAGGATAACTGTTTATCAACGAGCGCCTCTAAGACCAAAGATTCCCCTAAAAGACTAACATTTTTTGAAGGACCATTGAGGAAATATTTGTCAATTAAAATTATAAAGATTCTTCCGTCCTTGGTTCACACAGCATTATTGAAGTAAAGGTAAAAAATGGAGGTTATTTCTGGAGTGAAAAAGTTAATTTTCTCAATAGAAGTTTCTATCACTCAAACATAATATATAAGTAAAGTAAATTTGGCGACCGTAGTCGAGGGTAACCCGAAGGCTCCCTTTTCTATAACTACTACACCGAGATGTAGGGGAGGGCGCTACTCTTTCCCTAGATTGCTCCACTTTACCCATGATACATACCTTATAATGTTGAATGTTAAGCAAGATAGCATCAAGTACCATTTTTGAGTCTTTGGTATGACTCGACCTGGGATTGAACCCTGATCTCCCAGACCATTGGCGAACACTCTAACCATTGTGCCAATATATATAATATATATAATGCCAATATATATATAATATATAAACAATTCAATATTATGCTTGTTTGCATCAATGCCAACTCAAAGTATCCACTATTAGTTTCAAAACACATAAATAAGCTTGTCCAGTCGGCTAAAAATGTAGAATACGCCAACTGCTTCTCTACAGACGGGTAAGACCCCCTACCAATGTGTATCTTGGATATGACACTAAATTATCTGATTGTAAGGTTCCAGTAATGCTAGAGTATAGGAGAATACGGAATGCCACTTTAATTCCATCGGTCCCAGGTCCACCCTAGCCCGGAATGGTAGCACTTGATAAGATCCTATCTATGGGTCAAATAGAACTGATTTGTGTACCTATGTTAAACTGAATTGTATGAAATGGAACTGTTTTTGACATTGAAACAAATTTGTTTGAAATAGTACAGTTTTGACATTTGACTGTTTGGAAATAAAAAATATACTAAACTGAATTGTTTGAAATTTAATTCGGTGTAAAATGACTTAAAAAAAGGTTGATACACCGTAAAACAAAACAACCAATCATCGATATATAAGCCTCATTTTTGTAGACAAGAAACGAATTCAATTTACAAAACAATCGTTGATAGGGTTGATCCTTATTATATTGATAATCTTTTTAATTCTGGATTAGGCTATAATCTTTCATACAATCTTGATATGCCTTATTATTAATCCTTCATTTTTTAGAATGTCTTAAAACAAGCGTAAAATAACCAGACGTACATAAACTTATCGTTAGCTATACTTTGTCAACCTTGAGTTGTTAATAGACTAAAGCTGTTTCTTTTTTTTTTTTTTTTTTTTTTTTTTGCACTAACTTTTCACGGGTACCAATATTTGTGACTGGGATTGATGAATACTTTGCACAATTGACGCTAATCCTAAAAAAACGAAAAAACAAATACTGCTGCGGGATTAAAATATTTTTTTGCAATAAATCATTTACAAACAACGCAAACTTTAGATTTATGAAAAACAATCAGACACCTTTTTAAAAAAATATTCCATTCATTTATTGACGTAGGGTTATATCGTGGTAAGGAAAAGATACACAGTGAAATAGAGTTAATTATTTACTAATTCGAGTGAAACAGTCCGACTAGTATTATAAGTTTCGCATTGTTGGTGTTACGTCCGAAGTTGGTCTTACATCTGACTGACGTCCTCCAGAGCTCTCAGTTTCTTTGCTTCTGTTTCTCGTTCTGCTTCTCTTTATTTCTGTGTAGTGTACACAGAAGGCACAAGGCCTTGAAGTTTTTGGGGAGGGGAAGGGAGCGGTCATACTTTTCTATATAAACTAAGGAGACCTAGCTAGCCACATTCGCCGACCCATTCAACAATACAATAAATATCCATTCATCCATCGCCTTTTGCGCTACAATCACCACAATACCACATTTGCTCTATGAAGAAGTCCTACTTAAAATCCCGAGATTCGTGAATGATTTTATTTACAAGTATGATTTATTTACAATGAATGTGATGGGAATGGGAGAAAAACCCTGAAATATATATAAAAACAAGGAAAAATCCCCCGTTTGGTTGCCCTCCCATCCCCCCGTCTATAAAATTGGAGGCCGACTGTTTTCCTGGGCGAAAGAACCGGAAACAAGTCGGACCTACCCTAGGTGGGGCAGGGATCCTAATCTACAGGGGTGAAAAGAAATAAGGGGTCGGGCGTGGTATGGGTTAATACAAGCAGGTGATATGATTTTTATACATATGAATGTTCAAGATCTTCAGTAAACGTGGACTGGGATACGGATTGAGGTACAAAAATAATGGGGATGGGGAAGATCTTGAGAACTAACAACTAGATGACGGGGACAATGACTCATAAACATATTGCTAACTAGGTACCTGGGTACCAAAAGAAAAAGGGAACAGTTTTACTCACCAGGGGTGGGGTCCCTAAGGACCCGTACCGTAGACGCCATGAGCCGGCAGAGGAGGGAAGGATGACTCCAACGTTGCTCCCTTTCGCACGACCAGGCTCGCTGCATTCACCCACCTTTTGCTGAATGTTATGCGATCCAAGCGTTTTCTATCGCATCTGATTTTGACCCTCAGCTGATGCCGAAAATACAAAATCAGATCACGATGAGAAAAGTTTGCATCGTCATACAATCCCTTGTTTCGCGTCGTCCAAATCACCATTCTAGCTACAGCTAGGATCGCGAGAAACACCACACGCTTCTCACCCTGATACGGAGGAAGAACGTTGTCCACGACGTAACCAACGTCGAGCAGCACGAGCTGTTTGGGTTCGATGTGAGCCGTCCACTCGCCGACGTGATCCCAAAACGGGCGAACTCGCTCGCAGTAGTAGAAGGCGTGCTCAGCCGTTTCTTCCAAGCCACTGCCGCAGCGAGCGCAATCGGGCATGTCTGCCAGGCCCGCTTTGTAGTTCAAGCCGACAAGGGGCAACGCATTTCGCACAAGTCGCCAGGTGAGCGAGAACTCGGAGTTGTTCAAGAAGCTCGATCCTGGCGCCCAATTCCAATGAGAGCGAATCTCCTCCGCCGTCCAGTCGCGCCGCTCGCTGAGAGGATCAGAAGCGGAACCCACCACTAGCTCCCGATATAGTTCTTTTCGAGGCCGTGAAAGGTCACTGGACCCAAGAAGGTTACGAAGGGCCGTTCGGCACTCGTGGACAAACAGTGTTTCGCCCAAAGGCCTACGTCGACCTTCAGCCTTTGGGTCTGACTTTAAGCGAGGAAAAGTCCGACTCGCCTTCAGTCTCCACACTGCGTCCCCCGTCAAGGCTCTGCCCAAGTATGCAAGTCTTTCAGCAAGCCAGTGGCTCTCCAGATCAGGCATACCTAGACCCCCGTTGCGTGTACGTTGGATACAGACCTGCCTACGGACCATCGGCCTTGCACCTCCCCAGAGCAATCTGGAAAGGGATCGTTGCAGCGCCAACCGATTTACCTTAGGCAGAGGAAGTACAGCCAATCGGTAAAGGATCAAGGGGAAGACGTACACGGCGCACGCCTCCGCCCTGCCCTTTAAGGACAACCTCCTTGAAAGCCAGATTCCGACCTGAGCATTCACCTTGGCTTGTACTTCCGACCAATTTCGCTCCAGTTGGAGGCCGGGCCCGAACCACACCCCGAGGATGCGGACGGGTCCGTCACTCCAGCGGAACGGCCCCGGAAGAGTATTGCTACCCCTCCAAGCACCGAGCCGCAAACCTTCGCTTTTGTCAAAATTGACCTTGGCTCCTGCAATCCGCTCGTACTCGCTAACCGCCTTCTTCACAGCCTTTATATCCAGACGGCGGGATACAAACACTGTGATATCATCGGCGAACGCGGAAACCCTTGCCGTAAGAGGGCCAGCAAAAGGGACACCGCGCAGGGCCGGATTTGCCGTCCTATCCCTAAGCCTACGGAGCAGGGGCTCCAAAGCTAGGACATAGAGAAGAGGAGACAATGGGCAGCCCTGCCGGACCGACCGCTCGACCGCGAACACCGTCGAACGCCTTCCGTTCACCTGCACCACTGCCTGAGGGTTGTGGTACATCATGCTAATCCATCTGCGGAACTCCGGTTTGAATCCGGCAGTCTCCAAAACAGTCGCCAAAAACCGATGGTCAACCCTATCGAAGGCCTTGGACTGATCTAAACTGATCAGCGCGGACTCGGTGCCGTCTTCTATACCCTCTAGGACCTCGCGAATCAAGTGCAGGTTGTCCTGGATCGATCTTCCCTTCACAGCAAAGGTCTGTTCAGAGCCGATCAGATCGCTAATGACAAGCTGTAAACGATTCGCTAAGACCCGGGCCAAAATCTTTAACTCTGTGTTAAGCAGAGTTATGGGCCTGTAATCGTCTAAACCCTCCCAAACATGCCTGCCACCTTTCTTCAGCAATGTGATCACGCCCTTGGTAACGCTACCAGGGATGGCTCCCTGGGCGAACCAATGGTTGAACATATCCGTCAGAATAGGTACAAACATGTGCGACATCCTCAAGTACACTTCGTAGGGCAAACCATCTAGTCCCGGCGACTTGTTCAGGCCGACCTGCTTCAACGCGTCACGGACTTCGCATTCAGTAACCACACCCTCGCAGCTAGCCGCTTCAGCCACCCCAAGGCGGGGAAAGTCGGCAAGATAGCTACGAAACTCCCGGAGCGGGAGATCAGTACAGCGGGCAAAGCGATCCCGAAAGTGCGCCCGAAAGGCGTCACGAATCTCGCGAGCCGATCGCAGCAGTCGCCCATCCGGGGCCTTGACAGAACCGATATACCGATCGGGGAACCTTCGCACTTCTTCTTCACGCGCAGTCGCGTTCGTTTTCACAGCTTCGTTGAGAACTCTCTTTAACCTAGATCTAACTACGTATCCCTTGTAGCGCTCGCTACTCTCGCGCTCAAGGTCCCCCCTAGCTAGCTCTACGTTTAGGGAGTCCCCCCCAGCCACCGACCGGGAAAGTCTATCGTCTATAGATTTCGCTTCCGCGGTCCTATCTAGGTTGAGCTGTCGACCGTACTTGGTAGCGAAATCTCTAATCCTATGTTTAAGAGATCCCCACCACCTATTCCCGGTAACCGCCCCCACTAACGCCCGCTGAATTAGGGATTCCAGCCGGTCCCGGAAGTCCCGTATCTCCAGTAAGGAGGTATTGAACTTCCAGTAGCCGGCCAGACTAGGCCTATTTGCTAACCGTAGACTGACTCTAACAAGTTTATGGTCAGTCCAAGCTATCAAGTGGAACGTGGGACAACTAACAAAATCAATGTCAGCTCGTCTCACTAACACTCTGTCCAAGTAGGAGCCTACTTTGGCAGAGGGCGAACTATCTAGCCACGTCCACATCTCCCGCCCTGGGTGATCCAGACGAAACCTGTCGACGAGGTCATGACGAGTCATGAGGCCGGCAAGGCTGCTTTCACACCTTCCCACACGCCTAGCTCCCCGCCCGACCTTATCTATTTTGGGATCAAGGATCGCATTCCAATCACCCATTAAAACTAGCCGCTTCGTATCGTCCAGGAACGGCGCCAACCGACGAAAAAAGGAAACCCTCTCCACAACGATATTGGGCGCATAAACCGCAACCAGACGAAACTTGAAACTTTTCACGGCAACATCGGCCACAACCAGTCGGCCCCCGTCACCTGCAAAAACAACGTCAACATCGGCATCAAGGCTGCGTCCAACTAGCAAAGAAACCCCAACGCTGGTACGGCTGCCGTATGCTGAGAAAACGTTAAAATCGCTTTCCAGCACACGGCACCGCAAGTGAAGTGGGTTTCCTGCACTGCAGCAACATCTACGCCGAGAGTTTTAAGTTCACCAAGCAAGCGCGTACACTTGCCCGGATTCCTCAATCCCCTCACATTCAAAGTAGCAAGGTTTAGAGCCATCAATCCCACTTACCTTACTCAGTGTCGACTACGGGCCGGAAATCCTTCGGGGTGAGGATGCCGACGGCCTGACGCAGGGATCCGGTGCCGAGCTCAGTACTTACTCGGTCGTCCCTGGTAATTCCACCGACATCCATAGGGTACCGCAACTTTAGGGACCTATAGAATGATGGGTGAACCAAAATCGGGACCCTGCCCGCACAGAAGGGTAGCATTTTTTTCAGCATTGGATTTTTCGTATCGACCAGCATTACATCCGCCCGGCTGGCTTCGTCAATAAAGTTCCAGAGTTCTTTGGTCCGATTGCCAGCCAAGCGGACGAATGTGGTCAATTTTGGTGCGTCCTTGAATAGATGTGGTTTTGTGATGTCTTTAGTGGCAATTTTTTGGAGTGAGCGTAATGGTTTTAATGATTGTTTTAAAGTGTGGTCTATGTGTGGATTGTCCATGATATCTTCGCAGAAGTAAAAAGAGTTTATGGCACGTCGGGCTTCCGTAGAGCGTGCTCTTGGTTTTTGAACAGTTGCTGCTGATGTTGACGGTGTTTGGGGAGAGGGTGTAAGTCTGGTTGCTGAATAGGATCGAGTAAGCATTTTGGGGGTTTTAATTGGTGAAAGAGAGGGGGGTAATGGTGTTTCTATTGGGATGATAGGGGTGTTTTTTGTTTTTTGTGGGAGAGGAATCAATTGTGCTGGTCTTTGTTTATTTTGGACTGGCGATTTTTCTGTTGTTTTTTCCCCCTTATGCTGAGGTATGGTGGTTGTTTGTGTGGGTTTTTTTGGATGTTTTTTCTCCCCCTCTTTAGTTGGTGAATCCTCGCTGTTTCTCCTTCTTTTTAAATTCATGGACATATCCATCGGTTCAATGTTTTGATTGTCTTCTTTTGTTGATTGTTTTGCAGTTGATTGTTTCGTATTTGTGGTCGTTGGTTTCGTAGTTGTAGTCAAAAGAGTTGTTGTATCTGTTTTTCTCGTTCTGCTTCTCCGTGCTTGAGAGACATGGCGTCTTTTATACCTCTGTGATACCGGAAGTCACGTGGTACGAGCCACTATATAAACACATAGTAAGCGAGTTCAAAAACAATTGCTCTATATTTGTCATTGCCTCCCAGAAAGCAGAAAGATTATTTTCTACGACCGCTCTAAAATACAAGCGTCGAAACTATTGTGGCTGAGACTTCTTCACAACGCTTGAATAAACAGTTTAAGAAGAAAAGAGCCTTTAGGAAGATTTTTAACCATTGCTCTTAAAAATTGTGTTATTGTTATTCTGAAAATATTTTCCACATTTTTACTGGTCATGATTTTAAACTACCCAATGCTAAAAGCAACATTTTTTTTTCTTTTTATGTAGAATCGGATTTAAGGGTTAGCTTTGATGATACTTAAAATGCGGGCAATTATATGTTGTCAATTGTAGCAAGGAAAATGGAATGATTGGGTAGCTATTTACGAATTTTATTTCAAGTAAGGCAAATAAAGTTTAAAAAGAATATAAATTCTAATATGACTTTATATAGAATAGCGTACACAGGTCAGGTTTCAAGAGTTGTATAATAGAAACTGGAGTTTAATATTGAAATTGGAGGGAGTATAAAGTAAGTTAGCTCAGTTGGCGACCCCTTTCGAGGGTAACAAGAAAACTCTCTTTTCAATAATTACTACAGCGAGGTTTAGAGGGAAGGTGCAATTCTTTCCGCTGGATTATTCCACTTTACCCTTGATCCTTGTCTCATAATGCTGAGTGTTAAGCAAGGTGGCATCAAATACCATGTTCTGAGTCTTTGCTATGACTCGACTTGGGATTGAACCCCGGAGCTACAAAGATGCTAAAAAAAAAGATTACAGTTATAGCGAGAGATTCAAGAAATTAGAATTATCTTAAAAGCGAAGAAGGATAAGTGATCGAATTGAAACTTTCGAAATAATCAAATTTCTTTTTTTTTTTTTTTGCGAACAGATTAATTTTTGAGGGACAAATTCCCTAATCAGATCTAAAACAGCAACAGTGAAAAAAAAATCTAAGATTGAATTGAATGATTTCAGAAAAAGAAAATGATAAGAAAAGAAAATAAGTGTGTATTTTCGAGAAGTAACCAAATTTGATTAGTCTATTGATATTGTATAAATAGAATACATGTTCTTTTTAAAGGTTGATGTGAGAAGATAGTAAAAAATGGAAATGCTCAGGGCGGCATAACAAAATAATGATAATAAACAATGTGCTTACACTGTAACGACGATCTTTGCTTTAAATCCCAAGTGTGAATGCAATATTTTAGCGACTTTACATATTCAGATTTTATCCAATTGAAAATTTATTTAGTTCCAGCGATTAGATTTTTATACGAGGCCCATTCAAAAAAATAAGATTTATTTTGCATAAAGTCTTAGCAATACGAACCTACAGTTGCATTTTTTGGAAGGACATTAATAATGATCAGTCCTTTCCTGTCCCAGAAGTCAGTCAGCATGACCTTCTTTACTGACTGCTGAACCAGCCACTTTTCCTTTTCCGTTCATAGTGGGTAACCCCAAATTCAGCCAATTTTAAACATATTTTACTAAAACATGTTTCGCCGTACACATCATATATTCGAATAACCATGCCCAGAAACACCGGCGCGTGACATATGGAACCACTGATCAGCTTTTTCGAGCTTATTAGGTCTCATCGGCAGCTTATAGAATCATCTCCAACAATGGAGATCGAACCAGCAACCACAGAATGCAAAGCCGAAAATCTGCTGCTGTTGTACTGGTCCACATGGCAGACAAGCGATGCCAAATTAACAAGTCATAGTAAATGTGCGGCCAATTAATCTGACGTGTCTCATAGTTATATCCATACTCTTCCAGAGTTCCTGGTCACCTCCAGGGCTACGTCTTCCAAACTTGGAGATATACTTTTGTGTAATCATAATCTCATCTGTAAGGAAATAGACATAGATTTTTTTAATAGCTAAATCATATTATAAATTTGAAATATCACGACAAGAAAATCCTGCAAAACAAAAAAAAATCTACATCAGCCATTCTTCAGTAAATGTCGCATGAATTGTACTTCTCAATCTTGAAAACTTTGATGAGAGACCTCTGTTCACCCATGAGTATGCTGTTAATTTAACCGATATTCGAACAAACGAAAAACAAATACTGCTGTGGGATTAAAATATTTTTTTGCAATAAATCATTTACAAACAATGCAGACTTTAGATTTATGAAAAAAATCGGATACATTTTTTTTAAATATTCTATACATTTATTGACATAGTATTATACCGTGGTAAGGAAAAGATACACAGTGAAATAGAATTAATTATTTATCAATTCAAGTGGAACACCCCGACTAGTATTATAAGTCTCTAACTGTTGGTGTTACGTCCGAAGTTGATCTTGCAACTGACATCCTTCTGAGCTATCTGTCTCTTTGCTTCTGCTTCTCGTTCAGCTTCTCCGTGCTTGAGAGACATGGCGTCTTTTATACTTCAGCGATACCGGAAGTCACGTGGTACGAGTCACTATACAAACACATAGTAAGCGAGTTCAAACACAATTGCTCCATATTTGTCACTGCCTCCCACCAGACAGGACTCAACACAACGTCAATGATCCAAAGGTCGATTATAGTGGGTGTTTAGGGGAGGAAAAGTGGGGCACGAGCCGAAGGTCGAGCCCTGCTGGACGATAATGAAGCTCACCCACCGAAATGTGGCCCAGCCGATGCAGGGGGCTTATGGCCTCAAGTCTGCCTTTTTGGAGCTGTGACCGAACCAGTGGGCGTGCACCAGGGAACCTACTAGTTCCAACACAATTGCTCTATTCATATTTACCAACCCCTCCGCTCGGGCAGGATGAGACACAAGGTCATTTTTAAGCGAAGTTTAACAAGTTTGAATTCAGAGTTTTCCTTCTTCTAGACTTGTTGCCTCACCAAGGATGAAGAACCTAGTCTGCCCTTCTATTTACCCATAGCTGGAGGGAGAATAATTGGATTCATACCTTTTCCCAAGGGTATTAGAGCTATGTGAAATGCAATCAGTCTCGTCCAGGATTTGAACTCGTGTAAACGTGTCCATTTCCCATGACGATAACCATTACACCACGGGCACCTCCATTAATTGCTCTATTCCGTTTACTTTCTGACTAATACACAATACTAATACTTTGAAGGCTATTACTACCGTCCCAGCGCACAGTAATAGGTTAAACAATTGCACTTCTTTTATTCTAAACAGCTGATTTTGGCACTACATGACACACAAAGTGTTGCATTGTCATCTGCTGATTCATGCAGAAATACACATATATATACTGGATACATACCGACGCAATGATAACAGACGCAAGAATAAAGGACGCAGGAAGGAAAACGCAGGAATGAAGGACGCATGAAGACTTCTTTAGAAAAATATTCACCTCTCACTTTATTGCAAGGGTTCGAAAGGGTTGTTGAAGGGTTGCATGTGAGAGGATGCTGGAGACTGAACATAAACTTCATATTTTGACCCCACTGTTATGACCGTCACGTTGTGTCTTGTTCTCCTGATGTTGGGGTCTACTACATCGGGAGTTTTCCGAGGGCCCCCTCGGTCGGGTGTGGCCTTCCCTACCACATCTCGTCTCAAACCCTCTGGGAGTCTGCTGGCAACTGCATCGGGGGAGTTCCGAGTGCCCCCTCTGTCAGGTGTTGCCTTCCCTACCACATCTCGTCTCTAACCCTCTGGGAGTCTGCTGGCAACTGCTTGGGACCCAAACTCAACTGAGTTAAATAATACCTCAACGCCCACACGATCGCCTACTGGATCTTTGAATCGGATGTTTAATCGTCATCAAGCGGAAATAACTGTCATGCAGTTCCGAGGTTACGCTCTTCCGGTGCATGACCGTAATGGCACAATGAGACCTTCACCTTGTCCCATATCATAAGCCTTAATCCGCCCACGCGATCTCTTTCGATTACTGGCCATTGGAATGTGTCACTTCCTTCCTGTGTATCACCTAGGAATAGCATTTTTGGGGCTGGGTCGAAGGTCAAAATATAACAAAAGTTCAATATTCCATAAACAACGAAAACAAACAAATACTCGTATTGAATAAGGTATGAAGTAATTCATCTTGGTTTTTTATTAGAACATTGAATTACTACATAAACAATAAGCCAATAATGATCTGCAATTATGCTTAAACACCTTAAGTTTACCGTTCGATTTTAAACGTTTATAAACATTTGTTGCTGTTTTTTTTCAAAGTTGTTGAGGGAGCCTTATCCATCTTACCATAATTAGTTATTAGTACCAGAGATTTCGCTGCCAGAGAAGCAGATCACTATCTGTGTTATACGAACGGTGCAAGACTTCTATGTAACTCTATCTTTCTTGTGTAATATAATCTGTTATCTAATATCCCTGTTTGTGTTTTCATTAGTGACCCTTTTCGCGGCCACAACAAAAGTTAAAAACAATTTTAAGTATCAATCAACGTTTGAGTGTATTCCATAAATCTTGCCTTAGGAGGATCCAAAGCATCGAATGGCAATATCTAAACACCGGACTTCTGCGAACTTACCCATGCAATAATGAGATGCCACTCTTACGCTATCAGATGTGTTGGGTTGGGCGCATTATTTTTGTGGGATATTTTGGGTTTTCCAAAAGGTATTTTAACGGAGAGTTACGTCGTACAACGTGATTAAAGTCTGACAGATAAACTTAAGATAGCTTTCAAAGATTTCGTCGATAACGACTACGATGCTTTGTTTGCCTGAAGACTGGAAGTAGATGGTAGAAAATCGGTTAGTATGGGACTATCATGTTTGCAAAGCATTTGTAGCATTAAGAATCAGAAAACTATATCTCAAAACGAGCTCTTCCGTAAGAAGACTAGAATCTAGACCCCGGTCATTTGTTAGCGTTTGCGTATTTGTAGCATTTGCAAGAGGGTATGTTTGTCCTAAGCCATTCTTGCTAATCATATGATATCTCATGACAGGACACAATCTCATGCACATTCTTCCGCAGCAAACTACAAATGATTTGTGTTAATTCTCTGATAAATCATGTCGATCTTCAGCAGGTCTGAGAAGCCATTGGAGAAAGCATGGAGTAAATATTAACATCAAATAAATTTCTTTTCATTGTCACATATGTAGCAGGCCTCTTGACGCTGGTCTTGTGAGACACATGCGATCGGCCAAGTCAATGTTGCCGGATTCAGTACAGAATGAGTAGCATCACCATATATATATATATATATATATATATATATATATATATGTGTGTGTGTGTGTGTGTGTGTGTGTGCGTGTGTGTGTGTGTGGTTGTAGATATTGGTCGAAAAAAGATACTTTATTTTATCACTCATGAAAAGTTAATATCGATCTGACGCAAAACACAACAGAGAATTATTTTAGCTTTTAAAGTTTAATAAATATTCCGTACATAATCTAACACGGTGAAATTGTTTTCGCGAAAATTGTCTCCCATGTATTGAATATATATGGAAAGATTTTTATTTTCCTGATATTCTTTTTCTCGAGTAAAGAAAATGTTTTTTAAAGATCGACAGGTGTTCAAGGTGGTTTATTTCGAGGAATTAATAAAAAAAACTTGAAATGGCAATGGAATTTAGCAATACTGACTGACTATAACAATACAGGATAACACATACATCTTTTTAGATATTCTATCATAAATAATTTACATCGTTTATATATATATAGAGTGCAAAATTATTTAAATCTGTTATCAAAATGCGTTTAAAAGTGGTTAAAAAACGGTTCTGTAACTGAATCTCTGAGAAGTCTGACATCAAGATTCATTTTGGTATTAGTTTTATATACTTAAAGATTATAAAGTAATTATTAATCATTATTAATATCTTTATTAATATTAATAAATTATTATTAATAAATTATTATTAATATAAAGTAATTATTAATCATTATTAATATATAAAAACCGGGACATTGGCCCAGCGGTTAGAGTGTTTGCCAATGGCCCGGGAGACCTGGGTTCAATCCCAGGTCGAGTCATACCAAAGACTCTAAAAATGGAACTTGATACCACCTTGCTTAACACTCAGCATTATAAGGTACGGTTCAAGGGTAAAGTGGAGCAATCCAGGGAATGGAGTAGCACCCTCCCCTACACCTTGGTGTAGTAGCTATCGAAAAGGGAGCCTTCGGGTCACCCTCGACTATGGTCGCTAACTTTATTAATATCTTGTTTAATAATTATGTCTCCATTAAAGTCAAGCAACGTTAGATGTTACATATCACTAAGAAATAATCGTTCAAAATAAGAATGAATGAAGTTATACATATATTCGTACTTAGCCAGATCAAATTCCAGTCGCGCTATGACATTATCTTTGCGACTACTTCTTTTGAGGAAGGTAAAAAAATGTTCCCCTAATTATGGATTAATTTTACCTCTACTATCCTTCTACAACCGGGACATTGGCCCAGCGGTTAGAGTGTTCGCCAATGGCCCGGGAGACCTGGGTTCAATCCCAGGTCGAGTCATACCAAAGACTTTAAAAATGGAACTTGATACCACCTTGCTTAACACTCAGCATTATAAGGTACGGTTCAAGGGTAAAGTGGAGCAATCCTGGGAATGGAGTAGCGCCCTCCCCTACACCTTGGTGTAGTAGCTATCGAAAAGGGAGCCTTCGGGTCACCCTCGACTATGGTCGCTAACTTTACTTACTTTTACTTATCCTTCTACAAAGATGACTTTGGCATTAGCAACTTACGAAAGGTGATATGTCATTTAACAAAGAAACCGAATAGCGGGAACATAGACTTTTCTCTTGCCTCTATGAGACGGCAGCTATTGATGTCTTCCTAGATTGTTTTAAACGGTAGCATCCAGCTTTGCTAAGGTTTACTTTGCTTTGCTTTAATGGCATATCAACTGCTGTAGTTTATTCAATGCCAAACCAATTTTAAGCATATAAACAGTTCTATTTCTAACTGTTAAGCTTAGCATAAGTGCAGTTTTTCTTTGCACATAGTTAAATGCCAAAAATCTTCTATTTCAAACGATTAAATTTAGCATAAGCACGTTGTTTAAATGTCAAAACAGTTCTAATTCAAGCAAATTAGTTTAGCATGAGTAGCGTTTAAATACCAAACATTTGTATTAACCCTCAGATAGGACCTATCAGGTGCTACCTATCCTGGCAAAAGTGGACCTAGGAGCCATAGCAAATAAAAGTGGTACATTGCAGAACTCAAAGTTCAAGCATTAGATTGTTTAGTGTCATATAGGAGACCACTCGCTGGAGGAGTCTTACCCCTCTACAGAGATGCAGTCAAAGTATTTTGCTGCCCAAGACGATTGGTTTATATTGCACCCAGCCATATATTGAGTATATTTGTTGATATGAAGAGCAAACTTTTAAACGCCATCGACAGTGAATATGAAAGTGGATTGTCTCAAATAGTTACTTGAAACTATATATTCATTAGTATTAGATTGGAATAGTTGAAGATATACCACTGTGTAAAAATTACAAATTTTAGCTTTGTTTTCTTTGTTTAATGGTTTATCAAACGTTGTAGGTTATTTAATGCCAAAGCCATTCTCTTAGAAGAACAGTAGCAGTACTATTTAACCCATAACTAGGAGAATAAGGGAGTTCATACCTTTCCCAAGGGTATTTGTCTGAAAATGAACGTAATAGCGCAACTGGAGTTCGAACTCGCTAGTTATGATTTCGCAGTCTATCGCTTTAACCATTGACACCATGAGGACACCCCCAGCAAATTTTGGAGAATAATACTTAATTACAGTATGTAAAAGAAACGGCAAATGGATTACTTTCTTGTTATAAGACATAAACAGCTACTATTCGGAAAACATAAACATCGATGTTGGATTTCAGGAAAAAATCAATCGTTTAATTATATAAAAAATGTAACCCATGTTATGTGACAATACCCTCTAAGCCCCCCCCCCAATCAACTTCTTAACCATTTCACTTCTTGGCCGGTGATCATCTAGTGGTTCCCATAGGGGCATCGCACATTTCTTTATAGCTACAGAAATACAATCAAGGGAGTGGGAGGAAAGAACAAAGAACAAACGAACAATATGCTTGGGTTAACTCAATTGCAAGAGATTAAGTTGTGACACTCTACATTCCTCTGCATATGTAGACTAGCGCTGACGTGCATCTTTTGCGAAACTTCCACAAAGATACTAGGAATGCCAACTCCTCTTGACTGGTCTTCCCTCATTGCTGCTGGACTCTATCTCATGCCGACTGGTCACTTCTGCTGTCCGGTGTCGACTGGCCACTCGCATCACCCTTCGCCAACTCTTCTCTGAGTTCCTTTGTCCAACTCTTGACTCACGTTCCCTACCCACTTCCAGTTACGTCGAAGATCGCGGGTGCAGGCCTTTGTTTGGTTTCGCGCCAAAAAAGACAAAGGGATCGTCTGCTTGGTGGACCACCTACATAGCGTCACATTAAAACATTTAATATGACGTTTGCTACTTTGAAAAACACATCTTTTTTTATGTGGGATTTACTATTTGGATTGATCTATTTCGAATTTTGCTCTTTCTGGATTTAATACTTAACTGTACTGTATAATTATTATTGCTTTGCTATTTGATGCTAATCTTTTTTTTAATTAACTGGAAGTAAACATTTTTCAAAGTGTATGCTCCGTATTAGAATTTAATATGTGACAGCTTCCAACTACGACAACACAAAAAATACATAGAGTTCCCTTAGCGTAGTAAATAATGTGTTGGACTGCTGTACCTCAGTCAGCAATTTCAAACTCCTGTCGATCTATCTCATTCATTTTGGGACTTATTCCCTAGAAAAATGTATAAACTCCATTATCCCTGCTAACTTTTAATGAGATAGCACCTTTGTAGCAGTTTTGTAAGGATTTTGCATGAAATAACCGAAGAAAGTTGATATGCCATTAAAGGAAAAAATCAAACATAATCTACTCAAAAATATTAATATAATTCTACGATCAACACAGTTTTTAACTTCTTAGCATACAATTATAAAATATGGGTTGACAGCGTTAAAATCAATCAATAATAGGAAACCAGCTTTTTTATTATTCAAAAAATTTTCTTCTACAAAAATCTGTCTAAAAACGATATCTTCAACATTCCTAAATTGTAGCATTTAATAATAATATATTGTGTTGCAGAGATGATAAAGCGTACGATTCCGATTACGTCAACTACCGTTTCTATTTCTTTTTTTATTCCTTTTTCCATTTTTCCTTTTTTATTCTTCTTCTTTGAAACGACTTTTAACTCGCCAAATAAGAACGTAAAACCGAATCGTGCGGCGAGCATTCCTCACAAAGACTTTTTTTTCAATTCTATGAAATTGTGTCGCAGAAGAAACAAGCTATAAATAAATATCAGAAAACGACATGACGAATTGACTGTGGACGAACATTTTAGAAGAAATGAATAAAATACAGTCGTCAGAATGACATAAAATGATAACAATGAGAAGCACAACTACAGGTTGAACTCGTGTTATATATATATATATATATATATATATATATTGGATGAACTAATGTTATATATATATATATATATATATATATATATATATATATATATATATATATATATATATAAACAGTATTGTCACTATCTCACTTCGTGGATTTAAGACAAACAGTGCGACATAATTTAGAGAGTGCTCAATATCTATGATAGAGCTATTAAATAATAATGATAAGTTTATATTTATTATTTTTTGTATATATATATATTATACCATGGAAGCTTGTCTGTGACCTTAGGTTTCATGAGCTTTCCTAAAATAAAATCATCAAGCAGAGAACGAAAGACAATGAAGAAATGAAAAAATTAAAAAAATACAGTCAAAATAATCTTATGATTGTGTACAACTCTTTATGTGTGTGTGTGTGTGTGTGTGTGTGTGTGTGTGTGTGTTTTAATAGGTTATATTTGCGCATTATTGTGTGTAGACGAATAAGTGATATTTAGTATATGTGTGTATGAAGATCCATGCGCCGCGCAATAAATTTGAGGTTGTCTCTTTGTGTATGACAGGCGATGTATTGCCAAAGTCCCCTATTATGCTTGCAAATAAAAATTTTACTTTCTTCGAAATGCAATGATGATATTTTGTTCCTTAGTTAAAATCATCACCACACGCACACACACACACACACATGAATATATAAAGAAACAAATAATTTTTTCTCGATCAATCTGTCGCAACCTTGGCTACACATCGTGTCTCCTACATCCAGGAGAAAACCTCAAATTTATCCCACGGCGCACTTATCTTCATATCCACAAATACTAAATATCAGTTATTCGTCCATACACAGTAATACGCAAACATAACCAACACACATGCACACGCACACGCACACGCATACTCATAAAAAAGTTGTACATAATTCTAAAATTCTTTTGCTGTATTTTATGATTTTTTGATCTCTTCATTATCTTTCGTTTTCAGCCTGATGATTGTCGTTTAGAAAAGGTCATGAAACCTGAGGTCGCAGACAGGCTTTCATGCTATTAAATATATATAAAAACTAATATATATATATATATATATATATATATATATATATATAGGTTGAACTAATGTTTTAAATATATAACTCATCGTAACGGACTTTCACAACTATATTTGCTTATTTATATACAAGTTTGGTTTAATAAGTGATAAAACTGATATTTCTTTGTAGTGAAGTAGTTAGCAAGGAAGTCGTTCTGGTTGGAGCTCAGTTCTATGGGGATATCATCAGGTATCACCAAAATGCTGGATTTAATGACAATTACTGGAGTTGCATTGATAATAAATTCCGATTACGTTGATTCATCTTCCGATCGTTTTTTTTTTTCAATATTTCTAAGAAACATGTCGATGAACAGTGAGAAAATGATCATTTATGTGCGTAAAGACTGATATATTTTTAATAAAAAGAAAAAAAGGAAAACATAAGCGGAAAGAAAACAAGAAAATGTTTAAAAAAACCAAACAAAAACGAAACATAAAATCTCATTTCGTTAGTGTCTACGAATTTCATCTGTGGTTTCTTTAGTGTTTGTGTGTGGTGAGGGAAAATGTTTTCAATCTCAACCCGTTTTTTTGTCCGGCTAAAATACCATTTTAAATAGATCTTGTCACAGATCTTCTTCCTCTTAGATTTCTTATGAGTCAGTTTCAATCATTATCTTTGTCTTATTTTTAGTGGGAAATGATGAAAATAAATAAAAATAGACCAAAGAAAATCTTACGTCTGTATTTGATTCTCACGAAAAAATAAGTAGAATCTTTTTTAACGTAATGTTTTTGTTCATTTTTAAAAGAATAGAAATTGTATAATCAAGATATCGACATTTTATCGTTGTGCATAATGTACATGTCTGAAGAGTTAGATGCGGATAGGAGAAAAGTTATCATCGTACGAAATCAACTCAACGAACAAAGTTCAAAACCTGGACAAGGCAGTTGTCATTTCACATGATGCTAGTGTCTTATCTTCTCTCCATTCACATTCTTGAATTTGTACTTACTAAATCCCTCTGTCGTAGAAAGGATGTGACACAAGGTCGGTTTATAAGAGGAATATGTATTTGACCAACCCGTCTGCACAAGCATGACGTGACATAAAGTCAGTTTATAAGAGGAATATGTATTTAACCAACTCACCGGACTCGCAGGATGTGACACAAGGTGACTTTTTAAAAGGAATATGTATTTAACCAACTAATTTCCACAATGTGAGTTTTTAAGAGGAATATGGATCGGCACAAGATCAGTTTTTAAGCGAAGATTTTTGTTTCCTAGACTGTTTGTCATAGCAAAGTCAAAGAATTGAGCCTGCTTTACTATTAATCCATCTATTGAGGGAGAATCGTTGGAGTCAATTTCCCCAAGATTATAAGTACTATCGTATATGCAAGCAGTCTTGTGCAGGATTTGAACTCAGGTCACCATGTCTTTTTCCTACGACAATAAACATTACACAACGAACGACCCCATTAACGGAATCCAGTTATTTTGCATGATTAATAGGTCAAAGAAAAAGGGACGGATTATTACCTTTCTAAAGAGTATTAGCACGATGTAAAACGAAAAGAGCACCATGTAAGATTTTTGGAAACAATTGGGTAAATACGAATCTTTATTGGGTGTTCTCGTTGTTAAATGGTTAAAGCAATGGACTGCGAAATTGTAGTAAGCGAGTTCGTACTCCAGTGGCGCTGTTACGTTCACTTTCGGGCAAATACCCTTGGTAAAGGTAGGAACCCCCTTATTCCCCCAGCTATGGGTTAAATAGTACCACGACTGTTCGTCTAAGAGAATGGCTTTGGCATTAAATAACCTACAAAGGTTGATACATCATAAGACAAAGAAACCAAACCAAACCAAACCAAACGAATCTTTAGCCATGTGAACATAGTTGGAAATTGAGATTTGATATTGTGAAACGATGCGTAGCAATTCGTTTCCGTTTCTATTGACGCCACTCAGACGATCTTTTTGTCTGTTTTGGCGCAAAACTCACACGAAGGGCCTAAGGACTAGATCTCCCGCGAGACCGGAAATGGAGGAGGGAAGGTAGGTCCGTGAGAACACAGACACAATTCAGTTTACAACGGAGGGCAGGAGAAATCGGTCTGCTTGAGATAGCTGTCCCGAGAATGACAAAGTCAGAAGAAGATGGAAGTAGGGCAGAAAAGAGAGTCAACAGAAGTCAGAAAGATGACTGCTAAGACCTGTCGGCCCACAGAGGCCGGGTTAACCAACGGGGAAAGATGTCAGCATTGTTAGTGGCTTGGTAGAAGTTTTGCGCAGCATACACGCCTGCGATAGTCTAGAAATGCACGGAGAGCTGCCCAGTGTCACAGAGACTTTCCCCTTCTTGCGCTTGGAGCTGACCCAAGTCTATGTTTATGCGTTCGTTCTTTCTTCCCCACCTCGGTTTTGTTTTGCATATATGTAAAGAAATGTGTAATGGCCCGGGTCGGAGGTAAGAGAAACCACTGAATGAATCACTGACCATGAGTAGTTTGGTGAAAAGAAGCTGATATAGGGGGGTGTCGGCCCTGGGTGTTATCACAATATTGTAAAATGTAAAGTACTGAATATTGGATACAGAAGCATTAAAGGCGAATGTAAATTAAACAACAGAGAACGTAATATTGATTTTAAAGTACATACAGAGAAGTGTGAGAAGAGTAATAAAATGATAAATCGGTTGGTTGGTTGGTTCTTTTGTTTTCCGCGGTATCAACAGTTTTCTGGTCCTTTAACGCCGACTTAAATTTTAAACATAAAATGATAAAGATTACAGTTTCAGAAGGAGATCAGAAAAAATAGGATGAACTACTTGGCAAGAAAGGAGATGTAATCTAATATAAACATTTAAAATAATCAATGTTCAAAGTTGATATTTTTCAATTTTTTTTTTCAAACTGTCAATTTACTATGAAGACATTTTTCAAAAACTTAATCTTATAACTAGTTAGATTATTTTACGAATAGAGTAATATATTTCTGGAAGAAATTGCCAAATCAGTTCAAATCCAGCAATAGGGCAAAACAACTATGATTAATTTAATGATTTCAGAAAAAAACATGTAAAAAAAAAGAATTTAAAAGGGCGTTTTGTGGGGAACTATCAAATGAATTTTTTAACAAAAGTTGATCATTATATAGATCATTGTATCATTATATAGATCCCTGTATTGATTAGTGTATAGATTTTGCATATGTTCTGTGAAAACATATTTTGTGGAGCGCCCATGGCACACTGGCCAACGTGTTCGACTACATCTTGTAAATAATGCGAACTCCAGTCGCGCTCTTACGTTCACTTGTTCCTCTAAGCTTTTAGTTAAATTATATCAATCATGTTCTTTCAAAAAATGGATCTGACATTAGGTTACCCACGAAAGCTGATATGGCATTAAACAAACAAACAAACAAACCATTTTTATATGTTTAGTATTCAAGCAACCATATCTACAAACTGTGTCATTTTTTTATGCTGAGATTTAATCGATGTTTACTTTTTCCGAAAAAATGCAAGATCGATATATATATATATATATATATATATATATATATATATATATGTATATATATATATACATGTTAAAATACATACGAAATGACGAATCAATCAAGATAATTTGTCAAATAATCGATTCTAATATAGGTTTCCCCAAACTGCAAACACACACACACACACACACACACACGCTCGTGCGCGTGCGCATGCGTGCTCACAAATACACCTGCCCTAGCTGCAGGTGGAGATACACTGATTCCCTCTCAGCAGAGGGATAGAACTCCCCCACGAGATTCCTGGATATGACACTATAGTGTGAGGCCCCAGTAATGTTGGATTTGGGGGGAATGATGAGCACACCTTTGGTGCCATCGTTCCCGAATCCCCTTTGGCCTGGATTGATAGCATATGATAGAGTCCTATCTGTGGGTCAAGTATATCTAGCTAATCTGAATAATTTGAAATGCAACTTTTTTTAACATTTAAAATGTGCATTTATGCTAAACTGAATAGTTTGAACTAGAAGTGTTTAATTGTATAAAAACGGATGTGTCATTAAATAACCTACATTGGTTGCTATGTTCTAAAACTTAACCAAACCGAATCAAACAAATGTACAAAAAAGTGATTAACAACCGGTTTTATTACAGATAAAGCGTTGTCGGTTATTCATGCCAAATCGTGTTTATACATATGTAAGTTGGCGAAAGCTATCTTTTCAATAGCTACTACCCCAAGGTCTAGAGGAGGGACCTAATCCTTCCCAGGATTGCTCCACTTTAGCTTTGATGGTTACTTTATAATGCTGAGTGTTAAACAAGGTGGCATCAAGTACCATTGTTTAAGTCTTTGGTATAACTAGACCTTGGATTGAACCCGGTATCCCAGACCACTGGCGAACACTCTATTCATTAGCCCAATTGCCCGGTGATATACATATATATTAAATATGTGATTTATCAACGCATTTTCTTGATAACATTTTTAAATGAGCCTGAGTCCACAGTTTAAGAGTTTGATGTATGATTCTTTAACACTAATAATTCTAGTCAACATTGCTCATTGACTAGTACACTGTTGATTCGCTTAAAAATAGGTTCCAAGTATTTCTATGTATAACAAATGATTTAATTAAACATCAATCATTTGTTCACACACAGTTAAATGATCAAACAGTTATAATTCAAACAATTCAATTTTGCATAAATCATTTTCTGCAACTCAGTTTAAATGACAGACAGTTCTATTTAAATCATTAATTGGACCCTATCAGGTGCTACCACTCCGAGACAGAATGGACCTCTGAGCAATGGCAATAAAAGGGTACTCTTCATTTCCCAAGGCTCCAGAATTACTAGAGCCTCACCATCAGATATTTTAATGCTATATCCTGGACACTCGTTGAGGAAGGGCGTCTTACCCCTCTGATGAGATACATTCAGTGTATTCTGCAGCCCCGAGTGAACTCACATCTTTGGTAGTACTTTTATTAGAAAAGAGAATTGATAGACTGACGCAGATTCCAATTAAACGGTTTTATATGACGCTATCCTAAGAAAAATATGTCAATCTGTTTTTCTATAATCTTTCTTTTCCTCTCTCACATAGATAGATAGGTAGATAGATAGATATTCACAAGCATATCTTGAAATTTATCAAAGGTCATGATGAAAATATGTTTACGTGATCTCAGTGTATTTATGTGTTCTATTAGGAAAAATACACTTGAATATCATTGAACTTGCCTGCAAACCTTGTTTACATGTTAATGTACACGAAATGCACCCGTAATGTAAAGGCTGACGTTCAAGGAAATGAAAATAGTATAGAAAATGTACAACACAACTCGAATTCAAAACCTGAACGAAGCTGTTCTCCCTCAACTTTTTATTAAATATTAGGGCAGACTAGGATCTTTCAATACTGTATGGCAACCCGTATAGTAGATAGTGAACTTTGAATTCAAAGCTGTTAAACTTTTCTAAATAATCGACCTTGTGTTGCATTCTGTTCTTACGGATCGGTTTTGATACACACACACACTCACCTATATATATATATATATATATATAAATGTTAGCTGACCGTTATCGAGATCAACTTGAAAACAGCATTTTCAATAACTACTACATCCAAATCTTCAAATACTGGGTGTTAAGCAAGAAGGCATCAATTACCTTTTTTAGATCTTTGGTATGACTCTACCTGGGACTGGGCATCGGTCTTTCATGATTTTTAGCGAACACTCAAGCCATAATGTCAAAGGGCCGGTCAAAATTTAAATCTCATATCCGTCGATTTGCTTAATGACATATATGTTTCCTCTAAAGGCATGAGCATTGTTGACACTTTCCAAATTCAGTTCTAAGTAAAATATGTATGAAACTATCAGTCATGAGTCAAACATAGAATGTAAGATTTAAATTGTTTTTAAGTTTTGTGGCGTGCTTATTAACCTGTACGTTGTACTCAGATATATATATATATATATATATATAGTCATCCACAGACAGATCTGTTTCGTTCTCTCAGAACTCATCAGTGTGGCTAGGCATTAGCTTCCCGTAGCTGGGATCAAAACCCGGTTGACTCAAACGTCAAGCCAAACTTCTAACCATTCAGCCACGAGAAGCCATTTAGCTGCAAAGTACATTTTAAACGGTTATGAATCACAATTACTATTGTTTACATACATCCGTTAAACGGCTACCGACACCTCAATTCATATATGAAGAAGCTAATGGCAACACGACTACTTCTTCGCCAGAGAACTCAACCCTATGGGGGTAGGGGAGTAAATATATATATATATATATGGGGAGGTGAGAGAGAGTGAGACAGAGACAGAGAGAGAATAATACAGAAAGAGAGAATGTGTGTAAATACAAATATATGAAAAAAACAAGCTAAGGTATTAAGGATTAAGGTATTTATTGTTGAATATTCTGCCAAATTTAAACCTTTTGTTTTGCATTGATAAATACTCAGAAGCATTACATCGAAAATTTAACAAAAAAATGTTTTACTGGTGGTATAGAATATTATTGAATAATAATTCTTTCCAATTCGACAACATAAATCACATCTAGATCCTAGAAATATTTATGGGAACTAAAATGGCGCTGACATTCACCAACATAACTTTAACATTCAAGGAAAATCGATATGAAATTATAGATAAAAAAGGATTTATTAGATCATGAAAAAGATGACTGTTTTCTATTTCAGAAATGCCACTGGGGCAATAATAACCATTTGCATAACTTACTCTGAAACCTACACCTAAAACAGAATTCCCCATAGAACACAGCTTTAGGGAACAACCATTTTTAGATGTCCTCCTTACAATCCAAAATACCCAAAGGTATACAGTCATAAGGCATAAACCCATAACACCATCATTTTAAAATTCATTACCCACCAAACTGCATAAAATCCACCCCTTAAACCCAGGCATGTAGAATATGCTCTTTTATCTCTAACAAAAATTTCCGACTAAATAACCTCGAAATCGAGTGACTCTCCACCAGACGAGATATCATGCCACGGTTATAAATAAGGAACTCCTATTAGCTGGAAAATACCATTAAAAGAACTACGATCCCAAAAAACGTAACAACGCGAAAAGCCTTAGAATATGTCTCAACATGCACCAAAAGCAACCCATAAGTATTCACAGATATAACGAAGAATCTAGAACATCATTGACACAGCAAAAAGTTATAACACACATTAATATAATCTAATATCGAAGGACACACCACACACGGAGTCTCAAAATGCAAAAATGAATGTTGCAGAGTGTGTTATATAATCATAGATGTTAAATCCTATATCTTCGAAAACCGCAAAACTAAATTCAAAATAAAGAAAAAAAACCAAAGAGACAATTCAAAAGACCTAGTCGACATAATGAAATTTTGCAACTGTAAAAAAGTATACATAGGATCAACTCAAGCTCTGAACTACGGATTCTCTTTACATAAAAGGAACTATAAATTACCAGAAAATAGAAAACTATGCTTAAAAACACCTTTACGAATGCAGTAATTGAATCTTTATAATACCAATAAAGCAAACTCATGAAAATTGATTGCTCCAAATAAATAAAATTCAGAAAAAAATTTAGATATTCATTATTTAAGGCATAAAGCCACACACGTAGACATACGCACACGTATTTTGTAATAATTAAGTGTTTACGCTGGTATCTATTGAACCATATGTAAAAATTAACGCTTCAACACCCCGGTATGAATAATAAACGCTCAGTTCTTACAAAGCAATAACGTACATGCAAAAGGTCACATCGATTTTGCAATATATACACCCGGGATGATGACCCAGGATCCGGCAGAAAGTACTATGAAACGAATTAATCATGTGAGGTTTATTAACCAATTTGCGCCGAATACCATAAAATCGAGGCGGTGTGTTTAAAGGATAAATAAAAAAAAAAATGTGTAGACAAAGGATGTCTATATTTCTTAATCAAATATATTAAATCGTCATCGAGGCCAAGTTAATATGTAATGTTGTATCTGCTGAATTATATTAAGTTTTCAAAATGAAACGTAAAGAACGAGAAAAATCTTAGCCTTCTTGTGCCGTTAGCAGTGTTTTATTATATATATATATTGCACGTGTGGGGGCAAGTATATATATATATATATATATATATATATGCAAGTGTGTGTGTGTGTGTGCGTGCATTGCGAACCTGCTTCTGGGTATCCGTAGGCGTTGATTCCGATTGTTTTGTCTTATTATTTGTTTTTTTGGCGGTGTGTTTTACTAAGAATACTGCACGGATATGATTACATGAGTAGATATACTTATGTTATATCCTGCATTGAATCAGGAATAATGTTGGTTACATTAAAATATAATAATTTAACTACTTTTTTCAATCAGTAGTATATTCGCTATTATTTCGAATCGTCTCTTTACTTTTATCACGTAGCTTATTGATTTCTCTCAAGTAAAATCCAGCTGTGCTTAAGCCCAATAATTTTTTTTTAAAGAACCATTTTATCTGATCTTCTTGAGAAAAGTTTCTGTGATTCAACTCATTTCGTTGAGAACGAAAAAGATCGAAATCACTTAGTGCAACATCTGGTAAATATGGTTTATGAGGTAAAATTGATTTGTCTAAATCCAATCATTTTTCTTACATGATTCTGGCTGAATGTAGCCTTTCGTTATCAGAGAGAAGCACAATGTTTTGCCTATTGACGAGTATATGTCGTATCCTTAGAATATTTTCATGTTCACTTTTTTCAAGTGGTGGCAGATAGGAATGTTTTAATGTCAAGTCCCACTTCTCGAGTACTTTTGTGGGTATAGCATTTCACTAATCTTTGCAAATCATTTTGATCGAGGTCTTATGAGTATTCTGTTATAGATTTATCTGTCAATGATGTATCACCAGAACGAGACTTTGAAAACAGAGTTTCATATTTAGCAGTCAATAATGGCACAATGGCCATACACACTCGACATTTTCTTAACTGTTCTTGTTGTGGTTTTGTTATTCTTAATCTCTCATAACATTACATGTATCAGATTTATCGAATATTCCCTTTCAGATTCTCTATTTAGACGGTTGTGAGATCATAGATTTAGTTACCATGGTCACTTTTTCACAGCTAAGATAAGCGTGACCCATGAAAGTAATATTTATTCAGATTATTTTCGTCTGTGTTTTAGACATTGGAAGTTTGAAGTGCATAGTCACACTTAGGTTTTAAAAATCAGGAATTATTTATGAGTCAACCCAATATATTTATCTTTCTATTTAGCTGTCTCTCTCGCTCTCTCTCTCTCTCTATATATATATATATATATATATATAGAGAGAGAGAGAGAGAGAGATAAAGATATAGATATAGATATATCCAGTACCGTTCAACAGAAAGTCGTTTTTTGAGGGGTGAGGCGTATTTCAGTCAGTGAAGAGATGCAAATTGCCTTTTGGGAAAATTATTAAGCATCATCGGGATATGACACACACACACACACACACACACACACACACACACATATATATATATATATATATATATATATATATATATACTGAGTGTTTTCTTTTATTTTTATTAATATTTTAAAAAACATTTTTCTTCACAAAAAATTCAAAAATAAGAAAGAAAGAAAAAATAAATAAAATAAACTTTACCCCGACTGAGTTGGATTATAACTTATTTTTATATGTATAATAACTTTAAAATCAAAAGTTCAACATAGCGAGTTAAAAAAGAAAAAATTCCTTCTTTGTAATGTTTTGAACGTTTTTGATATTGCATCTGAAGTTGAATTATTATTATTATTAATAATATTATTATAATTATTATTATTTACTCATTAGAGTTTTTTTTCACATCAGTGTTAGCTGGTGGTCTTTCACTGGAGATTTAGTGACAGCAAGTCTCCTCAAGTCTCCAGAACTCTTCTCAGTATTCAGGCCGTTTTCAATAATGCTGTTGTTTGGATGGTCTCCACTCGGGCGCCGACTTCCAAATCCCCCAGGCCCTTTAATAATCCTTTAGTTACCGTGCCGAAAACACTAATCACAATTGGTATAAATGTCACCTTCATGTTCAGTAGTTTTTTTTTTCAATTCTCTAGCAAGGTCAAGGTACTTATCTATCTTTTCACATTCTTTTAATTTTATTCTGTGGTCAGCCGGGACAGTAAAGACGACAATTTTGCAGATTTTCTTTCTTTTTTTTTTGTTGATTATTATAAGGTCTCGTCTTCTGGCCGAGATTAGGTGATTCGTTTGTATGTCAAAGTCCCATAGGAGATTTTGTGTGTCATTTTCAAGGACAGGTGCTAGGTTGTTGGTGTACCACTTTTTGGCATGATCAAATTTAAATTTCTTGCACATTTCCCAGTGGATCACTTTGCCCACCCAATCGTGTCTATCTTTGTACTTCTGTGCCAATTTGCTGCATTCGCTTATGTGATTGATGGTTTCATCTCTGTCACCGCATAGTCTACATTTGCTGTTTTGTTGCTTCTCATCTATCCTCGGCTTCATATGATTCGTTCTAATGGCGCTGCTTTGTGCTGCCATTAGGAGAGATTCTATTTCTCTCTTAAAGTTTCCTTTTCTTAGCCATGTCCAGGTTTTGTCGTATGAGATGATGTTTAATAGTCGTTTAAAACGCTAATAGAGTTGTTTTCCTTATTATCATTATTATTATTATTATTATTATTATTATTCATTAGAGTTTTTCACATCAACGTAAGCTGATGGTCCTTCATTTGAGTTTGAGTGACCGCAAGTTTCCTCAAGTCTCCAGAACTCTTCTCAGTATTCTGGCTGATATTAACAATGTACTTGTTTCGGTGGTCTCAATTTGTCTTCCGATTTACAGCATATCTGTATTTATATGATTTAGGTAGGCTTGAAATTTTGATTAAAAGGTTGATGATTTATCTGTAATTCAAATAGATTAAAAAATGTATTTTTAACATAAGAGGGAAAAATGTATCCAAAATTATTTTGGGTTTTTATCCTTCAAATGTTTTTCCAAGAAGTCAGATAGTATGGTCTGTAAACGTCAAGAAAATAAATAAATAGATAAATAAAAAATAAAAATAAATAAATAAATAAATAAGATACAATAAACATGTGCGTAAGTGCTGATTGGTCGATAAATAAAAAGTTGCAAAAATTACTGCTTCTGGAGCCTATATTTTACTAAAAATGAGTACTTTTCCTTATACAAAAAATACAAATCTCTTTGTGGACCTACTCATTAATATATATATATATATATATATATATATATATATATATATATATATATATATATATATATCGGTATGGATGCACTACTTGGACGCTAACTAAACGGCTGGAGAAGAAGCTCCACGGCAATTACACAAGAATGTTGCGAGCAATATTGAACAAGTCCTGGTGGCAACACCCCACAAGGCACCAACTATACGACCAACTGCCTCCCATCACGAAAACTCTCCAAGTCTGACGAACCAGACATGCAGGACACTCCTGGAGAAGCAGGGACGAGCTCATAAGTGATGTACTCCTATGGACCCCCACATATGGCCGGCCAAATGCAGGGCGACCAGCTCGAACATACATACCGCAGCTATGTGAGGATTCGGGATATAGCCCTGAACACCTGCCAGATGCAATGAACGATTGGGAAAAGTGGCGAGAGAGGGTCAGGGATATCAGTGCCTGTGGCACGCTATGATGATGATATATATATATATATATATATATATAAAAGCGTATTTGTGAATATATACCTAAGAAATGTTTTGCTTACGATAAGATGAGGGCTAAGATATCCGACTGACGTACAATCAACTGGGTTTCCATTCAAGATTGAAGCGCCTCGAATACCTAGCCACCCCTGTAGAGTCGTGATTCAACAAAAAAGTCTGTCTGAGGATGAGAAGATATATGCTCCCTGCTGTGGATTGAGCACTTGAGTGAAGAATTGCCGGCTGCCTCATACGCGTAAATGCATAGCCCATCTCATGATTTGGACACTCCGGGAGCCGATAAGCGTATATGTGAATATATACCAAAACATTCCTTCGCTTACACTTTGATGATGATATCTGAGAGTCAAAATATCCGATTGACGTAAAATCAGGCGGGTTTCTATTCCAGCTAGAAGCATCTCGTGAGTCTGGCCACACTGAAGAGTTGCGATACAATAATAAAGTACGTGTGTGGATGACGTAGCAGGAGTACTACAAGGAGACACGCTGGCTCCGTATCTCTTTATCATTTGTTTAGACTACGTACTTAGAACATCGATTGACAAAATCAAAGAGAATGGCTTCGAACTGACGAAGAAAAGAAGCAGAAGATACCCCGCAACAACAATTACCGACGCCGACTACGCCGATGACATAGCGATACTGGCAAATACACCTGACCAAGCCGAAACACTTCTGCATAGTTTGGAACGAGCAGCAGCAAGCATAGGCCTCCATGTTAATGCACACAAAACGGAATATATGTGCTATAACCAAACGGGGGACATCTCCACTCTAGAAGGAACCCCTCTTAAACTAGTAGACAAATTCACGTACCTAGGAAGCAGCGTCGAATCAACCGAAAAGGACATCGAAACGAGGTTAACGAAAGCATGGACAGCTATCAATAGGCTATCGATTATATGGAAATCAGACCTAACCGATAAAATGAAACGCAGTTTCTTCCAGGCAGCGGTCACATCGATACTGCTATATGGATGCACTACATGGACGCTAACAAAACGGCTCGAGAAGAAGCTAGATGGCAATTACACAAGAATGCTGCGTGCAATCCTCAACAAGTCCTGGCAGCAACACCCCACAAGACACCAACTGTACGGCCACCTGCCCCCTATCACGAAAACTATTCAAGTTAGGCGAACCAGACATGCAGGACATTGCTGGAGAAGCAGAGATGAACTGATAAGAGATGTACTCTTATGGATCCCCACACATGGCCGCGCAAAAGCAGGACGACCAGCACGAACGTACATTCAGCAGCTATGTGAGGATACAGGTTGTTGTCCTGAAGACCTGCCTAGGGCGATGAACGATAGGGAGGAGTGGCGAGAGAGGGTCAGGGATATCCGTGCTGCCAGCACGATATGATGATGATGGTGATTATTATTATTAAACTAGATCTTTAACCATGTCATCTTGTGTTTCCTTTAGTCTTTATTAAGCGATTTGACTAAATTTCTTACCTTGATTCCTACTAACCTGATTTTAAATATAATGTGGGTGACTGTAGCAGCTGACACACTAAGAGGAGTTTTTTGTCTTTTGAAATCGATAGAACATTACATAACTCGCAATATTCTAAATAATTCGTAATTTTCAAACGAGTGCGACTTTTGGAGTTTTTCAAAATAATGTCAAGCTATCTAAAATTTTGTCACCGAGCAAACGATGATTTCAGACATGAACGTCTCATTAGACGGTATTATTTTGTGCTTTTTTTCTTTTTTATGCATCTCTGCATTTTTATACGTGTCTGTATTTTTTTCTTGGTGGCAGCTTACGCTTCTTTGCTTCAACCCTGAAGTTAAATGCAAAAAAGTGGAATGAAGATCATGTGAGCGAAATAAGAAACAAGTCTCACGTTTATGTATAATATTTACCATTCTATATAATAGTAATTTCGCATACACTTTTCATTTTTTTGTGTTATTTAAGGAATATCAAACTAAAGCAATCAGACTATCTATATAATTTTACTTCTTACGTAGTGTATTATATAACTCTCTTAAGAATCAAAACAGGTTGTTATAATATTGAATATTTAGAAAAAGTGAATAGTGCTTTATATATGTTAGGTTGAGTCATATATAATTTTCATTTTTTGAAAAATCTGGTTCACTATGCATTTCAAACTTACAAAGATTTAAACGTAATTTAAATGTTATTAATTGTTGAAAGAATGCTTTCATTGGTCATTCTTATTTCCGTACTGAAAGAGTGTGCATTGTCACTCAATCTATTGCCTTATGCCAGTTTAATAGAAGAACTATGAGTGCAGGTATGTCACGTAATGTGGGAGTTTGAGAATAACAACAAGGGTACAGAAACAACTAAACAAATAAAAGTACTCAATGCCAAGTTGCTCTTCCTGACCGCCAAGTCCGAAACTGGTTTTTCAAAATTTCATTCTGCTGATACGTCGTTGAAAGATGAACCTTGAGTAAGAGTCTGATCCGACTTCGATCAAAATGCCTTAGAGAATTGGTAGAATGCGTCGGCACAAAAGTACTCGAGAAGAAGCACTTGACCTCATCACGTCTTAATCCAGAATCTGCTGCCACTTAAAAAGATAGGAAAAGTAAGAATGAAAATCTAAAAAAAAAAAAAAAAAAGCCAATAAAAAAACACCCTGCATTCGTTAGTAGAAAAAAAAAAAAACATTGTACTTATTCTTGTTAAAGCAAGATGATATTCAGCAAGAATCATGCGGAGAAAATATTGGATTCTGTTCTACCACGTCTACCTTATTCACCAGACCTTGCACCAAATAACCTCCATCTTTTTCATTCTCAAGAATATTTTACAAGCAACAACAATATTTCTCAGTTACATGAGCAGCTAACGTTTCTTGAAAACTTCATTTGAAAACCAACTAAATTTTGCTCGAGAGAAATCAAGAGAACCAAAATAATAGCAGTTATAATATTGATCAAATTTAACTTATTTATAAACTAACCCAGTTGACTGGGGCTCCAGAATACACAGACCGAATCTCTCCAGAAGAGTAAAACTCTCACAACAAGTGTCCTTGATATGACACTAAAAATCTGATGGTGAAGTTTCCGTAATGCTGGGGCATCCCATTTGTGCCATTGCTACCTGGTCCTCTCTTGCTTGCATTGGTAGCATCTGATAGGGTCCTATCAATGAGTCAAATAGAACTAAACTATGTACTTATGTTAAATTGACTTGTTAGAAATATAAATGTTTTAACATTTAAGTGTGCGTAAAAAAAAACTGCACTTATGCTAAAATGAATTGTTTGAAATAGAACTGTTTGTTATTATAAAAATAATTGTGGCATTAATTAATCTACAATGGTTGATATATCATTTCATCAAACCAAACCAAACCTTCTTCTTTATCTAAATAATCCATGAATAAATTATTTTATACCTTAACAGAAATTATTACAACTCGAGCAAATATATACCTAAACAATTCGCAATAGCTGGATGTGACAAAAGGTCAATGTTTTCAGCAGATTTTAACTTCGTTCTCTTTCTGATAGACCGATTGACATCCCAATGCTGAGGAGAACGGTCAGTTTTACTTGTTGGTGGGACAATAGTTAGATTCACACACTTCCAAAGGGTATTAGTGCGATGAAAAAAGCAAACAGCTTCGTCTACGATTCGAACTTAGGTCAAAGTTTTCATTTTCTAAAACGATAACTATAACAATACGAGTGCCTCCTGGTTCTAACTTATTGGGGCATGTGTTGTTATGTTTGCTGTGTACTATACTCCCATAAAAATGGTACAGTCATCTTAAATGATTTAATATACACTAAACCCTCTATCGTGAAAACTTACACTTTTTCTATTCTCTAATATTAGGGGTGTCCTTAAAAGAAATACTGAATTTCTTCTAATAACATCACAAAACAATGCTATGAGGACTAACTATATCAAAGTCGGAACAGACAATACGAAACCAAACAGAATATGTAGGTTATGTGGTGATAGAAATGAAACGATCACTCACATAATAAGCGAATGCAACAAGTTAGCATAGAAAGAGTATAAGATTAGACACGACTGGAGGGGGCAAAGTGATTCATTCGGAATTGCGCAAGGAATTGAAGTTTTAGCATACGAACAAATGCTATAAGCACAACCAAGAATCTGTCCTCGAGAATGAGACAAACAAACTCCACTATGATTTTGAGATACAAACGGATCAACAAAGCAAACGACTAGACATTTTGATAATAAACAAGAAAGAGAGAACTTGCATGATTTCGGACTTTGCTTTCCGGTTAAAGGCAGAGTAGAGTTGAAAGAATGCGAAAAGAGGGATAAGTAACTCGACCTTTCTAAGGAATTAAAAAAAAATGGGGACCATGAAAGTGACAGTTATATCAACTGTAATTGGTGATCTTGGTACAATCATCAAATGATTGGTACAAGGACGGGGGACTTGGAAATAACGGGACGAGTGAAGACTGTCGAAACTAGAGCATTGTTAAGATCGGTCAGAATTCTGAGAAGAGTCCAGAAGACTTGAGAAGACTTGCTGTTGCTCAAACTCCAGCGGAAAAACATCAGCTAACGCTGATGTGAAAAAATCTCTAAGAGAAAAAATGATAATAAATCTATATTATGTGGTAACGGAGACGGAATGATTAATCACATAAGTAGCGAATGTATCAAACTAGCGCAAAATGAATATAAGACTTGACAAGAAATTGAAATTTGACCATACAACCAAATTGTATATGCATAAACCAGAATTCGTACTGGAAAATGAGACGCATAAAAATGTCTGCGATTTTGATATTCAAACCGATAATCTAATCCTAACCATAAGATCAGACCTTGTGATAATTTACAAAAAGAATGAAAGAAGATAACATGCCGTATCGTGAACTTTACCTTCCTGGTGAACAACAAGGTGGAAATCAAAGAAAGCGATATGATGGACAAATATTTGGACCTTGCCAGAGAACTAAGATGGCTGTGGAACATGTCTCGCCATGTTCATTTCCTACGACGATAACCATTAAACCACGGGCACCGCTTCGTATTATTTAACTCATAACTGGAGGTATATGAGTGTTCGTGACATTTTAAAGGAAAATAGACCGAACATAAATGTAATAACGTGACTGGAAATCGAACCCTCTTAATTCTATATCGTAGTACATGGTTTTGGCTACTATGTCAGGGAGAGCCACGACAGACGGTAGAAAGTACGTTGTGTTTATTTTCAAAATTACTTTTTAATCAGAATTTTAACTTTTCAAATACAGTGATATATTTCAGGCATCTTCTTTTATATGGTTTTCGGGTATTTTTATTTTTGTTTTTTCACTTTTCCCAACGAAAGAGCTTTTTTCATTTTGCGTCCCTCTCCTCTGCCGATTATATTCTCAGCAACTGACTAATTAACCACGTAATTAGACAACAAACATCAAAGCAGACTAGAAAACTTCATTTTCAACCACCCAATCAGTCTGTCAAATATATATCGAACTGCTTAATCGATTCAGTGCTACAAGCAGGTCATCGCACATGTTTCCTTCGATTTTTTGGGAGTGGATGTCATTCCTTTGCTTAGAAATAGGACACATTATTAAAGTTTTGTGAGTATATTCATCCTTATTATATGAATATTATATGTTATTTGTTCATCCTTATATATATATATATATATATATATATAGAAAGTACAATCAGACCCCTACACATCAGAATTTAAAAAAACCCACCTCAACACACATGCGTCCTGATACTATAAACATTTAAGTGCAAAAATAATGATAATGCTTTTCCCATTTAAATAGAAGCAATAGTAGGTAATATTGGTAATCTCAGACTTAAGGAAGATTTAGTTATGTAACACTTTCAGATTAACAGTAGGTTATAATTAGATACTGAACATATCATTAATTAATATGCACATTTTAAATGCATATTTAAGTTAGAAAAGTAAATGGAATAAAATAAAATGAAATAAAATAAAATAAAATGAACTTGATTAGGACAACTGAAATCACGTTGATTCTGCATGGCGTTGAAACACAATGATTACAACACCATGATTACAACACCAAACACAGCGTTCTAACACCCCATATAATACCATGTTCACAACGTCCAAATAATTTTCAACATCCAACACAGTCTTCATTTGCAAAAAAAATCTGACAATGAAGTTTTTACTTTAAAATTAATTAGACTCAAATAATTATTATTTTATTTGACAATATCTCTCTAAATTAATACAATACAATAAAATTATATATATATATATATATATATATATATATATATATATATATATATACTTACAAAAACTAATTCATGAGTCTGGAACTAACCTACTACAGTTTCGCCTAAGCGGCTCATCAGGGTCCCTCTGTTTATGGAGTCAAATGCTTGTAGATATCAATGAATTATACTGTTGCCTCAAATTTTCTTGCACGTACACCTAGAATTAGACGGATAGTGAAAATTTTTGATGTCGGATAATGATTTCTCCGAAAGCAATTTTGGTTCTATCTAAGTATTTTCCCAACTTTCGGTTTTATGTTGTTGCGTATTACAGTATTGTACATCTTGGCTGCGTTGGATGTAAAGGTTATATCTCGGTAGTTCTTGGTCATTCCGAGGTCTTTATTCTTACGGAAAGGGAGGATGCATCCCTTTGTCCATCTGTCTACTGTGTCGTCGCAGTATGTCGTCGCATTCCATTGTCTTCCTTGCTGATGGGAGTATTTCACCAAGCCCTACTGCTTTCCTGCTTTTAATTTTTATTAGTACTGGATACAGTTCTTCTTACATAAACTATCCTAATATGATGTCTTGTTTATTGCTAATACTTTTTGTGATTGTTTCATCCATTGTAATATAATGGCCGAGGGATTTCGTTTTATGCCTTTGGGTTTCGTTAGGCTGAGAATCTTTCGGCTCAGTGCATGGGTTACTTAGGTGCAACATTAACACAGGTGTTCACGCGCGCGTGGGCGGAGCGGACGTGTCACTCAGAGATGTCCCAATAGCCCGAGATGGGAAACGGGATTACAGAATGCAAATGACGTCACGCACCGGAAGCGCGCGGAGGATTTTGTGAATTTGAAGAAAGTTAGAGAGTTGAGACTAGACACCGGACGGGAAGGGTTGACTTTCACTTACTCGCGGAGGCCTTGGGCAGGTGTCGCGCGAGATGGCGGGGGCAGATGAAAAAGCCAGAATAGAAAGATTGTGCCTCTCTATCCTTATGTCTAAAAACCTTTAAACTCAAAGGTAATAAAAAGTTTCGTACCTGAACTGAGAAGTCGTAAATGTTTTTCGTGTTTCGAGATTACTATGTTCTATATATATATATATATATATATATATATATATATATATATATATATATGAACATTACATGTCCATTTCACGCATAGCCGTATCTGGCTATGCTATACCGTGACTTTCGGAGGTTTTTCGGAATAAATTCTCGAAATGTTGTTTCCACAGGTGTATTCGTTCTTCTTGGCTGGTAGGTTTCAGTTTAGCTCTCGCAGTACTAATCCGTTTGCTCACTTTGTTTAGCGTCTGCTATGTTATCGTAGATTGTTTACCTTCAACCGAGTTTCTAATCTTATGAATTTAGTTTTGTATATATTCTCATTTTTCTTTTTAGGTATACGTTGTGTAATTCATTTTGTGCCATCTTAATTTTCTGAGCATTGATATTGGTTGGGTTCCTCCTATTACATTGGGAAGCTGTTTTTACGCCTGCATGCTTTTTTCCAACCATTAATGTCTCCCATGGGACTCTAGGTTTAGCCCTTTCTTTAGTTGATATGCATTCTGCTGCCGCTCATATGTGGTCATTGATGAAGTTCTCATATTCAACAGAACGTGTTTCTGATATCTCCTAAAGTGTATCGAATTTATTTCTTTGCGTTAACGTATATTTATATCTAATATCCCTGTTGTCAAGCAGGGACCAGTCATAGTGTATGGTTGATGTGGTTCGCGTCGCATTCCTTCATAGGCTCAGTCGTATCTTTGCCGTGACAATTCAGTGGTCGGAGGACACGGCCTCGAAAGAGGAATATGCCTCGCAATTCAATGCGCTATTATTCCATTTCTTATTTATAAAACCCTAGTTTATTTGTGCTTTAGTATTGTTTGAGTACTTGTAGGTCCATTGCTTTCCCTTTCTTTTCTGAAATTTATTATCAAGGCATGTTAATCTATTTTCTAGCGTGAAATCTGTTAAATGTTCCTCATTTCTGTTTGATGAGCTGCGTAAGCTGAATTTCTTCTTTACGTTTTTACCAGTGTGAGCATGTCTCCACCAACGAGTATAATGTTGTGTTTCGGGATACTGCGAATAAGGGCGGATAGCTCGCTATAGAAGACGATGAGTTTCATTTCTTCACTAACATTGGTTGGGCTGTAGAAGGAGATGATCGTTGCGGTCGGGTTGCCATTAAACGTGGCTACCATCATCCTGTATTGTATTTTCTTGATGCTATTCAGTGATTTTACGGCCCGTGGTCCTATAAGCATACTTACACCTCTTATTGGGGCGTTGACAGTTTTTCCCTTCAGGTGCAGAGACAAACGACCATCCATTTTCGGTATCGTGGTATTTAATATATCTGATTTGAATGTATCTGTGTTCTTGTATGCATATTATCTCTATGTTAAGATCTATCGCAGAAGGTATCAGCTCCGGTAGTTGGCCTATTCTATTTAAGGTTCTTACGTTGAATGTCACTATTTGTTTTGTGCTTTTGCATTTTAGTAAGATTTTTTTAGTTTGAGTTTTGTGGCCGATTTTTTTTTATTCTCACCAATAGAAGCCATCGTAATAGATGAGCAACAGTTTGTTCCCTGATCGATTTTGGTTAGGCATGGCATTGACCCGCCATTGGGTTTTTCTGCTTTTGTGTACACCAAGCTACTTCTACTGGATTCTGAAGTTTATAAAATCTTTTCCTCTCCTGTGTGTATTAATTTTTAACTAAGTAAAAGTCCATAGTCACTTTATTTTTTTTTAATCCCTCAGAGTCCATAATTATGATTCATTGCATCCCAAGAGACATTCTATTATTTACGTTATCTTAGGTTTTCAAACTGTTCTGACTTCCAAAGTATTAGCATTTTTAACCTCCTTTTTTATGGTTCAACAAAAATTTAGAATGACAGTAGTAGTCTTTTGCATTTAAATCACAGATGATATGCAGCAACGATTTTACAAAAAAAAATATTTCATTCATTTTAAAATGCCAATATAGTAAAAAGTCAGGATAGCTAATCGTGAGTTGCCCATTGCTAAAGGTAGAAAGGATTTGCTTTGCTTTTGTCCAGCTTATTCATTTTATGAGAATCCATCCATTCTATTGAGTCTTGAGGTTCTAAATCTTTTGTCTTTTACACAGATATATACATGTTTATTTTTTTGGTGGGAGGAGGTCATTTATTTATACCTTTTGTTTTCTTTTTCTTCTTTTTTTCTAAACTATTTTCATCCTTATTATATGAAAAATATTTGAGCTGTTCAACTTACAATATTGCAAAAAATACTTTTCTGCCTAAAAAGTCAATATTCTGTTGGTGTGGCCGAGAATAGGTTGACCGTAGCCCTTCCCCATGTAGTGATATCAGACTTTCCTCCCAAACAAAATGTGTTGTCTTAGGAATGAAACTAAACTTCTTCTGATAGTGAGCCTCCAGTTTTGGAGATCTGAGATATGTCGAAAATAACTATCAAAAACACATAATTATTTTCAATATTAATCATGTTTGCACGCAATTTAAATGTCAAACAGTCCTATTTGACACATACATATAAAATTATCAGGTGCCACCACTCCAGGTTAGAGATTAGTCAGGAGCAATGGCAATGGCATTCCTTAGAGCTCTAGGGCTTGAGTCTTGTCTACTGATGGTTTTGAGTCGTATACAGGACACTCGTGGGGGTGAGTCTTACTACTCTCCAGAGATTCGGTCGGTGTATTCTATTGTCCCAAGTACGGTAATATTTGGTAGGATTCAACGAATGGCTCAAATAATTCTGTTTAAAAACCATTTGTATTCGATATGACTGTGTGCAAAAAAAAAAAAATTAGATATTGACCGAAATAAACACGTTTCTCTTGGTATACAATAGACCAAAACCGGTTGACGTGCCCTTAGAATCAATTCATATTTGAACTAATCACTCTATTAATTGATTTAAAGTTATGTGAGAAAAAAAAAAACTCTTAAGAAATTACGCAAAAATATAAAAGTAGGGTGAATGCGATTTTTTAAACTTTAAGACTAATATAACAGTCGACAAGTTGTCGCGACGTTATAATCATTCATAAAATAACCGATATCATTCTATTTTAGTTGTAGCAAAAGAAGAAAATAACACTGCAGTGCGTAAAGGTCAAACATAAGAACCGGCCTTTACTAAGTCTGTATTCATCGTACGTCCCACCAACCGGACGAGTATGGCACCAGGCCATGTCTTCATTGAAGTGTCACCCAAATGAGGCTGCAGTAGTTTGTAGTGTTTTGTGAACTTCAATATGTATAACAGAGAATATTCTAGAATCGGAAATCAGTAACTCTTGACAAACCCTAAAGATATATAAATAAGGTATAAACAAAGGATCAGTTTGAAAATTTCTTAAAGAGAATAAGGTAAAATACGCTATGGAATAAGTGAACAAATATCTAAGCATGAGGAAACGAATAAAAAAATAAAGACAAATTGAAATATGACACCGAGATTAAATCTAAGACATAAGACTGGCAACTAAATTTTTCGTGGTTTACTTTGAAGTCTCGCCTGTTGGTATAGGCGGAGGTCTAGCTTTCTTATTTATTAATCTTTTTATTTTCTTATTTTTTCGTATCTTTTAAAGTTTTTAATACATTTATTGTTTTTTATTTATTTGTTTATTCTTTTATTTTTTTTTTCTATATAACAATGTTTGTTGATTCCTTCATATGATTTTTATAGCCGTTTGAACAGGCGATACGAAAAAAATACGGCTGTTTGAAATAAATTTATAATGCTCCAGTAACTGTTCATTGGGTATTATTTATTGACATCACACACACACACACACACACAAACACACACACACAGACACACACACACACACGCACATACATATGTCACAGATTTCGTTATTAGGTAACTTTTATAGTTAAAGTGACCGGGGTGCGAGGATATAAACATTTATCTAAATGGAGAACGAGGATTAATTCAACGATACGAGAAAAGTCGTTTTTAAAAAGAACTAATAAAGTTAGGACATACGTGTTTTGTGTTATTCATTTCTTCTTAATTCTACCATCAGAGAGACAAAATGCAGATAATAATACAATGAAAGTCCTAACGCTAAATAAATTGGGTTTTAATGTTTTTCTTTCCCAAGTCGACAAATGACCTCTCGGTGACTACTCTACAGACGTCCTGTATGTTTCTTCAAACCATTTCTACCGGAGAGTCAAAAATATATTATTTACCTGTCTGAGTAATGAGTATGTAAAGAGACCAGCCTTTTAGCATAATAGTTATAGCCTTCGCTAATTGTCCGGGAGACCGGGGTTCTATCCCAGGTCGAGTCACACCAAAGATAGAAAATAGTACTTGATGTCTCTTTACTTAATCTTCAGTATTATAAGGTACGGAGCAATGGTAAGTAAAACAATGCAAGGAAAAGAATATCACCCTCCTATATCCCTTGCTATGGTAGCCATCGAAAAAGGAGCCTTCGGGTCACCCTCTACTAAGGTCCGCCAACTGACTATTAAGTATTATTATTACTCACGAGCGACCGACTGTCACATATTGCGCCGCTGGACAAACAACAAAAATCTCGTAGATATATAAAAATATAATTTATATTTTTATTCTTCGATTGCAACGATTGTATGTCGTAGGAATACAATCAGAGAGAGTTCGCACATATCCTTCTTCTATGGCGTGGACCCTTTTTTTGAAGTAGTACGACGGTCGGAGAACAAAAAAGGGAGCTGATAGGTCTGCGCAGGTGACCAGCGGGTCTCTCCCTTCGCTTGAGAGACCAGTTGACCTCTCACCTTCGTTTGATAGACCACTTGACCTAAGCCTTCAGTCCAAAATTGCAGACCATAGATTGTCTCATGCAGAAATGTGAAATCCTCTTCGCTTCACGATTTTTTTTTTTTTGTTTATCTCTGGTTATGTGAACTTACATACTTCCGTTTTTTCCAGTAATTTGTTGATCTTATTTGCGAACGGAAACATCTGTCATTCTATCCATAGGCAATAAATCATATTCATTGTCATCCTTCTTTATCTTCTCTTTCCTGTGACCCATTTTCCTGCTTATATCTTGCGACGGCATTGAATCTTCTAAGTTCATCGTCGCAACCTAAGCTAGTATATTACATGACCCCTAACAGTGACAAAAAACACTGGCAAGCTATAAGACCGATAAATGGTAGTTGCGAGAAAATAGGGTCAGTCCGTTAGTAACTGGTAGAGAGAAAGAAGAACGACTTAAATTATCGGAGCAAGCAAAACCGTCACCTACCCATTGGGCTGAGATTTAGCAAAGAAAATATCTTTCTTTCATCAATTTCGAAAAAAATGCTTCATGACTTCTTCGTCTTGAGTTCGGTCCCAAGAAATAATAAGAAAGTGAGGGAGATTTTCAAGAGATCAAATGTCTGTTTTATTTTTTATTTATTTTTTTTTTGTTTTATTTTATCTTTTTCTATGCTTTGTATACGGTAACTTTCTAGAAAACCTCGTAACGCTGCATTTGCTTTCTTCTGAAATTATATTTTTATGGGATAATATATTCGTATACATTAGGCACTCGGTAGCCGTTAAGCACATATAAAAACAAAGGAAAAATGATAGCTATCCGTTAAATTCCGATAGCTGTGCGGTAAAATCTCCGACTGGTGTAAAATCATCCAAGTTTCGATCCAAGCTTGAAACATCGTGCGTGTGTAACCACATTGTTGAATTGATATACAATGAAAGAGTCTGTCTGAGGGTGACAATATATGAGCACGATGTCTTTGAACGGTGTTTCCTATTGTGATTTCCTTGAGAATAAGATTCTTCTATTTTGAATTAGGTGATTCTTTTCCTAAGAAATCAACAGTAATGTTTTTTCAAAGAAATCACTAGCGATGGCTTCTTTCATGCCCCATCACCTTTCTTGATGATTGTTTTGTCGGAAACTTTTTTAATGTGTTTCCTCTCCAGAGCACCGATTTTTGTCTCAGAATTGTTGAAGCAATCCTATGTTTTGTTTATTAATATTTTCCCAGTAAAACGTGCCTTATTACACGACTTTTTGTAAATGTCATATGGTTTAAACATCTCAGTCTCCAAAAGTATGATGACTGATATCTGTTTGATAATGAGGCTCTCTGTTTAATTTGCCACCATTCTGAATAGCTTCAAAAAATTTGAAAAATGATATTAGTTTTTACTACTGACCAATTTCAAACAATTCGAAGTCTATTATTATGGAAAAAAATCTGAAGAAAATATGTTTTCTAAAAGAAATTCCCTTATACCTTGTAAACATATATATATATATATATGTGTGTGTGTGTGTGTGTGTGTGTGTGTGTTTGTGTGTGTTTGCGTGCACGAATATGTATGTGTGTGTGCGTGTATGTGTGTGTGTGTGTTTTTGAGTTAGGGCGTGAAGAAATTAATTACGTTTATCAGAGAGAATATGAAAAAAGAACCGAACTTTAATCTATTTAAAGATTATCAGCAAAAATATAATCAGGTTTATTTTCAACTTTTGCGGCACAGAACACCAATGATAAGATCTCTAAAATGAGAAGTTCTTTCATTTACTCTATTCTGGCCAGATTTCGCACTTTCAGATTTTCATTTGTTTCTACGGGAACGTTTCATAAGTGGCATACTTTTCAGAAAAAAAAAAAAAAAAAAAAACATTTCAAACATTCTTTCAAACTTTTCTCATCTTGTGATGTGAAATAAAAAAAAAACATACTTACCAAATATAATCGAGTCATTAAAACTGTTTCAAATGTTTATATTAATTCTTTAGTATTACAATTAAATTCTTATACTTTTTGATAAATTGTTGTATATTGACCTTCAACCCGGCCAACATGCCATTCCATAGTGATGCACCGGAAGGAAGTGACACATTCCAATGGCCAGTAATCGAAAGAAATCGCGTAGGTGGATTTGGCTGATGGAATGGGACAAAGTAAAAGCCCATGATACACTCATAAACTGATGCACTGGAAGAGAGTGACCTCTGAACTGCATGACAATTATTTCCGTTTGATGACGATCAAACATGCCATTCCAAAGATTGAGTGGGCGATTGAACTATTATATAACTCGTTGTGGGCAGGAAGTCAGACGAGTTGGAGTAAAAGACGAGTTGGAGAAAAGATATGGTAGAGAAAGCCAGCAAAAAGCTGAGCCCTCGGACCTCCGATTGAGCAGCCCTGGAGAACGAGAAAGACACAATGCTGATGGCCATAATAGTGGGTGCCAATATATTGCAGTCCTTGTTCAGTCTCTAACTCCCTCTCACACGCAAACCTTACAAGAAAGTGAGAGGTATATTTTTTTTAAAAGAAGTCTTAGCTCGTCTGTTTATCATTGTGTCGTTTTGATTCTGCTTATAGATATATATGCATGTGAGTATACAACACTTTGACTGTGTGCCTGTCTCACTCTTGTAGGGGGATTTGTTATTTGGTAGTTATGCTTAGTCCCCCAAAATTTAATGTTGAAGTTTTATATAGTGTTTTAGTATGTTTGGTGAAAGGCATAATATAGGCACATGGAAAAAGGTACGTGAATGAATGAAGATATGAAACACATGAATAAAGGATATGAAACGGCGCTGACAAAAGGAACATTCAAAACAAGGCGACAAACAAAACAAATTTATACTCATAACAAAATATCTATTGATACAAAAATATTGCTAATTCTACATTGTTAGTAAAATAGTCGTGTGTATGTGTGTGTGCGTGTTCGTATAACTAACACAACTAAACTACAGAAAAGGTTAATAATGAAAGCGTCCTATTAAGGTTGATTACATATTTAAAATGTGTATTTCTTCCTGTGGTTCGAAACAGTCGGTTTCTCCGAGACTGGAAAAATTTTCCTAGTCAAAGTGTTTTGAAGAAATGAATGTCTTCGAGGCTTATCCATTTTTTTGGCTTTTTACTTCTGTTGGTGAATAAGTGTGTCACCTGGAGAGATTGTGTCTGCACTGCAATGGGAATTGGGGAAAAAGAGAAAGAGTGTTTGAAGACGACGTATTTATAGAAAATACGTGTCTTGGAAACGGCTCCAAAAAACCCAGGACGAAATTTAAAGGCGGACGCAGTTTTAAGCAGGTCACGTGGTTCTCCTGGCCAATGGTTTCCCGAGACCAAATATTTGTGTGCGTCCGCCATCTTTTTTGGTGAACAACTTGGCATACAGCCCAAATTAAATTATAGGAATTTAAAATCCTCTACTCTTTATATATATATATATATGTGTGTGTGTGTGCGTGTGTGGAAAATAAGCAAAGAAAATGACTCGTTGCAAAAAAAAAAAAAAAAAAAAGAGCGATTGCGTCACAATGCAGAAAATCAATTGGTGCTGAAAAACAGAAATAAAACCGATCGCACAATAGATATTGAAACAAACTCTCAATACATTCCTTAAAGCTAGCGAGAGAACCGAATAAGTATCAGAATCTTATACATAACATGAAATAGATATACATATAAGTAACATGAACATATATATATATATATATATATATATATATATGTATATTTCGGCAGCATTTCTTCGTTAATGCAAATTTCATTAAACATAATAGACATTTTATGTCTACATATTTTCTTTTGGATCCGTTCGAATTCCCGTATTGCTTTTATTGTATTCTGGGGGAATTGATTTATGTATTGTCCATAGTTGCATGTATCCCTAGTACTTTCTGCCCGACTTTGGGCCATCATCAGTAGTAGATCCTCCCCTGATGATGGCCCAAAGTCGGGCAGAAAGTACTAGGGATACATGCAACTATGGACAATACATAAATCAATTCCCCCAGAATACAATAAAAGCAATACGGGAATTCGAACGGATCCAAAAGAAAATATGTAGACATAAAATGTCTATTATGTTTAATGAAATATATATATATATATATATATATATATATATATAATCGACTGATTTCCATGCAAATACGTGAAATAGCGTTAAATTTTGTGAAGAAATAGGCTTTTGCCTTAATTGACCAATAATCTCAGACCCACCTGTATTACAATTGTCTTGAGAATCATAATCGTCGATATTTGATATGTCACCAAAATTTGAAGGATCAAAACCCAAAATTATTTAAGAACTATTTTTCCTTCCATATGGTTTAAAACATTTTTTAACATTTAGTATCTTATATAGATCATAAAATTGTTTCAACAATTTCGGACCTACCTCAATCTTACGAATTGTGATAAAAATCATACACCAACCAATAAGTTCGATTAATTTATTTGGTAACCTACTGAAAACTCTCGAATTTATTATATATATATATATATATATATATATATATATATATATTATATGGATATAATATTCTTTCCTTTCAAGAATGCATTTAATTTCAACTATGCTTAATTATTCTAAATTGAATTAAAATACTGTATACATAGATTTATTTGTACTGCTATTACAGTCTTCGCATAGTGATTAAAAATATTCAAGTAGCAATGCTTACATTTCAACACATAAACTGACATTCTCTCCCACATAGTGACATACTCACACACATTTTTTTACACACACAAAATATATCTATAAGTCATCGGCAACGCAAACTGTTGCATAAACTGCAGCATATAATTTTTCTTTTTTCTCATATTTATATCTAATATTATCGTTTCTTACACGGAAAGATTTGAAACTTCTGTTTTTCAACAAACAATTGTTATAATTTAAAGAAATAAAATGTATTAATTTATACGTATAGAAGCATTTTTTAATCAAATATTTACACACATATTCAGCCACTGTAATATATATATATATATATATATATATATATATATATATATATATATATATTGGCAGATTTGTTAATTAATACAAATTCCGTTGAACATAATGGACATTTTCTGTCTACATATATTCTTGTTGATCCTTTCATATAGACGTATTGATTTTATAATATTCGGCAGAAAATGATTGATGTATTTTCCATAATTGTTTATTTCCATGTACTCTCTGCCGAACTTTGGGCCATCATCACGGGAGGATCTATTACCGAAGTGATGTAACTTTTGTATGTACATTACTACTTTGTAAGAAGAAGAGCGCCTGGGCCGTTGCTGTGTGTAGCGTTTACTTTTAAATTTGTTTCTATAAATAGTGTCAATAGCTAAAGACATTTAAATACATTAACACTGGTTGGAAAATGAATCATGTTAAGTTTGTGTTGCATGTTCCTAATATGTAGTGCTTCAACAATCTGTAGTTTTTGTTTGTTATTTTGATATTCAAATATTGTTGTGTTTTCAGTGATAATTTTTCGTAATTCTGTTGTTGGACATGGATGTTTTTAGATGCTGTGCGATGGAACTTGTATCAACAATGTACATTGTAGGTCTCCTCGATAGGGTAGTTAGGGTTAATCCAACTTATATATTATTATTTTCTGAGATACAATCCCCTAAAGGACATTTAAATTGATATATAACGTTGGCTTTTTGCTAAACTCCAATCGAAGAAGAGGAATTATTTTAATGACTAAGTTGGAGGTTTTAACATTATTATGATACATCATCATCATCATCATCATCATAATATCGTGCGGCTAGCACGGATATCCCTGGCCCTCTCTCTCAATATACAAGTTGGATTAACCTTAACTACCCTATCGAGGAGACCTACAATGTACATTTTTGATACAAGTTCCATGATAGGGAGATATCATTCATCGCCTCTGGCCGGTCTTCAGGATTACATCCCGGATCATCACATAGCTGCTGTATGTATGTTCGAGCTGGTCGTCCTGCTTTTGATTGGCCATATGCGGGGGTCCACAATTTTTATTTTTTTTATTATGATTAATGGGGATTATGTTTGTATGAATCTATGTTTTTAATATTTTTCTTCTGATTTATAATTGTCGTGCATTAGGTTACATATATATATATATATATATATATATATAGTGAATTGAACACTTTTAGGTTTTGCTTAAGAAATTCTGTCAGTATTTTTTTTCTTTTGGCCAAGTATGCCTTATTGATTGATTTATTTCAAGTAGTACGTATGCTTTTAGTCTTTTATTTTTTGTGGATTTTTTTCTCGGATACCAGTACGTGTAATATTTTCTTTTATTTGAAAATGGTATTATCTAAGCTTTTTTCACACCATTATAATTATAGAACAGTTTAAAGAAAATTAATTACTTAAACACACACACATACACACACACACACACATAAATATATATATATATATATATATATATATATATATATATATATATATTGTGGGCTCCTAAATGTATACACACGTTGATTTATTGTAAAGACAATGTTATATATAAGTTTTGTAGTCCAACCTTACGAAGACAAGAATCGAAAATTTTGAGATATCACTGGCTTTCAAACTGATGAGTGCCATTGTCAAGGTACTGTCCGAACTCTAGTCACACAGTGATGCACATTTTGGACCCCTACCTTTTGAGAAGGCCTGAATCCTTTTATTCACCTAGCTTTAGGTAAAATATTTCATTGATGCTTTACAACTACTATGGCTTTGACATAAAAGAACCCGTGAATATAGACATGCCATTAAACAAAGCGTTGTATCGTTCAGATGTATGATAACCAGAGATGAATGAGAGATTACTTTATTTATTCAGCACCAGTATCTGCTTCTAACGGATACACACAAAAGACACAGTACAATAAGTTACAAACAATTAAGAAGAGAACTCCCAAGAAATAGAGGAGGGTCAAGATCCTGTATAGCCAAACGAATTATGACCAGTCCGAATATTAATCAACTTAATATAAGCTTAATAATCAACCATCGAACTTCTTAATCGTAGACTATTTCTGGCTATGAGCCAGTCCATCAGGTAGATTTCTGAAGAGGAGTTAGCTACTCTACAACGAAAAGAAACCAAACAAAACAAAACAGAATTACAATCATCACTGAACTGTTGCAGGTGTTCAAACTAATGATGATCCTATTTAAGTCACTTTTGATGAAATGATTTGATGGAATTGTTATGTTCATAGATCTTTTCATTTGGTATTTGTGCGAATTCTGTTTTTATCATCTCAGTGACCATTGCATGTTCTGTACACTAAAGTTTAATGGCTCAATTAAATATAATTGCAACTACTGAGAACCTCAAAAGCTGCTTGTTACAGCTGACCATAGCGATTAATGTGCTGTGTGGATTATCAGTGTTGAGTGGAATTGTAAATCTTTTTTTCATACAGTTACTTGTTAAAGTCTGTATTTATATTTAGGAGACACCCTATGTATATATTAATTTGTTTGCAAATTAGTTGCGTCTTTCACCAAAACAAATTATGATTCCACAAAGGCAAAATCAATATTCAATGTTACAAAAAATATTATGCACAGAGATATTTGAAATCCTTTATAATCATTAGATTTATTTTAGAGAAAACCCCACCGTTCTTTTAATAAAGGCTCAAAATTCGCTGCAATCCAAAAAAATGATGTCTTGCGTACGACACTACACTGCTCCCGGTGGTAAAGATCCAGTTTTGTAGCCCTGAGGAGTGTAGAGTACCGTTTTATTGCTATTCTTCTCACGCCCAATCTGAGCCATATAAAAGTACCTAATAGGATCTCACCAATATAGCAAATTGATCTGAGGGTGTTCCAGAATCATTGTGGCAGAAATGTGGCATCCTGGTTGGCAAGTTAAAACTCAAGTCCTGCAATGCCCAGGCAGTATCCTGGATATGACAGTAAACAATTTGATGGTGAAGCTTCAGTAATAATAGAGCTTTGGGGATTGCTGAGTACTCCTTTATTACCATCGCTCCCAGGTCATCTCCATCCCAGGGCTGTAGTACCTGTTAGGGTCCTATGTATGGGTCAATTAGAATTGTCTAACATTGAAAACGAATACAAACAAATGACACATGCTAAATTTAATCATTCAAAATAGAATTATTTGATCATTTAACTGCGTGAAACTGATATTTAATTGAACTGTTGATAATACATTGCAGTGTTTGGAACAATTTAACTGTGATCAAACGAATAAGTAATGCTGAATAGAATAAAGATTGTGACTGTTATATAGCAATTTTGAAACAATTTAATTATGGGCAAGCAAATAATCAATAGAAAATATTATTAGTAATATTAGATAGAAATACTTGAAACTATTCAACTGTGTACAAAAATGGATTCAGTCTCATTAAAATGTTATCAAACAAATCATATATTCAATATATATGTATAAACAGGATTTGGTATTAAATAACCTACGATGTTTGATATGCAATAAAACCAAACCAAACCTTCCGTTTACTTTTAGAAAAATACTTACGAAAAATGTCGGAATACGTTACCTTCCCTCAAGTTATCAATCAATGAGAACGTCACAGGAAATGTGTTGAATCCGACAGAACGAACGTAGAAAAGGTAAAGCGGGAAAAAGATATGTTGATTGTTTGTCATGAATGAAAATAAATATGGCAGAATTTGGAAAATCAAAAGTGTGGTTAGTAAAAATGTAATGATAAAGTAAAGAGTTTGTTGAACTACTAGTTTTAAATTCTATGTTTATGTTTATAGATTATTTTGTTTAGATTTTTACTTGTTTTCTTATGTAAAATTTATTGCAATTTAGAAAACGGATATTGTGATCATATGCGTTGGATAAGGAATCTGTTTTTGGAGTTGTTCTTTACTATTTGTTTTTTTGTTTTTAATGTGCAGGTAGTGTTTTTTATGTCAAAGTAATTTAATTTTTTTTTCAATGTGGGTGGTAGAGGATTTTGGGGGTAATATTATATGTCTTTTTAAAGATATTGGTATTTGATTGGTTTGGTTTGGTTATTTAATGGTATATCAACTCTTTTTAGGTTATTTAATTCCAAAGCCATTCTCCTAGAAGAACAGTAGTTGTACTATTTAACCCATAGCTGGGAGGATAAGGGGGTTCATACCTTTCCCAAGGCTATTTGCCCGAAAGTGAACATAATAGCGCGACTGGATTGGTATTTGAGTTAGGTTTGTTTTTATTAATATTGTGTAATGTATGTTAGTGGATAATTATGGCTTTTGATTGGGCACCCTGCTTTTATACATAGCAAAAATAAACGAAGAATTATTGAAGAATGCTCCTTAGCACACCACAACAAAATACCACTAAGTCAAGTTTTTTTTTTTTTTAAATATCACCATCTATAGGAAAAATACTTCAAACAGAGTTCAGAAATCCCACTAAAGATTAGCGCCCCTTTCTCTAAATATTCAAAGCAAAAGAACATCACAAATCCGTTTCTCAGACTACAAAACGTTATTTCCTTTTTTTAAAAAATTCCATCGCGTTACATGACGCAATTTGAACACATCAACCTGTTTTACTTCGTTTTTGCACATAGGAAGATCTACAAGCCCTGATGAAGATTTACAATTGAATCAAAATTGACCAATCATAATTATTTCTCATGCTAAAATAATTTTGATAAAATATTTCGAATTCAAAAATTTTGAAGTCGAAACACGTTAGCAACTAGACAAACCACCAAACATATCTTTCTTGCGTTTTGCTTTTTCTACAAATTATAAAAAGTACTAAAACTATTCATCTACATTTATTTTACCATTTAATAACTTACGTGGTGAATTCAATAAGTTTCCAGACTTTTTTGTACAGGCATTCAGAATTGTCGTATACTCTTGACAATTCAGTATGTTATTGCTATACATGTTATGAGATGACTGACCAATTTTTATGATTTCAGGTTTAAATGAACAGCTACAGCAGCAATTGGAATACACCCTACTAAAACCTGATTGTCAACGATGGTAAATTTCAAAAATGCAATCTGGACGTGAAAAAAAAATATAGAAGAACGATATGCAATAAAATTCTGTTCTAAACTTAGAAAAATGCCACAGACACGTATGGAATGCTTCAGACTGCTTTGGGAGCATCTTACATGAATCGAGTATCGGTTTTTGAGTGGCATAAGAGATTCAAGGAAGGCAGGGAGTGTGTGGAATGATGCGAGGTGTGGGAGGAGTAAAGAAGTCAATACACCAGAGTTGATTAGCCAAAGGGTTACGATTAGGGTTACTATGTTGAAGTTTTAAGGGAGTTCAGGAAGATATTCTGTCCGAAGAGACCAGAATCAAGATGGGCAGTTCCCCAGCCTCCCTATAGTCCAGACCTTGCTCCCTGTACTCTCAATAAAAGTGCCCATACGAAAAAAGTCTGGAAAGTTGTTTAATGCTCTTCGTACATAGACTGATATGTCATTAAAGAAAGAAACCAAATACAGACAAACGATATATTATAACGAATTATTACAATTTGATTGAAATGTTTAAAACAATGTAATTGTATGCCAAAGTCTATAAACCATTTCACAAAAATTGTATATATGAACTTACAATGAATGCAATTCGCTCACTTCGAAGTATTATATAATCCCAAACAAGTTAGCATGCCGTTAAAATCGATCAATCAATAATTCATATAAGTACATACTGATCATTGTATGCAAGACCAAATATATCGAAACCGTCAATGTGCACATGTGACCTACATTTACGTCTGCAGTTGACTTATTACTTATAAATCTTACAGTCTTAAAGGTGCAGTGATTTTCATTCTGGTAATGTGGCTTGCAGAAGAATCATGGGCAGAGTTAAGTGTTAGGTGGTGTTGTTGTTGGTGGTGGTGGTAGTTGTGATTGTAGTCTTGGAGATGGCCAAGACGATGCCAAAAGGAGTGTCAATCGGTATCGATCTGTATCGATTATGCGATGGCCGCACCTCCTTACCTAGAATCAATAGTTTGCGTTGAATTTGCATTGGCTTAGATACTGAACCTCTCCTTTAAGCACAATGATGCACATTTGCCTTTCTTTCTTTCTTTCTTTCTTTCTTTTTTTATTTTTCATTTTTGGCATTTCTGTGTTGGTTTGTTTATGACATTTTTGGGGTGGGGGGTCTCGGAAACTTTACACAATTTTCTAGTGAAGAGTTCTTTCTGTTCTAAGAAAAAAAATTAGAGAAAAATGTGAAACTGTTTTTCGCGTTAGACATAGTCAAGTCTTTAGTCACTTGAAATGAAGCATTTGAATTTTTTAAACGAAGGAGATTTTTATCAAGAATCGAGGATGATATTCTAACATTAAATCTCTCTCTCTCTCTCTCTATATATATATATATATATATATAAGTATACCTGGTGATATTCGGGTTAACGTACTGAACTGCCGTATCGTAGTTAGCAAGTTCAAACTTCAGTCACGCTATTACGTTCACTTTTGGACAGGTAACCTTGGCAAAGGTATGAACCCCCTATCCACCCATCTGTTGGTCAAATAGTATATAGTTATTTCATTAGATAAACTGTCGTGGTTGAAATACCATTAATTGCCGTCATTTTGTGCTGCAATCCAAAAAAAGGATGTCTTGAGTACGACACTAAACTGCTCCCGGTGGTAAAGATCCAGTTTTGTAACCCTGAGGAGTGTAGAGTACCGTTTTATTGCTATTGCTCTCACACCCAATCTAATCCATATAATAGGGTCTCATCAATGTTGCCAATTGATCTGAAGGTGTTCCAGAATCATTAAGGATAAAAACAAAGCCTAAATATCTCAATTTTTTTAATCTAATTAACTATCTCTAAATATATCTATCTACCTCTGTCACTCTATCTGATTTTTCTCAGGTATTTATCGATCTATATCATTCTGTTCATATCTATCATATCTATATATAGATTTTCTAAGGTATCAATTAATCAAAATATTTTCTTATCTATCTATCTATCTATCTTATTATTTCATGAACTCTTGGATCATTTTGCTTTTTTCATATTCTCTTCCTTTCTCTCTGTCTATATATATATGAATAGTCACGGCGAAAATACGGTTAAGCCTACGAAAAAACGCCAAACAAACAGCGACCACCAAACACTATGACTGGGTCCTATTGAACAACAGAGATATAAGAGATAAATACGTATTAGAATTAAGAAACAGATTCGAAACACTACAAGAAAAGACGGAAAAAAGTACACCAAACGACGAATATGAAAATTTCGTCAATGCACACCTCGAGGCAGCAGCAAAATACATTCCAACAAAACTCAAAACTAAATATAGAGTCCCTTGGGAAACATTAGCGGTGAGAGAAAAACGTGCATTAGTGAAAACAGCCTCCAAAAACTATCGAAAAAACCCAACAAACACAAATGCCTTAAAACTAAAAACGGCACAATATCAATTAGCAGGAAAGGAACAGACAGAATACATTCAAAATCAGATAGATAATATTAGAGACTCGGTGGAAGATAGACAATCTAGGATAGCCTGGCAAACAATAAACGAAGTGAGTAGAAGAAAGAACACAGCCAAAGCAAAACTAAAAGCAGCAAACCAACAAGAAAGAATAAAACTGTTGAAACAGCACTTCGAAAACTTACAAGGAAACCCACAGAAAATAACACATGAACCAATCACCAGAATAATTAGCAAACAATTAGACATTAAACTAGGACCGTTCACACAAGAAGAACTCGACTCGGTTCTCGGAAAAATTAAAAATAGGAAAGTTGCTGGGCTGGACGAAATTTCCCCGGAAGTATGGAAGACCAGACAATTCGATGACTTACTGCTCCGACACTGCAACGCAGTATACAATTAAAATCCGATAGATAGATTGATGAAAGGATGCATACTCCCCTTCCCTAAAAAGGGGGACCTCGGATTAGCCAAAAACTACCGAGGCATAACACTTACATCCATAGCAGCCAAAATCTACAATGCCCTACTACGAAACCGCATAGAACCCCAAATCGACAACATACTTAGAAAAAACCAAAATGGCTTCCGAAGAAATAGATCCACGACCTCACAAATATTAACCATCCGTAGAATCCTTGAAGGTGTACGGGCAAAGAACCTACAAGCGACATTAATATTTGTCGACTTTACCAAGGCTTTCGATTCCATTCATAGAGGAAAGATGGAACAAATCCTACTAGCGTACGGCATACCTAAAGAAACCGTAGCGGCAATAACGATTCTCTATAGAAACACTAAAGTAAAAGTACGATCACCAGATGGAGACACAGAATACTTCGACATTGTAGCAGGAGTACTACAAGGGGACACGCTGGCTCCGTACCTCTTTATCATTTGTCTAGACTACGTACTTAGAACATCGATTGACAAAATCAAAGAGAATGGCTTCGAACTGACGAAGAAAAGAAGCAGAAGGTACCCCGCAACAACAATTACCGACGCCGACTACGCCGATGTCATAGCGATACTGGCAAATACACCTGACCAAGCCGAAACACTACTGCATAGTTTGGAACGAGCAGCAGCAAACATAGGCCTCGATGTTAATGCACACAAAACGGAATATATGTGCTATAATCAAACGGGGGACATCTCCACTCTAGAAGGAACCCCTCTTAAACTAGTAGACAAATTCACTTACCTAGGAAGCAGCGTCGAATCAACCGAAAAAAACATCGAAACGAGGTTAGCGAAAGCATGGACAGCTATCAATAGGTTATCGATTATTTGGAAATCAGACCTAACCGATAAAATGAAACGCAGTTTCTTCCAGGCAGCGGTCACATCGATACTGCTATATGGCTGCACTACATGGACGCTAACAAAACGGCTGGAGAAGAAGCTAGACGGCAATTACACAAGAATGCTACGTGCAATCTTAAACAAGTCCTGGTCGCAACACCCCACAAGACACCAACTGTAAGGCCACCTACCCCCTATCACGTTAGACGAGCCAGACATGCAGGACACTGCTGGAGAAGCAGGGACGAAATCATAAGTGATGTACTCTTATGGACCCCTACACATGGCTGTGCAAAGGCAGGACGACCACCACGAACATACATTCAGCAGCTATGTGAGGATACGGGATGTTGTCCTGAAGGCCTACCTAGGGCGATGAACGATAGGAAGGAGTGGCGAGATAGGGTCAGTGATATCCGTGCTACCAGCGCGATATGATGATGATGATGATATATATATATTCTAATCTATCTGTCCATCAATTTATCTAAATATTTTCCAATACATATCTACCAGTCTATCTATATATTAATCAGTTTCAAATATCTATCTATTAAGCCATTGTAATCCATTTGATTTTCCTTGTATATTATTGTTATTATTTTATTTCTTGGGAGTTTTTTTTTTATACCAGTGTTATTTGATGGTATTTCTCTAAAGTTTGAATGACTGAAATTCACTTCAGATCCCCAGAACTTTTCTCAGTATTCTGTCCAATCTTAAGAATCATGTAGTTTGGATTGCTTCGATTCGTTCTCTGTTTCCAAAGCCTTCCAGACCCCTTAACAAGCCGTTACAGACCGTTTCAAGCGAGCCATTTACATCTGGTAAACAGTTACTCTTATGATCCGAAGTATTATTAACTCTCTGGCAAGGTCCAAGTATTTTTTTCTATTTTTTCGCATTTTTAAAAATATTTTCGAACTCTAATCTTCTTCAACGGTCTTGCTCTCGTTTAGGATCTATTGATCGATATAAAATAACTCTGTTATGTCTCTGTATCATTAGCACTATCCATTTTGCTCCTCAAGGAACAATCCGTTGGTTTTTAGCAAGTAGTAAACCTTTTCCCTAATTTGTGCTGTTAATATTTTCCACATCATCGGTAAGCAGGTAATGGGCCTGTAGTTGTGTCGGACCGTTCCTTTGCTTGGAACCTTTTGGATCAATGTTGTCTTTTCTTTGGTCATCCATTCGTATATGTGTGCTCCTTGTATGCTTCTGTTCATTTTTAGTGATAGTCTAACTTGAATGGATGTGGATTTCTTGAACCAAAAACCATGTATTCCGTCATTGCCTGGCGTTTTCAAGTTTGTATTTTTTTTCAGATTTGTTTTCAGTAAATCGATACGTATTTCCGTTTTCGGGCCTTCTTCGAGCCCTTCTAATTCTTTTCTCATATTGTTTATCAATTTGATTTTCGTTATCTTTTTTGGATGTCTTATTTAGTCGAAAATTGTTCGATTTCTCTTGGAT
>OY757928.1:55879080-56034080 GCA_963585895.1 Sepioteuthis lessoniana | reverse complement strand
TTAGCCCGAAGTTTTAGCACGAAGAGATACCTATCTATGGGTCAAATAGAAATACTTGAAATTTAAACTGTGTGTAAACACATGTTTGATGTTCAAATGAATTGTTAGTTATACATAGCAATATTTGTAACTATGTAACTTACTTGATTTATGCCAAATTGTGATATCAAAAAAAAACATTTTGTCCCCTTATGTGTGTGTCTACAAAATGTTTAATAATCACATATTTGATATATATCTAAAAACATAGTAAAGTAAATCTGGCGACCTTAGTCAAGGGCAACCAGAAGGCTCCCTTTTCATTAGCTACTACACCGAGGTGTAGGGAAGGGCGCTACCCCTTTCCCTTTTCCTTGATTCGTAGCTTACATTGCTGAGTGTTAAGAAAGGAGGTATCAAGTAACATTTTTAAATTATTTGGTATGACGCGACCTGGGATTGAACCCAGGTCTCCAGGACCATTGGCGAACACTCTAACCAAACCAAATCAATTAGAAATGGAAAGATAATGACACTTTTCAGATTTGTCAATTCAGAAGTTCATGTCCATGAATCTCTGCCATGAATATTTACACCGAGCTATTCTGAAATGGTAACGTGTAGTCTTATTTCGCGCTCATCTTCATTATACATTGTCAATGAAGAAAACTAGATAATGTTATTATCGATGATTTCTTCCTGTTAATTGCAATGGATTATTATAGTTTTTTTTTTATGTAAACTGTGCTATTCCTTTTAATTTAATGTTATTTGATTTTGTAATTGCTTAGTATACGTTTTCATGAGTTCGGGGTAAAAATAAAATTTTCCGCTGAAAATTGTTTTCGTATTACATAACATTTGAATCAATTTATTATGTTTTTTATAATATTATTTCTTATCTATTACCAGAGGGGATAATAAATAACTAAATACACAGAAACTGAATTCTGTTTTTGTGTTTTTCCTGATGTTTTTTTTTCAACGTATACGATCAAAAGATATTTTTGCTCGTTTTCCGGATTAAAAAAAAAATCATATCGACTTCCATTCAATTTTTTCCACACTCTTCTTTTCAAGGTTACACACTGCTGTAATTACAGAAATTTTGCGTATTGCTTTGAAGTTGAGATATTTCTTTGATCTTTCTTGAGATAGATTTTCTGTTAGATACATATTGCCCGCAACGGTTTAAAATAATCTATTTTGTATTTTGGTTATATATTTAATGTTGCCCACACTTTTGTCAAGTTAACGGCTTTGCTACATGTTATATTATCATCTTATACCCATTATTGATGTTACTGATACGATTAGTCGTCTGCAGTAAAAAAAAATAATGCCGGAATATTTATTTTTTTAAAATGTGAATTCATCTTTAATTCTGACTCTTTCCCAACTATTTATGTATTAATCTTTAAGATACATATCCATAAAGAGGACTACTTCTCTTAAAACATATTCTTCGCCCTAATTGCTTTCTTTATTTGTTATTTTTTCATTTCTTCACTTCCAGTTTATCTTGACGCACTTGGTGACAGGCATTCTTCTGAAAATTTACAAACCTTCCTAAATCCTTCCTCTTGTTGTTATATTTGTTGTCACTGCTCTTCTTCTTCTTCTTCTTCTTCTTCTTCTTCTTCTTCTTCTTCTTCTTCTTCTTCTTCTTCTTCTTCTTCTTCTTCTTCTTCTTCTACGATTTTCACATTAGCTTTTACTGGAGGTCTTTCACTGAATATTTAGTGATACCTAGTCTACACAGGTCTCCAGGACTCTTCTCAGTATTCTGGCCAATCTTAATGATGCAGTAGTTTGAATGGTCTTGATTCTTTCTCTGTTTACAAATTTGCACAGTAGACTTTCCAATCCTTTGGGGACCGTTACTAAAAACGTCAGCTACCATTGATATCATCTTCGTTTTCATGATATACAGTTTTTTAGCTCTTGAGTAAGGTTCAAGTTTCGGGCACCTCGGGTAGTTTAATGGTTAGCAAGCTTGACTAGCAAACCTGCATGAGTGAGTTCGAGTCCCATTGGGTGCCCCATTCAATCGGCCTTTTGCCACATCGAAGCAAAGAGCTTCGTAAATTACAGTAAGGTTCAAGTTTCAACTTTCTTTTTTTCACTTTATGGTCAAATTGAAGGAAATTTTCCATGATACGCCAAGTTCTTTTTTTCTTTTTTGTTTTAATAATTATCTCGAGGTCCGGGTTTTTGACGGGATCAGTTGATCCACTTTTATCTCAAAATCCTAGAGAATTTAATGCATCATTTTCTCTTGGATAGATTCTGGTTTATGCACAAGCCATTATATATTCTTTAGAACCCCAAGGGTGTGGCTTAAAATACTCAAATTGCATTCTATGCAGATGGGAAAGATTTATCTCGTGTTCAAGCTCCTGTTCTGGAGCTCCAAGGAGAGTAGTGTACTCCTGTGTTAACCGTAATGGTACTCACTGATAGATGGCCAAGTCGACTGGGATTGTAGAATACACCAGCTGCATCGCTGCAGAAGAATTAGACTCCTCCTCACAACGATTGTCCTGCTATGACAAGAAACAATCTAATGGTGATACTGGAGTAATGCTGAAGGTTTTGAGAATGTGGAGTGCCCTTTTACCACTCCCAGGTCCACTTTATCCTGGAGTGGTCGCACCTGATAGAGTCCTGTCTATGGTTTAAATATAATTAAGCAGTGCACTTATGCTAAACTGAATTGTATGAAATAGAACTGTTTATATGTATAAAATGGATTTGGTATTAAATAACCTACAATGGTTGATATGCTATAAAACCAAACCAACTATCGCTGTTAGAGTCATATTTATAGATATGTTTGAAAATGATTTGTATGGTATATGAATTGTGAAAATGATATGACTGGGTGTAAATATATTGTTTGTATTAGTGTTATTTTCGGCTACTATGGTTTATAAATGATTACAAGTAATTATATCAGATAATAATGACTGCATATTCCGCTTCTTAAGGTTTAATCAAAAGGGCCAAATAGATCTGTTTAAAAGTTATTTGTATTATCAAAGAATATTTATCGGTTGTGGTTGTGTTTATATTCAATGGCATAGCGACCATTGTCGGTTATCTATTTCACATGAATAAATTATATGATTTCTAAGCGAATCGTTTGTAAATAACTTTGTTTTTAAACGGGCCAGAGTTCATTTTTGGCACATGGTTAAATGACTTCGATCTCAGCTATCTAATACTAATAATTCTACTTAATATTAATAATTTGTTTGCCCTCGTTTAAATGGTATCAAGCATTTCTATCTAGCACTAATAATTCAACTTAGTATTTATTATTCATTAGCCTACAGTTAATTTTTTTCAACTATTGCTATTTTACACTAATAATATTATTTTATATTACTTATTTGTTTTCCCAAAGTTAAATGGCTTTATGAAATGCTATCTAATACAAATAATTCTATTTTTAATTAATCATTTATTCGTCCCCATTGAATCGTTTAAAGCATTGCAATCAAATACTTAGAAAATCTACCTAAAATAATCGTTTATTTGGTCACAGTTAATCGATTTAAGTATTCTTATCTAATGCTAATAGACGTTTTTGCACAGGTAAATGATTTCAAGTATTACTATCCTAAAGTTATAAGTCTATTCAATATTAATCATTTTGTGTGCACACAGTTAAAGAGTAACAAGTAATGATATTTATTAATAGTAGACAGTCAAAAGTTTCCAGAATTATATTTAAAATTAATGATGGTCTCGAGTAAAAGACTGAACAGTTCGATATGACAGGCCAAATAATGTTTAATAGCATATAAAGCTGCACATTTAATTTGTATTGAGGAAGGTTAATTCAGACTTGTAGTATTAATTAAAGATAATTATTACTAGTTATCCAAGTCGGCAGAGGCATAAGAATACGACGACTTCATCTCTGCCGAGGGGTACCCCTTGCAATTAGTTTCCTGGATATGATACAAAACTATCAGACGGTGACCCTTCAGTGCTGAAAATTTGGGGACTTTGGAGTGCTCCTTCTTTGTCAATACTCCGTGGTCCACTCTGACCTGAAGTTCTGGAAAAATGTTTAAGTTCAACCTTTGGGTAAAAAATTTGGTTTAACCATTGAATAGTGGGCAAACTAGTCCTATTTACCAACCCCTCCGCTTGGGCAGGATACGACACAAGGTCAATTTTGAAGCGGAGTTTAACAGGTTTGAATTCAGAGTTTTCCTTCAGAGTTTTCCTTCACCAAAGCTGAAGAACCCAGTCTCTCCTACTATTTACCCATAGCTGGAGGGAGAATAATTGGATTCATACCTTTCCGAAGGGTATTAGTGCAATTTGAAATGCAATCAGTCTCGTCCAGGATTTGAACTGTGTCGCCGTGTCCATTTCGTACGACGATAACCATTACACCACGGGCACATCCATTAAAATATGCAATAGTATCCAAACTAGTGACTGATCTTGAATTGAGTTATTGTTGTTATATAGCAATACTTTGAACCATTTAACTATGTACAAATTTCATATTAAATAGAATCATTAGTGTTAACTGTTAATCAAAATATTAGCTCTGCCTTGTTTAGAATGTTGCCTCCACACTATTCATTTCCAAATCATATACATCATATATATATATATATATATATATATATATATATATATATATATATATCTGTGTGTGTGTGTGTGTGTGTGTGTGTGTGTGTGTCCGTATTTACTTAAATCCTCGGCACGAGTACGATGCGACGCAAGGTCAATTATTCAAGCAGAGTTTCACAGGTTTCAATTTAGAGCTTTATTTCTCCTAGGCCAGCTGCCATATCATGGTTAAAAAAACAACTTTGCCCTACTATTTACCTATAGCTGGGGAGAGAAGTGTTGGAATCATCATACTTTTTTACAAGAGTATTTGCGCTACAGAAAATATTGTTTCATCCCAGATTTAAAATCGGTTCACCGTCTCCATTTCCAATAACGGTAACCATTATACATCGAGCATTCCTATGTATAAAGAAAATTTTGTATTAAATAAACTGCTAGGGTTGATATGCCATAAAATTAAACATAACAACCAACCAAACAACCCACTATAACTATTTACTTAAACATATCATTTCTTTCAAAATATTGCTGTTATATAGGAATGAGATCGGGATTCGTTCCTACGTCGTGTCATACCAAAGTCTCAAAAATGGTACTTGATACATCCTTGCTTAACACAGCATAAAAAGGTAGGTATCAAGGGTAAAGTTGAGCAATCCAGCAAAAGTATTTGCATATTCCATTACTCCTCAATGTAGTAGCTATTGAAAAGTGAGCCTTTGAGTTGCGATCGACAACAATCGCCAACTTTACTTTTATAAGAATAACTGTGTCCATATAATTGTCTACAAACAAATAATAGTGAAAATAGTTTATTTAAACCATATTATTGTATACACATTATTTGTATTAGATAGGAATACTTGATAACAAATGTAAACGTTAATAAGCAAACAGCGTACTTTACTGCATTCAGCAGTAGCAGCTTTTGGTACTTAATTTGAAGTGATTCTGTCATTTCCTATCCAAGATTCCTTAGCTGCTGGCCAGATCTTATAGCTCCCAATTATGCATTTTACTGGCCAGCTCACAGCCTAACAATCAAGCTTGCATACCTAATCGGCTGGGGATGTAGAATACACTGATTGCATCTCTACAGAGGGTTAAGACCCCACTATCAACGAGTGTCCTGTTTATGACACTAATCTGATAGTGAAGTTCCAGTATTGCTCGAGCTTTGGGGAATAAGGAGTACCTCTTCATTGCAATCGCTCCCAGGTCCACTTTAGCCTGGAGTCGTAGCACTTGATAGATTCCTAACAATGGGTCAAATAGAACTTTGACGTGGTTTCGAGAGATTACTGTTTTTCCACTGAAACTACGTATTTACTCTGAACAGAATTGTTTGAAATAGAACTGTTTTGACATTCAATATGCGTACTTATGCTAAGACTGCTTCTCTGCAGATGGGGAAGAGTCCTTCAACAAGTGTCTTGGATATGACACTATATTATCTAACTATCTGATGGTGAGATTCTAGTGATGCGGCAGCTTTGGGGAATGTGGAGTACCCCTTCATTGCCATTGCTCCCAGGTCCAGTCTGGCCCGAAGTGGTGGCACCTGATAGGGCATAAGCTATGCGTTAAATAGAACTAATCTGCGTACTTATGCTAAAATAAATTTTTTGAAATAGCACTGTTTTGACATTTAAACTGTGTAATTAGGCTAAACTGAATTGTCTGAAATAGAACTTTTTTGACATTAAAATTGTAATACGCTAAAATAAATTATTTGATATTTAACTGTGTGTGTGGACAAAACTATACTTATACAAAAGTGAATTGTGTGAATTGGAACTTTTTGACTAAACTAGATAGCTTGAAATAGAAATGATTTTGACATTTAAACTGTGTACTCATGCTAAACTGAATTGTTTAAAATAGAACTGATTATTTGTATGAAAATGGATTTGGCTTTAAATAAACAAAAAGGTTCATATGCCATAAAACCCAGACAACCAATTAAGCTTGCGAGATAGCAACCTCATTTGTCCTCGGTAGTCGTTGGACCCTTTTGCAGAAAATTCCTGGATTTTTGTCTGGTATTCCTTCAAGCATCCGCTACACTAGGACCAAAAATGGGTCATCAGAGTTTGCACCATTCTTGATGAGAATGGAATGGTTTTGCACAAAGCCTTGTTGAAGACGAGGTTGTTGGGCCATTGGTGTCCAGTCATAGTTCTCTGAATTTTCCGGTGGCAGGCATCAGGATTATCCGTAGCAGCAACAGTTTAAAATTAAAAACACAGGTTAGCTCATATAGGTGCAGTCTCTTTGTTACAGTAATGTATTATGTTAACTGTACATTATTTAATGCCTAATCCTATTTTTACATATGTATGATTTATAAACGTATACTTTGTAAATAATATTTTAAAGGAACAAGAGCCCATTTATTTACATTGTATTGTACATATGATTTGCAAATCAAATTCTGTAGGTAAGCTTATTTTCTAATGCGTCACAGCTAATTTGCTCGTACAGAGTTAATTGGTTCAAAGTATTCAAGCCCAAATGGTTCTATGTAGTATTAATCATTGGTTTCCGCTCGCTTAAACGGTTTCAAATACCGCTAACACCAATAGTTCTATATGCACACAATCACATGGTTTACAATAACTATTCAATTCAGGCACGCGGTTAAGAGTTTCAATGATGGCTAATCAACGGTGATATATCTGTTCAATATTATTTATTCGATAGCATACATTTAAACAGATGCTATGTACCATTAACAAGTAAACATCAGCCATATGTTTACGTACAGTCAAAAGGACAAACCATTTTCGAATAATTCAATTTAACGTAAGCCATTCGTGTGTACAATATCAAAGTTCTATTTGAGCTATAGATAGGACCATATCAGGCGCTATAATTACGAGCCAGGGAGGAGCAGGGAGCAATAACAAAGAAGGATTTATATTTTTCGCGGCCTCTCACCTGACAGGACTTAACACAAGGTCAATGACACGAAGGTCGGCTTATAGTGAGTATTTAGGGGAGAGGAAGGTCGAGCACAGGCCAAGGCTCAAGACCTGCTGGTCTATGCTGGTCATCGACCCACCAAGTGCAATGTGGGCCTGATGAACCTGGCTGGTCTTGGACCCAAATCTGGGTCCAGGCACGTATGCCTGCTTATAGCTTAAACTGGACTGCAAGGTCTAGTGCTATAGAAGTGGGACAAAGGTTTCAATGTTGCAGCTTGCCCGCCTGAAGGTGGCCCAGCTGAAGCCAGGGGCCTTTCGGCCGCGAATATGCCATTGATATCGATACCCCATCCGGCAGGAATAACAGACGCCCAAGTCAAGGCTACGGAAGTAACAACAAGTAACATCAGATGGTTTAATGTATCAACGACACTCGTTGTTTTGGGCGGGCGTGTCTTACCTCTCTGCAGAGATGCAGTCGGTGTATTTTACAGCCCTAGCTACGAGGGCTTTAGAGGAATAAATGATCAACAGTCTATATCTTCCAAAATACCGGATATCAATGTTGTCCATTACGCTATGTACCACTATGTCAGTGGATTAAGAATTGATCCATAATTTTTTTTTCTTCTTTAATCCCAGATCTTCTAGTTTGTGTAATAATAGATTATTACTATACGATTGAAAACGTTTATAGCATAATTGTGTATATGTCATTAGCATTTGGTAGGAATAGTTGATATTGTACATAATTGCGTATAAATTATCTTTATGCTATATTAATGCTTGATATAAGACTATATGTAAACAAATAATTGAAGACAGATAAAAAATAAACAATAAAATAACGGCGAAAGAAAAATTTTAAATATAGTTTTGATTTCAAGCACTCAGTGATTAATCTGATTCTATCGTTAAACAGCCTGTAATGTGTTAATATGCTCTTAAATGAACCAAATTTGACCAAATACAACATAAGAAGTTATTATTAAAAACCAAATATTCACAAATAAATCTGACTTCTACATTTAATTATGCCGACGGAGTTTATATGCCGTTAAACTAATATGCAAAAAATAATGATAAATACTGTGAATTACAGCAAACATGTCGAGTTTAAGATTTTTAGCAGAAAATTCTGATTAAGACTAAAACATTCTGTATAACTCCTGTTCCAAATATAATGGAAGCTAGTACGATCTTTCCGTAAGGCCATACAGGCAGTGCATTAGTTGATGGAAACGACGTGTGTAATTGTGATAATATAATGATTTATTTGTATTACAGCCTTAATATCTAATATCAATCTCTGATTTAATTTGTTAAATATGTTTACCAAATACGAGCAGGAGTAGGAAATGTTTTAGGCAGTCTGTTGGAGTTACAGTGACTGATTTATATTGATTGTTAGGAGAACTCTTTAATTTGGTGATAACTCTTTGATAAAGGTAAGCATTTTATTCCAGCTGTCTCAGTCAACACTTAGGTTTTGATTTTTTTTTTAACCTAAAAGGTCGGTGTGTTATACCACAAATTAAAATTGTTGTATGTAATATCAAACATTTATAAATCAATCAAATTTCGGCATTAAATAACCCATAAGTAATTGCTATATCGTTAAACAAACAAGCCAAGTAACCAAACTCACATTTTTTAATAAGTTCCCACTGACTGCTACAATATACCAGTTCTAAGCTACTCGAACCTAAACAGCATATATATATATATATATATATATATATATATATATATATATATATATACCTTGTTTGCTTTTCTTCTTCCTCATCTTTATCTTATTAGTTCAACACCAAACCCATTTGCTTCCTGCCCTCTTTAGAGTCTTTTTTTCTCTTACCCCTGGAAGTCTTATTTCAATAATCCATACCAAATTACACGCCGTTCTCGTCTGTCTTGCTCAATAATGTGTTCTCGTCTCCCGAGACCAGCATTGCCAATCTTAAATTCTCTTTCTCGCAGGGCCATCCTCTGAGACTAGGCTGGGCGTCTATAATTGCCTGTGACACTAATATGCTGAAAATGGTCCCGCGCGGATGCTTGATTCGAAATATAAAAGAAAAGAAAAAGAAAAGAAGAAAGAAATGTGGAGAAAGTAGACCAATTTATATTTATAAGCATTTGTGCTATCGACAACTGTGCAATTGCCGCTGTTACTATAAATGCTTTCTCTGCCAAAACATTGAGAAAGGCTTTGTACCTATCAGCTTGGCTTGTCCGTCGGGCTAAAAACGAGCATATGTAAGTGGGAGAGGGTGATAAAAATGTGGGTGTGGGCCGACGTGTCAGAAACAGAAACATTGGAAGCAACAGCAACACTAACGATTACAATAAATGAGACTATTTCTCTTTCAATCAGCTCAGTCAGGTGGGGCTGAAGAATATACCAACTGCATATTTGCATAATAGTAAGAATCAACTCCGTAAAAATCTTTTCCAAAAATGACCCAAACCATTTCATGGAGAGGCTTCAGTTCGGCAGTTTTTGAAATAAGAAGTAAGCCTTCAATGTTATTACTCCCAGGACAACTCTGACCTGGATCGGTAGTACCTATTGGCATCACCTCCCTAGGTCAAACAGAAATATCTAATCAACTACTTTACTGAAACCATTCAAATGCATGCAAACAATTGAGTGATATTAAATTAAATATTAGTATTACATAGCAATATTTGAAACTATTTAACTGTATGCCAGCAAATGAATAATGTTAAGTTGGATTCTTACTATAAAATAACAATACTTTAAGGCACCAGAAGGTATGAAAACATCTGCATTAGATGGCACCAGACGGTATGCAAGTATCTGCATTAGATGGCAGTATTTGAAACCATGTAATTACGTGCAAATAATAAAGACGATACTTAAATCCACTGGACTGTTTGCGAAAAAACTCTGGCTTTTTAATAGTAATGTTACATACAAACTATTTGCTTACAATATATATATATATATATATATATATATATATATATATATATATATATATATATATAACTTTGTATCAAATAACACACATTGCTTGATATGCCATAAATATCAACTTAACCAAACCCAAATCTTACCCTATTTAACAACCCCTCCCCTCGGGCAGGATATGACACAAGGTCAATTTTTAAGCAGAGTTTAACAGGTTTGAATTCAGAGTTTTCTTTCTCCTAGATTAGTTGCCTCACCAAGGTTGAAGAACCTAGCCTGTCCTACTATTTACCCATAGCTGGAGGGAGAATAATTGGATGCATACCTTTCACAAATCTTACACTTATTTAAAGATTACAATTCATTATCCTCTACACTACCTCAATTCCGACCGCCAAAAGTCAAATACAACAACCATCATGTCATCCACCTTCATCATAAAAAAAAAAAACTATTGTTATAACTGTTACGAATTATAACAAATCCTCATCTCAATGGCAGTTAATTTGTAACTAAAGTATAATTCATTGTTGCCTAAAATCTAAGCTACAACATCGTAAAAATCCAGTTCGAACTCCATTCGAGCTATTACGTTCACTTTCGGACAAGTACCTTAGGGAATACTGTCCGTATCTCCGTAAATATATATTTACCAACCACTCCGCTCGGGCAGGATATGATACAAGGTCAATTTTCCTTCTCCTAGACTAGTTGCCTAACCAAGGCTGAAGAACCCAGTCTGCCCTAGAATTTACCCATAGCTGGAGGGAGAATAATTGGATTCATACCTTTCCCAAGGGTATTAGTGCTATGTGAAATGCAATCAGTCTCGTGCAGGATTTGAACTCGTGTATCTCCGTAAATATATCCTGCTGTAAACCTTACATCTCTTAGTGTTATTTATGTCTGACCCTTCAAGAACACAGCACTAACCAAATCACCTCATTCTACAATGGCAAAAGAAACCAGGGCATGTTTTTAACCAAACTGACCACCACAAGAAAAAGTGCAATAAAATGTTATTTTTTTCGTGGAGTAAAGCTGGTTTGAAGATTCTTTCTTTCTCCGAGACAAGTTGTTTGTTTAAAGCCATCGAACAAAGACTGACTTACAATTTACCCCTATCTGATGAAAGAAAAGATGGATTAATCCTTGTCATGATGGGGGACCTCAGCTATTACAAACAAGAAATACCCTTGGGTAAGCAAATGTTGCAATATAGAGCGTATCATCCTTTTTTTGTGCAGAAAGTTAAACTTTGGTATTAATGGAATCCTGATATTTTTTTTTCGATTAATCATAATTTTATTTAAATTTAATTCATTATGCAAATCGAAGTACATTTTCTTTTTTAAGTACATGAATTATATTGTAAAATTGAATTACCAGGACCAGAAAATGCGGCAAATACTTTTGCGTGACATACGGAACGACTGGACAACTGTTTGATCTTAATAGGTCTCATCAGCTGTGTATACCGTAATCTCCCGCAGTGAAAAAGAAAGGTACAGCTAATTAATTTTTATTATTTTTATTTTTTTTTAATTTTATATTTGCTTTTCGTTTGTTTTATTTATGTTAATGTTGTATCGTGGTAAGGAAAACATGCACAGTGAAATAGAGTTAATTAGTTATTAAGTGATACAGTTCGATTTGTATTATAAGTCTTGCACTGTTGGTGTTACGTCTGAAGTTTGTCTTACTATTGAACGACGTCCCTTCAGAGCTATTTCTCTGCTTCTCTTTCTGCTTTGCTTCAAGAGACACGGCGTCTTTGATACTTTCGCGATACCGTACGAGCCACTATACAACTATTAATTAATTTATTATAACTTTCTTAAAGAATTTATTTTTCAAAATTTAATTTTAGTTTATTCTAATGTATTTGTCTCTTTTTAATTTTAATTTCATTATATCTAATTTTTATTTTATTCATTAATCTTGTTTATTCTAATTCATTTTGCTTCATACTATTTCTTTTTTTACTTTTTAAAAAAGTTTAATTTAATTCAATTTAGATTATTTTTATTTGTTCTTATTCATTTTTGTTATTTTCAATTTCACTTGGTGTATCTAATTAAATGAAAAATAATTTAATTTATTTTCATCCATTATATTATTGTCTATTCTTCTTCTTTTTTTTCATTTCTTTCAATTTGTTTTAGTTTAATTAAATTTACATTATTTAAATTTTTTGATTACTTTTCAATTAATTCAATCTATATTATTTTAATTTATTATTCATGTTTTTTCAATTTAATTTAAATCAATTTAATTTGTATAATTTCATTTTTTTTAAATTTCATTTCCTTCAACTTAATTTGATTTTACTTATAACATATTATTTAATTTCTTTTCATTTCATGTTTTTCAATTTGATTTAATTTAATTTACTTTATATTATTCATTTTTTTCATTTCATTCAATTCAATTTACATTATATATCATTTCAATTGTTTATGTAATTTCTTTCTATTTAATTTAATTCAATTTTTATATTTCCATTTTTAATTTCATTTCTTTCAACTTTATTTTATTCAGTTTAGATTATTTAATTCTATTTTTTTAATTCAGTATACTTTGAATTATTTTCTGTTTTACTTAATTTAATTTTTCCTGTATATATTTAACATTTATTTATTTTATTTGAATTTTACTTCAAATTAAATTGTCTTTTAATGTTTTTTTTTGTTTTATTTAGCTTTAAACTTCATTCATTCATTAATCCCCTTAGAGAAGAATGAAAACTTTAAAATTAAAGATGCCATATTGAGTGGATACGCTGTGTAGCCACTGGAGTGGTTACACCCTAACACCAAAAATAATGTCGTACTTGTTTTGGTTCGGTTAGATTTTATGACTTATCTCCATTGTAGGTTATTTAATGCTAAGTCCAGTTTATACTTAAATATTAAATAAATATGATTCAGTTTGGTTGGGTTTTATGACACATCAACCATGGTAGGAAATTTAAAGCCAAGTCCTCTTTATACGAGGATCATTAGATAAGTTTTTTCTTATGGGCACTTTTATTGATAGTACACACATGAAACTCTAATTGCCTTCGAAGTAATCTCCTTCGGTTGCAATGCACTTGTTGTACCGTTCCAACACCTTCTGGAAAGCCCCATAGAAGTCCTCTTGTGTGAGAATGTCAATGGCCTTCGTCACAGCCTCTTTCATCTGCTGATTTGTCTCATAATGACAGTCTCTGAGTTTAGGGAATAACCAAAAGTCACAGGGAGCAAGGTCTGCACTATAGGGAGGGTAACCAATTGTCTTGATACTCATCTTGGTCAAAGAGTGTGTGACAAGGATGGGGTTGTGAACTGGCGCAATGTCCTGATGGAAATGCCACTGACTCGATTTGAAGAGTGCTGGCCTCTTCCGACGGAATCTCTTCCAGAACACCCTTAAGACAGTAACCCTAACCCTAACCTTTTAGCCAATCAACTCTGGTGTATTGACTTCCTTACTTCTGCCACACCTCTCATCATCTTTACTTCTCCCACACCTCTTATCATCCCTCATATCCCATTAACGTGACATGCAGGTGTTGAACACAGCGGATGTTGTTGACATATACGTTGATAAGATCGGAATGATTACCGGAATGTCACCATGCCCTGCAGGTGTTGTTGTATCGGCGGATGTTGTTGACAGCTTCATCTGACCGAAGATAATATCAACAAAGTGATTACCGGAATGTCACCATGTCCTGCAGATGTTGAACACAGTGGATGTTGTTGACAAATTCATCCGACCGAAGATAATATCAACAAGGTGATTAACAGAATATGACCTTGACCTTTCGACGTGGTTTAATTCGATGAATGGTGGCGGATACGTCCACCCATACAAGTGGGCTTGGGCAAGTAGCCAATGGGAAACACGCAACACATGAACGTGAATAGTAACCAATCGAAATCAAAGAAGTGAGACGCGGGTGTAACCATAATCAATGAAAAAGAGGGTTTGCTGCAGGTTACGTGGTAGTTGTAGAATATAAGTTCCCGAATTTTGATTAAAGTCAGTTATTGACTGGCTCTTCCGACTCCCGTTCACCCCTTCGTGTGTGCGAACTCTCTATGGTTAATTTTCGGCTCCACAAAAGTATCATTGTCAAGAATAAAGATATAATCTTATATTTTTATGTATACGTGTTCTTCGTTGTTCCTCAAGACACAGCTGTAATATTCAACATTTGGAATGGTATGGGTCAAAGTATTATCCTTCCAGTTTTGGGTAAATAGTACAGGAGGTTGAGTGTTTTAACCTTTGTAAAGCAAACGGGTTAAGAGAAAGAAAACTCTGAATACAAGCCTTTGAAATTCTGTTTAAAAATGTATTTTGTGTCGCGTCCCTCTCCTGCTAAGGGGTTCATAAGTGTACACAGTACGCCTCTTGCTCTACGCACGCATAAAAAACCCATATGCACATGCTTGTCTATTCGTGTAGATATTTATATTGATATGCTCGGATATATGTACAGATGCATGATTGCATCTTGTTAGGTGCACTCTGTTGGAGAAGAGATCATAGTTTCATAATAGGAATGTGTCCTCGTGGTGTAATGGTTAAAGCGATGGACTACGGAATAGTAGCGTACAAGTTCGAACTCCATTCGTACTATTACGTCCAGTTACGGACAAATACCCTTGGAAGAGGTATGAACTACCTTATCCTCCCAGCTATGGGTTAATTAGTACTACTGCTGTTCTTCTGGAAGGATGGCTTTGACATAAAATTACCCATATAGGTTGGTATGTCATTAAACCAAAGAAACTAAACCAATAGTTTCACAATATGAAGAAAACAACCTCTCATAGATTGAAATGTTTTCAAAATCATACGTTCGTTTCGTTCGTTTGTTTTTATTGTTTTAATTTCAAGTTTTTGTTGTTTTTTTTTTAAAGAAACGTTATTGGTAATTTAATTTTTGAACAAAATATTTGAGAAGAGAGTTCCCGTGGCGTGAAACTAAAATGCCGGACTTGGGCCTCGAAGTAAGCTAGTTCTTGCTGCAGTCTAGCTATTACGTTCATTATCAGACGAAAACTCTAAAAAAAAAAAATGACGAACCCTCTTACCCGCCACCATAACTTTGGTTAAACTCCATCACTGCTTTTTTTTCTATAAAATAGACTTTGGCATTAAATAACCCAATAAGTTTAAAACTCCATTAGATAAATAAACCAAACAAAACCTGAAGTAGTTGATGATTTAATCATTGTGCATTTAATATGATATAAAAATCCCAGTAGAGATCTTAAAATACAAGAACAGAATCTCGTATTTTTGGATCCTTGACTGAAGGAAAAGGTCACGTCAATTGAGAGTTACTTGTAGGTTTTTAAGTGTAGTTGCGTAGAGAAGAAATAAACTAAAATTGGAATGGCGTCAAGTAGACGTCCATTAAAAATTACATCTTAAGTTTTCACCCAGGAAGCTGACAGACTTAATTAATTTTTCTAAAACTTCAAACTAATTAACCTTTCCTATTTAAGGCAACACACACACACACACACACACACACACACACACACACACACACACACACACACACACACACCAACTCTTCCCATATATTGCAACCTGTTCCTAATCTCTTGTCGAAATATATATATATATATATATATATATATTATATATATATATATCAGCTGGTTCATTATTATCTATCTCAGTCTTTCTCTCGCTATCTATCTATCTATCTATCTATCTATCTATCACAGTCTGTTTATTATCTCTCTCCTCAATATCGCATATACATAAGTGTACCAAAATGAATATTTTATGAAGAAATATTAATTTTCTCCAAATTCAAACATAGCAGTATTTTATTGTTTATGAAATCAAACCAAATAAAACCATGTATTATTTATTTGGAAAGTATGATATAAAAATCCCAGCAGAGATCTTTAAAAAAATAAATATCTTTTACAATTCTTAACAAAAATTAATTGTCCAGGCAATGTCACGCCACAGTATCTGATGGTGAGACTCTTGTTATGAAGATCAAGGGTGTGTGGAGAAGTCCTTCAGAAAAAACACTCTCAAATCCAACCTGACACAGAGCTGTAGTACACCATAGGGTTAAATCTATGAGTCAAATGAATACGTTCTAAAATTATTCGTATTCGATATGAACTTTGACATAAACACCTCATAACTAATAAATTAAACAAATTTGTAAATATGAGTATATAATCAACTCAGATACCCTAACGTCTTGGCCTTAAATAACAGATGCAGGATAAAATAACGTAAAAAATCACTCTGATAACAACTCAATCATCCACTGTAAAATTTCATACACACACACACACACACACACACATATATATATATATATGTATATATATATATATATATGAAATTTCATAGTCATTACCATAAAAAGTTTAGGCCTTCGTAATTTTTTATTCCCAAATGAAACTATTTCTCAGGATGATTAAAATTTAATTAATTGCACAACATGTAAAAAAAAGGGACATAATATTGAGAATAGTTGGAAATACTGTGAATTAATAGTAAATTATTCATATTTGATATCCTTTTGATAGATCGTTCTTTCACACGCGCGTGCGCGCGCACAGACACACACACACACACACACCAAAAATATTTGAACATTTACTACCTGACAATGACGTAAAATGTCAGAAAGATGTGTTGAGGAAAAATAAGTTACTTTAAAAATCCTCTTATGGACCTTTTTATTTCAATGAGCTTAATTTTTTTTCTCTTCAAGGACCAACAATAATTATGTATGTGTGTCTGTGTGTGTGTCTCAAATGTGTAAGATTTGTGAACGTATAGTTGACTGTTAACATTTCAAACAAGTCGGAGCAGACGTATTTGCACATAGTTGATTGATTTCAAATATTGTCGACAAGAATGATTCTTTTTAATATTGGTTAGTCTTTTGCACATATATAAATAGTGTCAAGTATCGCTATTTAGCACAAACAATTCAATTTAACCAGTCATTTGTTTTCACACAGCTACGAAGATAAACAGTTCTATTTAACCTATAGACAGGATTCTAACAGGCACAGCTACTCCAAATGAGAGTGGTTGTGAGAGTACTTGCAATAAAGAGGCACTCAACATTCCTTAAAATTCAAGAACTGGAGTCTCAACATCTGATGCAGATTAGTGTCATGAGAATGACACTATTTCTTTTTTACCCAAAGAAAAGGCGCTGACACTAACACTCAGGGTCAAAGTGGACCTGGGAGTAATGATAAAGTCGGGGGACATCACATTCCCTAACGTTTCAGAACTGAATCCCACCATATGATGCAGTTTAGCATTATATACTGTACACTCATTGTGGAATCTCTTCCGAGATTGAGTTGGCGTATTCGAAAGCTACTGCCGATGGGCTTTTGTTAAATAGACATTTAATGGAGAACATATGTAATTTTCAAAAACAACAAATGATCACTCAGATATATAAAGAAAAAAGATAATTCATTTTTTTATTAGTTATTTTTTATAATTTAAGTATTTTTATCATTCAAATTAAATTATATCAAACTTAAAAATAATGTAACTTGCATTAACTTACATTTTCTCATTATATACTTTTCATTTGTTTTTATGACATTTTAAATTATTTTGTATAAGTGTAACATATTGACCTTCGGCTCCAACGTCAATCGAGAAACAGGTGCATCCGGTCGAAGACATCATGATATAGCCTTGACCGTGGACGGGTTGAATTGGGTGCAAATGCGACGCTCACGGGAAGCAGGTGGGTGTCCAACAATGATATAACCCGGTACGACAAGAAGTTCAGTTAGTTGGAGTCAGTCAAGTTGGAGATATAATGCTGTAGAGAGAGACAGTACCCAGCAGAGGGTGATGGGCCCTCAGGACCCTCGATTGAGCAGCCCAGCAGAACGAGAAAGAAGTGCTGCTAAAGACAAAGGAACTGGGGGTCAATATGTTGCAGTTTGTTCAGTGTCCAACTCACACACAACCTTTTCGCTACCATTTCGTATAAAGTGTGAGAGGTATATTTTTCTAAAGAAGTGTGTTCGCTCGTCATTATTGTTGATTTTGTTTCCGCATGTATATGTGTATAGTTGTATATGTATCTCGGCTATACAACATTAGTACCTACCGTAATAAACTTCTCTTTAAAACAATCAAAGAATCACGTGCATTTTTATCTGAAGAATTACGTACACGCAAATGTTACTTAATGATCTGGTGATATCCATTTTTATCATATAGTGTAACATTCAAATTAAATCCTGAGTCATTAAACGCACTAAAAAATACGTCATTTAATCTACAAGATGGCGAAACGTCGATGTCGAATGCCCAGTCAACTATGGCTCTGCACTCTACAGATGGGTTAGACTCCCTTCAACGAGTGTCCTGATTATGACAGTAAACAATCCGATGGTGAGACTACAGTCATGGATCATAGCTCCCAGGTCCATTCCGCTCCAGAATGGTAGCCCCTTATAGGGTCCTACCTATGGGTTAAATAGACCAGTTTGGTGTTTGAACTATTTGCAAACGAAAAATATAAAATTGAATTATTAGAAAAATAAGTATTTGACCATTTAACTGTGTGTAAACAAATGACAGAGGTTTAATTGAATTGTTATTGGTATATAGTAATACTTCGAACTATTTAATTGTGTGTGAACGAATGAGTAATATTGAATAGAATACTTAATTTGAAAAGCAATGATTTTAACCAATTCACAGTCTGCAAGGAATGATTAATAGTGAATGGAACTATTAGTTGTAGATAGCAATAATTGAAAATATATAACAGTGTAGAAACAACGACAATATTAGTGTACAAACAAATTTGTTTCAAATTATTCAAAAATTAAATTACCTACAAATTATTTATTTTCAAATCCTATATATCCATTTAAATGTGTGCAAAGAAAAGACTTCTGTTAAATTCTTACACTTATATACCAGTGGTTGAAACCATTTATATTTGTGCAAACAAATTATTAATAGAATTATACGCGTTAGATAGAAATTGTTAAAACCATTTAGCTGTGAGCAAAAATATTCTGGCTAGTTTATAAATATAATCACCAAATGTGTTTATGAATCATATATATTTTACATACATGTATGAACAGGATTTACAATAGTTTATATGCCATAAAACCCAACACAACCAATTTTGATGTCGAAGTCAGTCAGAGGCACCCATTGAATGGCTTCGGTCAGTTGACCAAAATTGGCTCAATTATTAAAAAGAAGTACGTTCTTTACTGAGAGCTACTTCTTACTCTCACTGTTTCTTGGAACACGACCGAAATATTTCATCCATTGGAATCAAGGCTGATTTCATCGATAGATAGATAGATAGATAGATAAAATGTTTTAAAGAATGAAAGAAAAGAAAGATACAGTAACTTATTGGGGTTAGTGTTCATATATTCATCATAATGTTTCAATTCTTACGCTATAGCAGTTTTATTTGAAAAAAAATCAATCATCGGAAAGAATATTACAAATCATTTAAGATAGGGTTGTAATGGCAATGTAATTAGGAATGCAAAAAAAAAGCTTAGAATTGTTTTGTATGGTTGTGTTTTAAACATAATAACACTTTGAGAGTATTTAATGGCAAATCCTATTTATACATATATATTATATGTATATATATCCGTAAACGTAAAGTTTGCTGATAACTTTTTTTGAATGAGCCAGAGCATAATTGTTTGCACACAGGTAATTTTTTTTCAAGCATTGCAGCGAAATACCAATAATTGAATTATACATCAATCTTTTAGTTGCACATAGTTAAATGGGTCCAAGTATAGAAAAGGCTTAAATAATTCTATTTTACCTACAGACGAGACCTTAACATGTACTGACACACTTCTACACGTGAATGGGTGACGAAATTGTTGTCGCCAAAAAAGATAAAAGGCGTTATGGGCACATGAAACTCTGGTGATATTGTCATTCCTCATACCCCTGAGAAGAATTTCTAACAACTGAGGATGACCAGTTTTACTGTACTGAATTTTATTCTCCACATGGAGGTTATATTTTTCAAAAATCTAAATTAACATCGTTCTGTTCCCAAGATGAACAAGACGTTATATTGAGCATCCCTGCGTGAAAACAGCAAGAACCAAGATGGTGACACGAAAGAGGGACTCGAAATAAGAAGACTGAATGAATGGATCACCGGAAGAGACTCGAACGCACTCGTGTAGGTTTGCTAGTCAATCTTGCTAACCATTACATGACCAGAGTTGCCCTGCCCGATGGTAAAGTAAGCCCAATAAGCATATTACGTAGAACAGTCGAGTGAAAGATATGCAATATAAAAACAACATGAAATCGTAACTCTGTGTGCAAAACCTACGAGATTTTAAACGTTAGATTATTTTTTTAAATTACAAAGTACACAATATCTCACTGCTACTTTTTTTTGTAAAACTGGCTTTAAAATATTAATCTAATCTCAGCAAAAATGTGCCATTAATTTAAATCATTAAATGTACTTTTTTAAGGAATATTTTATGAAGCATATCCAATCACCCGTTTTGCTTCCTGTTCGATATTTGGAAACTAGTTTACATGTTCCACGGATTTTGTTTTCCTGTTATAAAGGGATTATAAATGCAAACTAGTAAATTCACGTTTCGATGAACCCCTTTCGTTTTATTCACTCTGAGAAAATTTTATTCTCCACACGGAGTTTATATGGACAATTTTGAGAATACCTGGTTTAAAGCAACATTTCTGTTAAATAGCTTTGCTTTGTCAAGGAACTATGTAATAACCTCAGGGACGTTGATGGTGACTGGTATTACTGACTTTTATCGATTCAGAACGCTACTCCTTATCTTTTGAAATTCAAGCAAGCTTTTCTTGGTGAATATTCATCTGAATATTTTCAACATAACTGGCAGTGACATGCCTCACTATATGAGGCCAGCAATAACAGGCTATGCAAAATGCCTAAAGATTTTCATAACATCAACTCTTGAGGTAAAGATGAAAACAACGATTGCAGGAAGCAATGGCCCCAGAACTCGAAGGTGTGATCAATGGCTTTTGTTGGTATTTCTCCTGAGAAATACAAGCCAGCTAGCAGGCGTTAAGATAAAGGAGGCTGCTTTTAATGCTTTTGAAGAAGTTTTCGAGTAAAGGTTCAGACAAAAATAAAGGAAATATATCCTAATCAGCTTTCAAATATGCGATAAATATCGGGTGGAATCACCCATCACTTGATTTTTCAGACTAATAAACGGTAACTGCAATAACAGAATGTTCACATCTCGTTCACTGAAGAAAGGCAGAGGTTTGATTATTTTGTTAAAAATGACTCGAGGGATTCTATGAGTTTGGGAGCGTCTGGTTACGTGGTGTGAATGGATGACCCATTTTTCAGATATCTGAATTAACATCGTTCTGTTCCCTAGATGAAAGAGACGTTATATTGAGCAGGTGCCCATGGTGTAAGGTTTATCGTCCTAGGGAATGGACACGGTGACACGAGTTCAAATCCTGGACGAGACTGATTGGATTTCACATAGCGCTAATACTCTTGGGAAAGGTATGAATCAAATTATTCTCCCTCCAGCTATGGGTAAATAGTAGGGCATACTAGGTTCTTCAGCCTTGGTGAGGCAACTAGTCCAGGAGAAGGAAAACTCTGAATTCAAACCTGTTAAACTCCACTTAAAAATAGACCTTATGTCATATCCTGCTCGAGCGGATGGGTTGGGTAAATATGGTTATATTGAGCATCCCTGAGTCAAAACAGCAATTAACCGAAATTTGGCAAATTAAGATCATCTCAAGACTTGGGTTCAATCCCAGGTGGAGTTATACCGAAGACCCAAAAAATTGTTCTTGATGCTATCTTGCTTAACACTCAGCATTATAAGCTAAGGATCAAGGGTAAATTGGAGCAATCCAGGGAAAGGAGTAGCGTCCTCCCCTACACCTTGGTGTAGTAGCTATTGAAAAGGGAGCCTTCGGGTCACACTTGACTACAGTCGCCAACTTTACTTACTTATTATTGACAATGATCTAAAGTATTTTATTCCCAGATAGTTTTCCTCATGGGCATAAGTTGTACAACGTGGAACCGGTTGTTCCTCTCGTGTTGCAAATAGTCTGAGTCAATGTCTCTGATGATAACAAAGCTTCAGTTATGTTTTTGCAAAGCCTCCTTAGTCTTATCTCAAGATGGATCTCCCGCAGGGTTCAAGTCGTGCAAGAGTTTATTGTCATACTGTGTGGTACTGAGAATAGACGCATGACAAGGAAACCTGAAAACTCCTTTTCAAAACTGCCGACAAAATTGAGCAAAGTAACTTGTTTTAACTTCCCGATGACCTTGAAAGCAAAATTTAAGATGCGGTAGACGTGTGTTCCAATATTTTGAAGTATGATAGTGAAACCCACAGGTGAGTGAACAGCATTTAAAGGTTGAAATTTTGCTACTAGCTTTGACCTAACGCCAAAATAACCTATGCTCAGTAAATATCATTTGAATATCGTTGTTCAAAACAGTTTCTTCTACAGCCAATCCAAAGTAACTCACGTGTCAAAATAACATAATATTTCAAATGTTCAAATCTTTCATAATGCACTCTGGAAGATTTACAACATTAAGAAAGAAACAAACAAGCCATCGATAAAAAAAAATGTTTTTTTTTCTTTTTTGGCTTTATTTATTCGTCTATTTTTTGCCAACCAGTCTCAGATGGAGGAAGCAATCAAGTTAAAAGCGTTTTCTCGAAAATCATTTGCCCAGTCGGCTGGGGCTTTTGAATATGTCGATTGCATCTCTGTATAGGGAATAAGACCCTTACAATGAGCGTCACGGATAAGAAACTAAACCATCTAATGGTGAGGCTCCAATCCTGGATTTAGGCGTTTATGGAATACCACTTTATTGGTATTACTCCAAGATCCCCTCTGACCCGTTGAAATAGTACCATCTATTGGTCAAATTGAATTGGTCAATCATTTCCTGTCCTTAAAATCGTTTAACTGTAATAAATCCATTGATTTATATTAAATTGGATTATTTGTATTAGACAGCGATACTTGAATCTATTTAACTGGGTGCAAATAAATAATCTCTTTCTCCTTTAAGAATGCTACTGACAAACTATTCCCTTACAAATCATGAGTAATATCATCATCATCATCATCATTATCATGTCGTGCCACTAGCACGGATAACCCTGACCCTCTCTCGCCATTTTTTCCTATTTTTCATCGCCTCTAGCAGGTTTTCAGGGCTACATCCCGTATCCTCACATAGCTGCTGAATGCATGTTCGTGCTAGTCGTCCTGCTTTTGCCCATCCATATGTGGGGGACCATTGGAGTACATTCCTTATGAGCTCGTCCCTGCTTCTCCAGCCGTGTTCTGCATGTCTGGTTCGTCAAACTTTGTGATATATATGTATATATATATATCCACGCGTGTACGCGCGCGTGTTTGTGTGTGTGTGTGTGTTTAGCAGAAGAAAATTTAATAATAGCGATAAAAAAAAAAAAACAAAACATGGATTTATTCATAACGAGAACAAAAACTTAATAAATGACAAGCAAGCAAACCGATTACAATCCTCGCTCAACAAAGATAAATCGAGTATAATTTAAGATAAAAAGGGAAATACGTAGGGTGAAGAAAAGTGTATTTAAGACTATATCGAAATAATATTAAGTCTTTGCAGACATTTTCTCAGTTTACAGAGAGATGATATGCTGGACAAAATTGGAATATTCTTTTTTCTTCACCCCGCTGATATCTGGATGTAGAATGATCGGATTCAAAACTTTCCCAAAGGTATTAGCACTTTCTGAAATGCAAACAGTCTCGCCGAGGTTTTGAACTCTTATCGCCGGGTTCTTTTTCCTTGTGACGATAACTATCTCTTAATCGGCGTGACGGTTTCAGTTCTTGGGCGAAACTATTTGCTGTTTTCAGTCTAGAAACTAGCTCAAGTATAGTTTACTACACTTCGTCAACTGGTAGAGATGTTGAAGTTTGTCAAGTCGACTTTACTTTGGCTGCAAGCTTTTTAGATTAAGATCTATTTATAACAGTACCATTTATTTTAAAAGTGACATAGTTTGTGACTTCTTGTTTACTTTAGACTTGTTCAAAATAGATGTTGTAATACGGGCAATGTAGAATTTTCCAGTGACCACGTGTCAGACGTTTCTTATTTCATCACCAGCCCTGTATCCTGCCTTTGTCTCTTCGTTTTTGCCAAGACACCGGCAAAAATACACTAATTGTAATATGTATAATAAGAATTTATTTTTGGCGGGAATTCCCGTGTAGTTGTAGCTAGTGAAGCAATCGAGTCTGTGCTGCAATGATGTTAGTACGTTCAGTTTCTAATTTATTCTCTCGGGAAAAACAATAAAACCTTTCATCCCCTACTTTTTAAATAGTGCCGATATAGTTCTTCTACAAAGATAGTTTCGGCAGTAAATATGTAAGTTAACAAAAAAAAAGAAATAATAATAATAATAAAAAAATGAAAAAAAAAAAATTTTTTTTTATGTGAATTTATCTTTTATTGAAAATTTCTTTTATAGAAAAATAACTGACGGGATTGATGAAACTTTTACTGGGGTAAAGCATTCAATAATTTACATCCATGAATATTATTCACATGTAATTTAGCATAACCCATCGTTTTACAGGAAACTCTTCGAACATCTGATGCACAAATTCATTATTTAGAGGTACAGTCAAAAGTTTTCCAAAATTTTCATAAATTTGCGGCATAATCCAAACAATTCAGGTTGTAAAATGAACCTGAAATTCTTCTTAGTATAATGGGTTTTGGTACCTTGACACGCTATCCATTGCGTCACTCTTTGTATTTGAAACCTGCATAGATATACGTGCAATGTAATCAAATTCGGGAACTTGGAAGAAGGGAAAATAGCTTTCAGTCTAGAATCAGATGCTTCAATAAATTTTACGAGAGTTGCCAAAATCTTGTCTGTCAAGCATGGTCTGGGTGGTCCAAAACCATAGATTTCGAATCTATACTCCAACTTATCCAGGAAAACCTTGCGAGAAACACCCGAGAGTAACAGGAAGCTCTGGATCTTGCAGTTCATTTTGGTTCATCACTTTCTATTGGGTATCATCCACCTTTTTCCACACAATGAACTAGTCCATCTGCCGTATATTGCAGTTGCTACTAATACCAGGGCAGACGAGAAGGCAAAGAGCAGCTTCTTATAGGAATAGTATTACCAAACTATTGCATAGCTTTTGACTCACTTTACTATTTAATCTGATGAAAACTCTTGATAATCAAACTAAAAAAAGGGATTAAAGCATAGTCGGCTGGGCTGTAGAATAGACTAACTACATCACTGCAAAGAGGTAGAAAGCCCACTGCAACGGGTGTCTTGGATATGACACTATGGTTAGACTACAGTTACGTTGTGCATTTGCGGAATTTGGAGTACCCTTTCATTGCCATCGCTCCTAGGTCCACTCTAGTCTGGAATGGTAGCACCTGATAAACCATGTTTAAACAAATGACATGTTTAATTGCATTTTTAGTGATGGGTAGCAATACTTGAAAACATCTGAATTTGTTAATTTATGGCGAATTGAATTGTCAGAAAAAACTTTTTTAACAGTGTTCAGCAATAAAATGTGTTTACAAATCATAAATTTGTAATAACAGGGTTTCATAAAATGACCAATAATGTTTGATATGCCATAAAATCAAACCAAACAAAACGAAACCAAAATAGGGTAAGTTTTATAGATGCGAACGTTAAAAATGTTTTCAATAGCCTTTTTTACAGATGTAATTAAAATTCTGAAATTCTCCATTCTACCCTTTTTTATTCTTAACTTTGCTGGAAATTTTATTATGCAAATTTTACACTAAACAAAAGAAAAGCAAATACCCGTTAATCAACACAAAATTGAACAATTTTAAAATCAATGTTCCTTCTTATTGCTAAATTTATCAAAAATACAATAACTATCAGATGTAACCATTTTTAATTCATTTTAATAAGATGTTTACTAAAAGTAAAATGTCTTAAACTATTTTTTTCAAAATGTGACTGGTGGAAGTCCAATTGGTATAGTTGTTAACTTACTGTGCTGTGATAATGCAGTTGGCGAGTACGAACTCATGTCACACAATTACGTTTACTTTTGAGCTTAGAAACTTGAGAAAATTATAAACACCCATATTTATATTTACCCAACCACTCCACTCTGACAGGATATGACACAAGGTCAATTTTGAAGCGAAGTTTAACAGGTTTGAATTCAGAGTTTTCCTTTTCCTAGACTAGTTGCCTCACCAAGGCTGAAGAACCTAGTCTGCTCTATAGCTGGAGGGAGAATAATTGGATTTATACCTTTCTCAGGCGTATTAGTGCTATGTGAAATGCAATCAGTCTCGTCCAGGATTTGAACTCGTGTCGCCGAGTCCATTTCCTACGACGATTAACATTACACCACTTGCCCCTCTATGTAAACACCAGTATTCCTCACAATTAAATAATGCTGCTGCTATCTTTCTACAAGGATGACAGGGCTTTATGCTCCTCAAAGATAATGTTTTAATTTCCTTGGAAATAAAGCTGTCTTTCTACAAGGATCGCTTTGGCATTAAATTTCCACCAAGATTTATATGCAATTAAACAAAGAAACTGAATCGAACCAAGATTGGCCCAATTGGCAAGAGCTGTAGAAGACACCGACTGCATCTCTGCAGAGGGTAATACTACCTCAACCAGTTTGCTGGTCGTGAGTCTTCAGTAATGCTGGAGCTTTGGAGAATGCGGAGTATTCTCTCATTGCCATCGCTTCAAGGTCTACTCTGACCCGAAGTGGTAGCACGTGATAGTGTCCTATCTATTGGTCAAATAGAACTGTTGCATAGTTAAACTATGTATTCATGCTAAAATGAGTTGTTTGGGATATAAGTGTTTGTACGTTTAACTATATAAACAAAAACCGTGTACTTTTGCAAAACTAAATTGTTTGAAATAGGACTGTTGATCATTTAACTTGTGTGTATAACAAATGACTGATGTTCAATTGAATTGTTAGTGATACATAAAAATACTTGGAACCATTTATGTTTGACATGCTTAACTGAATTTAGTTTAATTACTTTTACTTTTCAATGAGTATTCGTATTAGATCGAAATAAATGAAACCATTTTAATGTGTGATAAAAATGAGCTCAAAATCGTTTAGAAATATTATATATATTTCATCATCATCACCATCATGTCGGGCTGCCGGCACGGAACTCCCTGACCCTTTCTTGCCACCAATCTCTATCGCCCATTGCTCCCCGGAGGACCTACAATGGTTGGTTTGCAATAAAACCAAACCTAACTAAAGCTAACTAAACGAACAGAAATGTCTCTTGTTTTATTCAATAAAAGGTATCATTTTTGGTAATTATTTTTATGTTTCTTTGTTCACTATGATATAGATTAGAAGTAATGCTACCTTCTTTTCACTCAGAGAAGGTTTTAGGGATAGTTTTTATACATTTGCCCCTCGTTAAGTGAACCAAACGACCTCATCCAACGATAACCATAACACAAGGAGCAGACACACACACACATGCAGACACACACACACAACCGCGCGCGCGCACACACACACACACACACACACACACACACACACACATATATATATATATATATATATATATATTTATATATCATTGCATTATATCACTAGATTCTATAGATATACTAAAACAGAATGATCCAAATTGAGTGTTCAGTATAAAGTTTATCATCATCATCATGTCGCGCTGGTAGCACGGATATCCCTGACCCTCTCTCGCCACTCCTCCCTATAGTTCATCGCCCTAGCCAGGTCTTCAGGACAACATCCCGTATCCTCACATAGCTGTTGAATGTATGTTCGTGCTGGTCGTCCTGCTTTTGCACGGCCATGTGTGGGGGTCCATAAGAGTACATCACTTATGAGTTCGTCCCTGCTTCTCCCGCAGTGTCCTGCATGTCTGGTTCGTCTAATTTGAATAGTTTTCGTGATAGGAGGCAGGTGGCCGTACAGTTGGTGTCTTGTTGGGTGTTGCCGCCAGGACTTGTTCAAGATTGCACGCAGCATTCTTGTGTAATTGCCGTCTAGCTTCTTCTCCAGCCGTTTTGTAAGCGTCCATGTAGTGCACCCGTATAGCAGTATCGATGTGACCGCTGCCTGGAAGAAACTGCGTTTCATGCCGAGCAAAATATCATTGGGAAACAAGTACTATATTCCAATATGAATTTATTTCGCCCGTCGATGGGATCATCAGATATGATTTTAAAAAAATATCTTCTTTAACCGTTAATTTCGGGGAATATTTTTATTTTACGTAAATATTCAAAAATCTAAACAAAAAATAAACGATAGATAAATTATCCGTACGACACATGAATTTAAAATAAAGTTAAATAATCGTAGAATACAATAAATTACTTAAAAAATCAACGGAAAGAAATATATAGTAGATATATTACTAAATTCTTTATAATAAATTCACAATCAATTATTTTTTTAATTCAATAAAAAAACTATTAAACCAAAGATATGTTATTGATAATGAAAAAAAAAAAAAAGAGATCAAATCCGAAAAACGCACGGAAATAAAGATGCAGGAAAATCTACTCATTAAAATACGTTTGTGTGTGTGTCTGTGTGTGTGTGTGTATGTGTGTGTGTAATGGAGGATCTTCTCAACAATGATATATAAAGAATTTTACTTTTATAAATATTTGAATTATCACGTGTTAATCTTAACGTAAGATAAAAAAAATATTCCCCGAAGTTAACATTTAAAAGAAAATTAAATCCCGTGACGATTCCATCAAATTGGTAAATTTATAATGGAATATACTTATTGATTTTCTTGTTTCTCAATATACATATATATATATAAATATATATATATATATATATATATATATATATATATATATATATATATATATATATAACAGTTACATTATATCAGCTAAAAACATACAAAAGCACTCAATTATGACGAAGCTGATTTTAACACCTATAAATAACTTGAGCTCCGTTTAACTTTCTTCCAACTTGAGATTTTATTTGTTAATACTCATCAGACGGCAAGATGTTACAAGTAAACCTGTCAAAGCAGAGCGGTCTAAATGACCGTTTTCGCTCTTTTGAAAAACTTTTCAAAACATGCCCGACAACAAATCACATTTGCCATATAACAATACTGTAAATTAAAATCAACACGCTGATAATATCTATCTATCTATCTATCTAACCACACACACACACACACACACACACACACAAACTGAAACACACACACACACACACAAACTCAAACATACACACATACACATACACACACAAGCTAAAACACACACACACACACACACACACACACTCAAACACACACACATATACTTACCCCCTGTATATATATATATATATATATCTGATAGAATATAGAATATATAGATATAGAATATATAGACATAGAATATTTCTGATTGCTTATCTATCTATATATATATATATATATATATATATATTTGATTTTGCTTCCGCAGTATATATATATATATATATATATATATATATATATATATATATACATATATATACACGCTGTGAAAGCCAAATGGTATCAAACGACTCTATTGTAAAGGAAGATTAATTTTTAAAAATAAACAAAAAAATCAGAAGATTGACACAAAACACTAAATACACTCAGTATGTTCATAATTTTTTTAAATCATGGCATCTACACGCCTTCCAAGTGATTTACATACCGTCAAAATATGTTTTCGGACATTTTATTCAATTACTCGTCAACTGTTGTCTTAAGCAAACCAATATTTGGATGATAAGTTGCATTTGTTATCAAAGAAGTTGAAGTCCAGGTTTGATGGAGGCCATAAAGAAATTCCAATTATTTCAGAAAATATTTTGGTTTGGTTTCAGCGTTAAGCAAATCATAGATTCTTTGTCGTTTCTTTTTATGCTATTATTGGGCATGAATTATAACAAAAAATAATTGAATGATAGAGATAATCAGGACAATGTAGATTGATTACGTTTTTGACAATACACCGCAGGCAGACTTCCACTATCTTAACCAACCAAACTACTCATGTCTGTTAAAATCATCTAGTGTTTTTTTTCTCTTCTCTGGCCAAGAGTATTTGACATTTCTTTACTAACACACAAAATACACAACAGAAAAAGGCTGAAAGAAAAAGAAGAACAAACAGACACGCACTTGATTCAGCTCAAAGCTCAAGATAGAGAAGTTTATGACACGTTTGTGATGCTCTCTGTGCAGGCTATCGCGAGCGTATATTCGCGCACTACTCCCACAAAGCCACTAGGAATGTTGACTCATTTTTCTCTCGTTGGTCAACCCAGACTGAATCCACAGGTTCTGGCAGCCGCCTCTCTGACTTCTATTGACTGGTCTCCTCTCTGCCCTGCTCTCATCTCTTGACTGGCATTCTCTTGACTGGTCTCTCCTGCCGATTGTCCTCTTCTGCTCCCTTCTGCTGTCTGTCTCCTTCTCTCTTGTCTGGGACCTTCCTTCCTTTGTTCCCTTCCGGTATCACGGGAGATCTCCTGTGCAAGCCATTTATGTGGGTTTCGCGCCAAAACAGACGGGGATTCTCTCACAGGCACCTACACACGCCCACACAACGAATGCTCATCAACGTGTCACACTTTTATTTTCAAATATGGAATAATCAGACAAAAATTTAAAAAGCATTCCATATTTTTCTTCCGCACCCTGTGTGTGTGTGTGTGTGTGATCATCTTGGATTTTCTTCCGATATGAACGAAAATTAAATACAAAATCAATGTCAACGCAGATAAGATGGCCATGCAGAAAACTAAATGGAGAGACTTAAAATCAATATCAAACAATTTTATTAAAGATCAGCAATACCAGTATAAACTGGGTGCTATGATTGAATATACATGTTTATGAAAAAGTCATGCGACAGCAATCGGTCTAAGAGAAAGAGAAGTCTGATTACAACTGGCTAAACACCGCTTCTATTTGCAGTTTACCAATACATATGACAAGAAGAAGAGTTAAACTACATTAATACCATATATAAGCAGAGGTTTTTGAACAGAAAAGAAAAGAAAGAAATATACACTTTCAAAAAGACACCAATTACAGACCAAGAACAAATACAAATATATAATGTATCTGTCTGCAGTGTAGACTGAAATAACGGGACAACATGCAGAATATATTTTGTTCAGTTAATGATGATTCCGACTTAAAAAGCCTAAATCCTGCGGAAAAGCAACAAGGAAAACGAGTGACCTACTTTAAAGCCAGATAAATTTCTGATATCAACAAACATTCTTGAATGGATAGCGAAGGAGAAAAACTTCGTTTCAATAAACGCTGAAAGATTTGTTCATTTATTTCATTCAAATTTCCTTCTTGTAATCTCCTTCGTTTGAAGTTCTTTCAATGTTATTTTTTAACAATTTTTTGGCTTTTTTCTTTACTGAACTTTCTGACTTTTATTGTACTTTCATTTTCAGCAATTGTTTTTATGTACATTCGCTACCTCTCTTTGTTTAATTGATTTATTAGTTTCACTTTCACTTTCATTTTTTACAATTCTTTTTACATTCTATGCTCATTCTTTCTGTTGACTTGACGTTCTGGTATCTTTCAATCTCACCTTTGAATTCTTTCTTCAAGCTATTTCCCTTGTGTTCTGTTTATTTCTTACTTTATGTCAACTTTCATTTTCATTTGCTACAATTATTTCTTTGTTCTTTGTTCTGTTCAGTTTACTTTATTTAGTGCATTCACTTTCATTTTCTGGAAATTTTTCTTTGTACTTTGACTGTCTAGTCTTTTTTTAACTTATATTTGGTACTTGCACTATTCGTCACAAAGGCTGAAATGCTATTAAACAAAGATACTGAAACCTTCACCGTTAGTTTAAGTTCCTGCAATAATATTTGGTTCCTACTTCTTTTCTCTTTTATATAATACTATTGCTTTTACATTCTGTTTCTATAATTCATCTATTCTGATGTTTGGAGCTATAGAAGACGCTGACTTTTTCTGCAGAACGATGAGACATATCTTGTTGAGTAACTTTAGCATGGCACTAAACTATTTGAGTTTGATGGAATATGAAATACCTCTTCAGTACAATTACTCCCATATTCACCCCAATGAGGGATGGGATTACCGGTTAGTATTGTTATAAAATAACCGAGGGATTTCGGTTCATGCCTTTGAGTTTAGTTAGGCTGAGAACCTTTCGGCTCAGCACATGGGTTGGTTGGGTGTAATATTGAAGCAGTTGTTAACGCGGGTGCGCGCGGGTGGATGGAGGTGTTACTCAGATGTCATAATAGTCCGAGACGATACGGCGTGACAGGGTGCGGGTGACGTCACGCACCGAAAGCGCGGGTGGATGGAGGTGTTACTCAGATGTCATAATAGTCCGAGACGATACGGCGTGACAGGGTGCGGGTGACGTCACGCACCGAAAGCGCGTGGAGGTTGTGTGAGAATTTGAAGAGAGAAAGAGTCGGGTACTAGACGCCAAACGAGAAGGATCGATTTTTGGAGCTCGCAGGCTCGAGGCGAACTTGAGCCCTATAGGGGGCCGCTCGAGCTGGGGGCCAAATGAATACGACAGCATAGAAGATTGTGTCTCTCCTCCTTACGTCGAAACCTTTAACTCAAAATTAATAAAGCGGTTTCGTACCTGAACAAGAAGTCGTTAGGTGTTTTCAAATTCCGAGATTCCTATGTTCTATCGTTATGAACATTATATGTGCATTTTGCACATAGCGTTAATTGTAAATATGGTACAGTATCTGATCTATAGTCAAATATTCAACCATTTACTATACGTACAAACATTTAACTGTGTGAAAATGAATGAATTATGTTGAATAGAATTATTAGTATTATATAGAAATACTTGATAATGCTTGAATATTTACAACAAATAAATAATATTGTATAGAATTATTAATGTTAACAAAACTTGAAACCATTTAATATATAGAATTATCAAAAAAATATAGCAATATTTAAAACAATTTAACTGTGTGCAAACAAACGATAATCATGTTTGACACTGTGCAAACAATTGATTAATATAATTTTCGACGGAAATAATTGTTAAATTGAATTACAAATGTTTAAAAGCAATAATTGGAATCATTTAACAGTATGTGAACACATCAGCCATTTCTTCGTTTAAAAGGAAAGTTACAAACTATTCGCTTACAAATACTATATATATATATATATATATATATATATATATATATATATATATACCGGTTTGGACTGTCTTAGGCGTCAAGCCACAGTAAAGAGTTGTTATACAACGAAACAGTCTGTATGTAGATGACAATACTTACGCTTCCCTCCCAATGGATTGACCATTCTGGCAGAGGAATATTACCACTTACGTTACGAAAAGCTCTAGTAATGAATTGAGTACTCCAAGTTCCGATAGCGAAAAATGTTAACAAAACGAATGTTTATACATACGAGTGAATTCCCGATGTGACGTTGAGTTGAAGGGTTGTCTAAGGAACATGTCGTCAGCCTGACGTAAAGTTAGGTTGGTCTCGTTCTCGGCTTGGAGCATATCACGTGTTTAGCCTCACTGATGTGTTGTGATACAACGAAACACATTGTCCGTGGATGAAATTATACATATATATATATATATATATATGAAGATGGTTGTTGTAGGCCCAAAATAAGAATAAAGATATAAATTAAGATAGGCAGTGCCACGAAGAGATATGTATTTTTTGAATTTGTTTATTTTGTTCTTACATACGTGTTATATTTGTGTATGTTTCCAGCTTGTTGCTTTCGTCAGAGAACAGTTTGAAAGAATTTCAGTTGGTCAGGAGGGTTTTATATAGGGGTTATTCTTCTTTTTTAACCCCTATATAAAACCCGCCTGACCAACCGAAAATCATTCAAACGGGAGACAAGAGTGATATAAAGTCTCATTGAATACCTCATCAACAAGGCCTTGTGCCAAATATGTACTCTGATGAAAGCAAGAAGCTTGAAATATACATATATATAACACGTATGTAAGAACATTGGCATTGAATAACCAAAAGAGATTGATATGCCATTAAACTGAATAACCTAAACTTATCTACATTCTTCTTTGTATTTTTGTCGTCCTTCTACGTGGTGCGTTCAATAACTTTCCAGACTTTTCAGTACAGTCATTTAAAATTGTCTTAGACTCTTGAAAATTTAGTATGTTATTGCGATACATCTTATGAGATGACTAACCAATTTTTAGTATGTTATTGCGATACATCTTATGAGATGACTAACCAATTTTTATGATTCCAGGATCAAATCAACAGCTACAGAAGGAATTGGAATACACCTTACTAAAGCCTGATTATTGCAGCTGGTGAATTTCAAAAATGAAATCTGGACTTGAGGACACTTTAGAAGAACGATATGCAATAAAAATCTGTTTTAAACTTGGAATAAATGCCAGAGAAACGTATGGAATGCTTCAGACTGCTTTTGCACCATCTTACATGAATCGAGAATCAGTTTTTGAGTGGAATAAGAGATTCAAGGAAGGTAGGAAGTCAGTGAGGGATGATGAAAGGTGTGGGATGAGTAAGGAAGTAAAAACTCCAGAGTTGATTAGCCAAAAGATTAGGGTAAGGGTTACTATGTTGAGGTTTTAAGGGAGTTCAGGAAGAGATTACTAGGGAAGAGGCCAGCACTCTTCAAATCGGGTCAGTGGCATTTCCACCAGGTCAATGCACCAGTCTGCAACTTCATCCTTGTCACACATTATTTGACCAAGATGGGGATCTAGACAGTTCCACACCCTTCCTATAGTCCAGACTTTGCTCCCTGTGACATTTGGTTATTCCCTAAGCTCAGAGGCTGTCGTTATGAGACAAGTGAGGAGAAGAAAGAGGCTGTGACGAAGGTCATTGACACGATCACACAAGAGGACTTCCATGGGGGCTTCCAGAAATTGTTGGAATGATACAAGTGCATTGAAGCTGGAGGAGATAACTTCGAAGGCGACTAGAGTTTCATGTGTGTACTATCAATAAAAGTGCCATACAAAAATGTCTGGAAACTTATTAAATGATCCTCGAAGATTTTGCTTCAATAAATAATGTCATTTTTCTTTAAATTTCAACAGTTACATTCTATTACACTTGTTGTTTCTCTCTGTTTTACATTATACTATAATATCACCATTTTTTTTAAAGTTTCAATCATAATTTCTTTGTTCTTTTATTTTTTCTTTTGGACATATTACTTTTACTTTTACATTCATTTTGTACATTTCTGTTTTTGTATTTAGTCGTTCCTACATATTTCTCTTCAATAGATAATTTCTCATTTACATTCGTTTCCGATATTCCTATCCTTGTACATAAGATGTTTCTCTGTTTTTAATTCGTTCCGTACATTAAATTTTGCTTTGATTTTTTTCTTCATTTTTTTTTGTTATTTTGTGTTTAACTCAAATATATATATATATATATATATATATATATATATATATATATATATATATATATATATATATTTGAGTTAAACACAATATATATATATATATATATATATATATATATATATATATATATATTCAGTTTTACCTTGTTTTCTATTTTTCTATCCTTGTGGTTTAGATTCCCCCCTTTCTTACTTGATATCGTAAATTCACTTTTACTTTCATTTTCTACAATTGTTATTTTGTGCTTTGCATGTTCTTTTCTGTTTTACTTAAATTCATCTGTCAATTGACTTTTAGTTTTGTACTTTTTTCTTCGTGCATTCTTTTTAGAATACATGTTTTATATACTTTTTGATTTTTTTCAAAATTACAATTGAATTTTCTTCTTGCTACCGTTCTTTCTTTTATCTTCAGTCAACGTTGTACTTTGGTATTTTTACTCTATTTTATGACCACTTCCTAATACTTGGATTTTTTTCATCATTACTTCTTAGTGGACTTCATATATTTGTTCTTCTTTTTTGAGGCATTTTTACTTTCTTCCTGTCTTAATTTTTATTTACTCTAATCTTGTCTGCTCTACTTTTTTTTGTACATTCTGTTTCTTCTTTTTTTTTCCGGTTGCTTTTACTCAGATTTATATATTTTTCTACTTTCATTATCACTTTCTGCTTTACTTTGATTCTACTTAAACTTTCAAATTGCTGATACGGTTTGTCGGCCAAAGGAAGTGAAGAGCTGATAGGCTTCATCACTTTATCGCACTATGTATATTGCAGTCAACTTCGAAAATTTGGAAAAGTCTGGAGTCATTCAGCCGAGACCCCATATTCTACGGATGCCAAAAGTTCATAATTACCCCCGGATCTTCAGAGTTACTCGAGCGATAGATTTGAGCAAATAAAGCAAAAACGGTGCTTAATAAACGAAAACGGTCGATGAACGCCCGGGTGGGAAGATGGTTGTAGAAAGAATAGGAAATGATTGAATATAGAGAAAATAAGATTGAATGGATTAGTTATAAAATCTAAAGTTGTCTGTAAAGGGAAAAAAAAAGAAGATGGAAGGAAGGAAAAAAAGATTCAGCGTAGGAATTTCAAACGAAATACATTTAAAGAAGCAGCAAGGAATGAATGGAGCAAGATTTCATCCAAGGAGAAAGCCGCTTGCAAAAGGACAGTGAGAAAGCTCAAAGAAAAGCAAGAAATGATCTAAAAAGAGAAAAGAAAGAGTCATTAAAAATATAGCATGAGGTATACGTAAAGTAAATACAAACCAAACAATTTGAACCAATATAAAATAACTAAAATTTTAACGTGAAATGTAAAATATGTGTTTGACAGAGTAGAAAATATATTGGCTAAGAGGATAAAACTATCAGTTCGTTTTGAAAACAGTCAAATAATTCGTAAATTTTCACTTTTATTTTTATTTTATCTTTAAATTACAATGGATAGTAAAGTAAGAAAACACTTAATGGAAAAGGCGATACCACGCCAATATGATATATTGTATATCAAATTTAAAACAGGAAAAAGTTATCATTTTAGCATCTATGAAATTTTATGATAGATCTGCTTCTCTTACTAAATAAGCTTACTTATTTGCTATAATAAAATGTTTGCTCATTCTAAAAGATTCATGAAAGATATCTTACGGAAATGAGGTATTCGATAAGGAAACATTTACTACGCGTAGTCTAGATGTATAAAAAAAGATTGGCCAAACACTTTAGTTTTCATTCGGTGACCAACATAAGAGAAGGACCATTTTGAATTCAAACCTGCTGAACTCTACTAAAAAAATAACCTTGTATCACATATTTTTAAAGTTATAATAAATATAACGAAATAGAAGCAAAAAAGGTAGCAGGGATTCTTGAAATAAAGATTAATCTACGGCACCAAATAAAGGAGGTAAAAATAAGAAAGAATTAAATTCAAAATTAAGAAAAATAAAGTAGAAGAAATTAAAGTATCATGTTCAGAGTGAGGACCGTGTACAAAGAACCATTAACAACATTTACAATGAGATTCCCCTTTAGGGTTGTGGTTTAGGTATTGGACTCAGGAATTATAGTAATCGAGTTCGAACTCCAGTCCCACTACTGGGTTCACTTTCAATCTAATAACCCTGGGAAAGTGATCAACTCCCTAATCCTATTTGCTCTCGTTTAGATATTTTCACAGCCTATTCTTCTATAAAGGTGGCTTTAATGTTGAATGACCCACAAAATTGGATATGTGATTACATAAAAGAAACCAAATCAGACAAGTGTGTATATCGTGTGTTCGATCCTCATTGACGGCAATAGCATTCTGACGTTACTACTCATAAGACTTGGGAAAATCATTATGATTTCCATAGCGATAAAAAATATGGTGACATTTTCCAAGTGAATTTCTCTATCATTAGAGATAGTTGGTTGGTTGGGGTTTATGGCCTTTGTATTTTATCCAATGCCAAATCCAGAGTGGAGCTGGGAGCAATGGCAATGAAAGGATAGTCTACATTCCCCAAATCTCTAATGGGGCAGCCTCGCCATCAGGGAGTTTACTGTCATATCAAGGACACTCGTTATCGGGGGATCTTTCCTCTCTGTAGTAATGCAGTTGGTTATGATATAGCCCAAGCTGACTGGGCTGATTGAAGCTAGAATTTATTCGATGAATCTCCTGAAAATATTCTACCAACCGAAAAACACAACCCCCCCAAAAAATAATGGGTATGACGACTGAATGAGGTCACAGTTCAGAGGATCAGTTGCATGTAGTGTCACCTATTCGTTACCATTAATCTCTGGTCTACACTCACCAGAAATGATAGTTTGAATGCACGGCTTCACACAGACATACGAGTGTTAGACGACCAACTAGAACTTATCTACAACAGTTCTGTACTAACACGTTATGTAGTCCGGAAGACATGCAATAAGTGATGGATGATAGAGACAAATGACGAGATAGAATGAGGGAAAACCATGCTACTAGCACGACGGGGGTTGAGCACTCTGGCAAAGGAATTGTCGGCCGCCCCTAGCGTAATGCAAAACTCTTCGTAAGAATTGAGCACTCTGGTAGCCGATAGGGTATTAAAAAATGTAGACAAAGGCTGCTGCTGCTGTTGCTAAAAATAAGATACCTTAAAATTCCCTTAGCCAACGTAGTCCGCTTGTAGCCGTGTGGTCTGAAACCTTAGTCTGTCGTAAAGTTGGACGGGTTTCGATCCCGGCTTCGAGCGTCCTGCGGGTCTAGCCACACTGAAGAGTTCTGATAGAACGGAGCAGTCTGTCTGTGGATGACAATATATATATATATATATATATAGATATATATTCATTTATATATATGTGTGTGTTTGCGTGTGTGTATTGGTATATATATATGCGCGCGTGTGTTTGTGTGTGTAATGTAAAATTATTTAAAAAGTAGATTATTCAGTGGATATGTTTTCTTTACACTTATATGTTTATGCTTTTTTCTTTTTGTTTTATTCTCTTTTTTTTTTATTGATTTATGCTTAGTCATTTTCACGGCTATTTATAAAAGATGTTAAAATACTTCATTCAAAAATCCTTTCAAATAAAAAAATTAAACGAAAAAATGTGCTTGAGTGTTAAAATTTCCAAATACTGCAAAATCATCAATATAAACGTTGATGAGACAAATGTCATTTACACGCTCTTTCTTCGTGTCACGCTCAGTTTCACAATCGCCAGAAACACTTTGTGATTGAATATTGCATTTATGATAATTAGATGCTCCTCTGGAAGTCTGACAATTGGGTCTTATTTAGGAAACGGACAGTAACGTAAAAGTTCAATTTACATTTAATTTTGCAGGATTTTAAGATTTTGATACACATACGAGCTTCCGTCTCTCCTTGTTTAGCATTATGAAAAAAAAAAAAAAGAAAAGAAAGAAAGCACAACTAGATGCATTGTTTTGTTTTTTGCTTATTTAATACAATTAGTAACAGAAACATATAGGAATTAAACGTTCTTAGAATATATAGGCAAAAAAAAAAAAAAAAAAAAAGATTTCACAGATTTTGTGAAATTTGAAAATGAGGAGCTTCTGAAAAATAAAAAGGTTTTAGCTTCTACAAATTTACAAAGGTAAAAAAAAAGATTCTAACGAGTCAAAGAAAACCACAATTGAATATGGAGTAAAGAGTGACGTGTAGGATACTTTTATTCTGTGCGAATATCTTGCAATAGAATAATAATCATCGATTTTTATTAATAATGGTTTTCGGACTATTGTCTTCATATTTATTATTATTTCCGCAACATTTCGGCCGATATGTCCTCAGACCTTCTTCAGGTGTTTGTCGAACTCGGGAACATTCACGGAACTTCGAACTACGTTCTTTATTGAATCCACGGGGGTCGCCTGTTCTGATTCCGTTAGCCATAACCGGGTACAAGTGTTAAGTATTTCTGTATTGTTACTCGCCTGTAGTGAGGATTGAACCTTCAACCTTCAGACGATTTTCTCCTTAGAATCTTAGATAACCAACGCCTATAGTCGTTACGCAATGTGTCCTGCTGGACAATTCAGAGCCTTCTTAATTATCGGTTCCCATATTGTATTCAACTCTATACTTAGTCTACTCAGCAGGTCATTGTAGACCAACATATGTGCTGATTCCTTAAGGCGTCTAATCCTCCAATGTTCAGCTCTATCAATTATTTCAACTTCATCCCATATGTGGACACGACGACACGAGTTCAAATCCTGAACGAGACTGATTACATTTCACATAGCACTAATACCCTTGGGAAAGGTATGAATCCAAATATTCTCATTCCAGCTATGGGTAAATAGTAGGGCAGAATAGGTTCTTCAGCAACTAGTCTAGGAGAAGGAAAGCTCTGAATTCAAACATGTTAAACTCCGCTTAAAAATTGACTTTGTGTCATATCCTGCCCGAGCGGAGGGGTTGGTAAATAGGATAAGGGCAGATGGTTTCCCTTTTCCTTCCATATATGGTCCACCATACCCGACTTTTTAATCCACTTCGTACTACTGCCTTCCGATGTTCATCTAGCGTTATTTTTAGTGGGTGACCTGTCTCCCCTTTGTATATTTTACAACAACTGCAAGGGATGTAGTAAACACAGTTCTTGGTCATGTTGAATTCCGTTGGTGGCTTGACCCGGAAAAGATACCCCCGGAGAGTCTTTCTTTTTTATTTTAACTCAGAAACTCCTACTGTTTCAGCAGACTAGAAAGTTTTTCCAAACCTTTTGATAACTAGATACTCTTTTTGCCTCAGCTAATGTATGTAGGTCTTCAGAAAAAAAGAATTAGAAAAAGTTATTTTTTCTCAAACAAACGAAGGTAACTGAAGTAATAAAAGACTAATTCCAGTGAGTAAAAGAGGTGCGGCCTAGTTGGGACCTCCATCTTTAATTCGGATATGTTTGATAAGATATTTTCAGCTTTCGGCGGTTGTGGTTCATGTCCTATTTATCACTGACTGTCATCGAGATTTCGGAAAGTAAACGAAAAGCACACGAAACCACTCGACTGTTCTGCTCGTAAATGATTGTCGGATCCTGACCCTATGAATCAGCAATGATTGCTTATTTAATGCATAGAATTATTGGATGAAGAAGAGCCGTACAAAACAAATAGACTTTCCCTCCTTCCTTTCTAGGAGCATCACTTCTCTCTCATGACATAACAGTGTGCGCATGCGTTGAACTATAGTCGAGATGTTCACTGATTGAAGTGCTGAACCCTTGAGCTTCTGCTACGCGTTACCGTTTATTTTCTTAGCTAAGTCAACTAAATGCCAAGGATGTTTTCATCAATCAAGAGATATGTACCCAACGGTCGTGGAAGAGGAATAATTCTTGGGATGAGGTGTATCCTGGAGTGGACTGGGCTGCGAACTGTCGAATCCCTTGCTTGGTTAGTTAGAACGCCATGGAAGAAAGTAAAGTTGGCTTAGGAGAGATAAAATCGTTTTGAATATTATTGAAGAACAGGTGCCAATTCTACAACTGAATACCAGCAGAATTTTCATAGCATTGAGCCGAAATTGTTGGATGATTTCTTCGTCCAGAATCGAGACATGTATGAAAACAAAAAAAAAAAAAAAAGAAAAGAAATATCAAAATATTGGCTCATGTCTAAGACAGTAATATCTGAAAGGCTAAAGTAATTGCAAACGGAATGTAGCCTCATATTGATACGATCTTGACAGAGAAGATTCTTTTTTTTCCACAGATACATCACCCTCTCCCCTTCTTTCTCTCTCTCTCTCTCTCTCTCTATATATATATATATATATAATTGTTTGTTTTATTTAAATTTCTTTGTCTTTAATAATTATATTTAACAACATAGGGATACATCTTATCAAAGCACTCTCTAGTCCCGCAGGCAACAATTGCAATCCCAAAGGTCGTAAAACAAACACACACACACACACACAGAGAGAGAGAGAGAGAGAGAGAGAGAGAGAGAGAGAGAGAGAGAGAGAGAGAGAGATAGATAGATAGATAGATAAACATGCACACTAGTGCTCACATAACATAGATACATGCAAACACAGTCCCACAAAGGCAGACACGGATGCACATACAATAAAACACTAACACCCACCCAAAGGCAAAAACACACACAGAGCTACACAGACGTAGATACACAGATACACGCACTTAGGTTTTTACATACGCAGTCAAACAAATACACACACACACACACACACACACACACACACACAAGCATTGTTTTAACTCCCTTTACTTTCGTTTGAAAATTTAAATTTAAATCCATAGATGTTTTTCTTCACACACACACACACACACACACACAACTGTCTGTGGATGACAATATATATATATATATATATATATAGAGAGAGAGACTGTAATTCAATATTTGCTGATTTTTACCCCAAAGTAGGGGGGTGAAGTCTTCTGATGAGACGAAGAGTACAATGATATTGTTCACCGAAATAAATGTTTGATGAAAATTTAATCAGGTTTGAGTTTTCTTTTAATTACATTATATAAGTTCTTGTATATAATTTTTGTTATATAAATCTTGATAGGGAATATATAGCAATAACCATACATCAAGCCACCCCCATAGATTTTCTGAAAATCCACATCTATTCTTTAGGCAAATAAATAACATCCACTGTCTTCGGACGCTCACCACACACACACACACACACACACACACACACACACACATATATATATATATATATATATATATATATATATATTGCTTATTAAAATTTAGAAACTGAAAAAAATCAAGTTCTACTTTTCTATTGAAGCAAAGAAGCCTGAATTTGCAGTGGAATATTCTTCAGTTAAAATTGATGATATAAGTAAGTCGTAAATTTGGTGACCATACACGAAGGTGACCAGGAGGCTTTCTTTTCAGTAGCTACTACACTGCGGTGTAGGGCAGGGCGCTACTTCTTTCCCTAGATTGCTCCACTTTACCCTTTATACATACCTTATAATGCTGAGTATTAAGCAAGGGGGTATCAAGTACCATTTTTAAGTCTTAGGTATGACTCGAACTTGGATTAAATCCCTGTCTTCCGGACCATTGGCTAACACTCTACCCACCGCATCAGTACTTAGTGTTCTTAGTTTTGAAATGCCAAATTTTCATCATTCTGGTAGTTTAGTAATAATTATTAAACAATACAAAGTAAATCGTGATTTTTGTTTAGATTGTCTTTTTTTTTCTCTGACAACCATTTGGTTGAGTCCTAATTAATTTCCGATGTAGTAAAATATAATAATTTATTTCAATTTATAACTCATTCTCCTCCTGTTATTTATCGGTTCGCTAAGTAATTTTCCCTCAAACCTAATCTTCATCTCAATATTTGTGTTATTCAGAGCGTTATGTATTTTATGTAAGAAATGAAAAGCTCTTGCTGCTTAGTCGGGTATGTTTCTGTAGCGTTTTTGTTATTCTTAAACTCTCACAAGATCCCATAACCAACATTTACTTTAAGTTCCGCAATTTTACGTGGTAAGAGATCATCGCTAAAATTATGATGTCCGATGAAAGTACTCTTTAATCAGATAATTTCCGGTTGAGTTTAAAACAGTAGACGTTTGAAATGTGTAGTTATAACTTTCTTTTGAAAAACAGTAATTATCTATTACTCAACCTCATACAAAATTCCGGTTGGCTTGCATTTCTGTTTTTTCCAACTTTTAAAGAAATGAAAAGGGTGTAGAAAAAAGAAAGAGAGAGAGAGAGAAAGAGAGAGAGAGAGAGAGAGAGAGAGAGAGAGAGAGAGAGAAATGTATGAAACAATTTCAAAATCATTTTAAAAACAAACATTTTGTCAAACAGATCTATTTAACCTATTGATGGGTTCCTGATAGATCCTACCACTACAGACCAGGGGCGGGAGCTGGGATTAGTTGCCATGTAAGAGTAAGTAAACAGTATTCAGAATTGGGGCTCTAGTTTTGGGCTCCTAGGGGTGTGGATTTTTCCTTTCCTTAAACTTTCTCATTGATTCTCTCTGATCTAGAGTGGTGGTTTTTGAAGAAAATTATTAGTATTTAATACAATTCCTATTCTATCCTGTACTCTATCTCAGATAACAATAAATGAAAAAACAAAACAGTGCAAAAATAAATTATCATCATATATCAGAAAAATGGTACTCTGAATTAATCGATGCTTTTGTTGTTATTGTTGTAGTAGGTATTTTTTGAAAATTATTTATTAATTTTTTTTTTATTTAACTCCATTCTTTTATTTTAATTTCTTTGGGTTTTTTTTTTATTTTAGATTTCCGTGGAAAAAATTACGTAATAATAATAATAATAATAATAGTAGTTATAAAAATAATAATAATAGTAATAATAATAATAATAATAATAATAATAATAATAATAATAATAATAATAATATTAATTATAATAATCATCATCATAATAATAATGATGATAATAATAATAGTAATAATAATAATAATAATAATAATAATAATAATAATAATAATAATAATGAAGTGAATGCAGCAAATTAGCACAAATGGAGTACCAAACTTGACACGACTGTGTGGGCAAAGTGATCCACTGGAAGATGTGTAAGAAATTTAAAATTTACCATACAAACAAATGGTATATGCACAACCCAGCAGCTATCCTGGAGAATGGTACGCTTAAACTCCGATGGGACTTTGACTTACAGACGGATCACTTAATCTCGGCTGAAAACCAGACGTAATAATAACCAACAAAAAAAAAAAGAATATGCAAAATTGTCGATTTTGTTCGGCTGACCACAGAATAAAACCGAAAGAAAAGTACATCGACCTAGCTAGGGAATTGAAAAACTATGGAACATGAAGGTGACAATTATACCAATGGTAATCGGTGCTTTTGGTCCAGTAACTAAAAGATTATTAAAAGGACTGGAGGTCTTGGGAGTTGGCGATCAAGTGGAAACCTTATAAACTACAGCATTGTTGAGAACGGCCAGAATACTGAGAAGGATCCTGGTGACTTGACGAGACTTGCTGTCACTCAAACTCCAATGAAAGACAATCAGCTAACACTAATGGGAAAAAAAAACTTTGATGAATAAATAATAATAACAGTATCAAATTTTGAGATACAAGCGAATCATCTAATATAGGTCAGACGACCAGACGTTGTGATAATCAACAAAAAAAAAATATAATAGAGTTTGGCATTCCGGTTGACCACAGGGTAAAACTAAAGGAAAGTGAAAAGAGATATAAATACGTATACATTCCTAGAGAATCGGAAAAACTATGGAACATGAAAGTCCCGGACATAGGAATTGTAATTGAAGCGCTCGGTACAGTCACCAAAGGATTGGTAAAATGACTGGAGGACTGGGAAATAAGAGGGCGTGTGCAGACGATCCAAACTATAGCATTGTTAGGATCAGCCGGGATGTAAAGAAGAGGCCTGGAGACCTGAGGGGACTTGCTGTCATTCAGTATCCAATGAAGAACCATCAGGTAACGCTGGTGTGAATAAAATCACTGGAAACAATAATGATAATATTAAGAATAATCTACCAAACCAGTAAAGCATCTGAGTAAAAGGAAATTACAAATACCTGGGAATATTGGAAGCGGACATCAAACAAACTGAGATGAATGAAAAATAATACCACATTTTTGGTAACCAAATTCTGCAGCAGAAATTTTATCTAAGACATGAATTCAAGAACAGTCAACCTTGAAAGATACCATAGACATTTCTTAAAATAGACGAGGGAGAAACTCAGACCAATAGACCAAAAGAAAATTAAATTGATGCCAATGCACAAGTCCATACACCTAAGAAATAGCATAAACAGACTATAGATATCTAAAAAGAAATAAAAAAGAGGACTTGCAAGAATTGACGGTCGTACTGACGGATCAATTCAAGGATTACAAAACTACAGAAAAAGTCATGTCAACGTAAAATCATGGTAAAATAAAAAAAACAAGAAAACAAAAATTGAAAAAGCAAACAGGTGTATGGACGTTTCAAGCTAAAAAAAACATTTCAATTTGCAATGTTAGACAAAGGCTGTGTTCGAGAAGATCTGAACATGCTTAACAAATGGTAATTTGATGGGTAAAACTGAATTTTTTGAATAGTCGTACGAAACAATACCATTAGAGCTGAGGATATTAAGGTGAAAATATATAAAACGCTTGAGAATAAAAGAGTAAGTTATGTTGAGAAAGAAATAAAACGATTCCTCACATAATATGCGAATCGAGAAATATAGCACCAAAGAGTACAAAATTATCTCGACTTGGCGATAAATGTGATCAACTGGGAATTATACAAAAGAGTAAAATTTGATCCATTAACCAATTGGTATAGATACTAAAAAGCATCCGTCCTAGAGAATTAGAAGAACAAAATTAACTGGGGATTTTAGATACAAAAACATCACAATTCAGGCCTGAAGACATTGTAAAATTCACTATTGTTTTGAGATACGTTGTTCTTTCAATAAGTTTCCAGACTTTTTTGTACAGGCATTCAAAATTGTCGTAAACCCTTGAAAATTCAGTATGTTATTGCTATACATCTTATGAGATGACTTATTATTTTTTTATGATTTCCGGTTCAAATGAACAGCTACAGCAGGAATTAGAATACACCTTACTAAAGCCTGATTGTCACAGCTAGTAAATTTGAAAAATGCAATCTGGACTGGAGGACACTATAGAAAAACGATATGTAATAAAATTATGTTTTAAACTTGGAAAAAAAATGCCTCAGAACGTATGGAATGCTTCAGACTGCTTTTCGACCATCTTGCGTGAATTGAGCATCAGACTTTGAGTGGCATAAGAGATTAAAGGAAGATAGGGAGTCGGTGAGGGATGATGAGAGGTGTGGGAGAAGTAAGAAAGTCAATACAGCAGAGTTGATTGACTATAGGGTTAGGGTTAGGGTTACCATGTTGAGATTTTAAGGGAGTTCAGGAAGAGATTCCGTTGGAAGAGGCCAGCACTCTTCAAATCGGGTCAGGGGCATTTCCATCAGGACAATACACCAGTCTACTACTCAATCCTTGTCACAGACTATTTGACCAAATTTGGCATCATGACAATTCCTCAGACTCCCTTTAGTCCAGACTTAGCTCCCTGTGACATTTGGTTATTCCCTAAGCTCAGAGGCTGTCGTTATGAGTCTATTGAGGAGATAAAAGAGGCTGTGACAAAGGTCATTGACAGGCTCATACAAGAGGACATCGATGGGCCTTCCAGAAGTTGTTGGAACGGTACAAGTGTATTGCAACCCAGGAAGATTACTTCGAAGGGGATTAGAATTTCATGTATGTACTATCAATAAAAGTGCCCATACGAAAAAAGTCAGTAAAATTATTTTTATGATCCTCGTACAAGTTGATCACAACTCAGGCCAGAAAATTTACTTTAAGATTCACTGGGATTTTGAGGGAGAAATTGATCACAACTCAGGTAAGAAGACTCCGTCTAAAATTCACTGGGATTTTGAGAGAGAAATTGATCACAACTCAGGCAAGAAGATTCCGTCTAAAATTCACGGGAATTTTGAGAGAGAAATTGATCACAACTCAGGTAAGAAGACTCCGTCTAAAATTCACGGGGATTTTGAGGGCGAAATTGATCACAACTCATGTAAGAAGACTCCGTCTAAAATTCACGGGGATTTTGAGGGAGAAATTGATCACAACTCAGGCAAGAAGATTCCGTCTAAAATTCACGGGGATTTTGAGATACAAGCAAATCAGAATTCAGGCCAGAAAATCCAGGGTTAATTTGTAAGGAATGAAATAACTGCACATTTACATGATGTTGCAGTTCCGGCTTAACAGTGAGAAAATAGAAGAAGCCGAAAAGATATATAAATAATTGGATTTTGTCAGCGTGCTGAAAAAGCTATGGAAAATGAAAAGGATGCCGATACCCATTTCAGATGCAGCTCTTGGGACATTTTCCAGATGAAGTGCAATAAAAGGAGATAAGAATGAAAGGATGAAAAATATTCAGACAATAGATTTGTTAATATAGCCTCGAAAAACCCACACGACTCCTAGAGATTTTTTAGGATTAGGGCGAACAGCTATGTCTCAAACCTTAGTAAAGTCCACAAGCATATGCTGGTGAGAAAAAAACTGTTAAGGAACATAATGATAAAAATAGAAAGTGAGGGTGATGCCAATTTTAATTGGTGCACTAGAATATTTTGAAATGGTAATGAAGAGAAGGACAGCGGAGGAATATAGGAGGAATAAAAAGCATCAGGGAAAAGAAGGACACTCTTCAAGAAAGTATCCTTTCAGCAAAACCACACATCAGTTACAAAAAGACACAAAAGATACTAAATTATTTTTAAAAAGCTGAGCCATAATCACTGTCACTAAATAGATACCGGTTTAAAGTAGAAAATATCAGCTATAAACAAATATAACAGGCAGATTATTAATATTTTTAAAAAATCTGGAAAGTAACTTTTAACTTTTGGTTGGTGATCCGCGTAAGAGCTCTCAATTTTTAAGGGTGCTTGGGGTCATATCTGTGGCAGGTGTGAAGATAATAAACTATCCCAAGGTCTGTTATAGCTTTAATCTTGAAAAATAAGTTGACTGATTGTAGTCGAGGGTGACCCGAAGGCTCACTTTTCAATAGCTACTGCATCAAGGTGTAGGGGAAGAAACTACTCCTTTCCCTAGATTGCTCCACTTACTCTTGACCTGAACCTAATAATGCAATGCGTTAAGCAAGGAAACATCAAGAACCATTTTTTTTGTTTCTGGAATGACTCAACCAGAGATTGAACCCCGGTCTCCCGAACGAATGGCAAAAACACTCTAACCATTATACCAATGCTAAAATAAAATATAATTCAGCGTGGCACCCAGAGAACAAGTGTGGGTATAATATTCGGCAGGTGCACTATGCTGTTTTTTGGTCTGGCTGACCAAGCTTGGATGATAATAAAGAAAGTATAATAAACAAATAGAGCAGGGAACAATAAAACTCTTGACAATTCATAAAGCATTACTTCCCATAGATGCTACAGATAGACTACGAATGTCAAGAAAATAAGAAGAAAGAGGACCGGCCAGTATTGAAGAAAGCCTTGATGCATCGATAAAATGACTCAGAAACTACATAATAATAAAAAAAAAGACAAATCTCAACGAACAAAAACATCACTATGATCTATAGAAAAACAATAACAATAATTTCAAACGATAAACAAACGTAATCTCTCTCGAGAAGATTTTGACTGGACTAAGAAAGAAGAGAGAAACAGAATCTCTTCTGACAGCACCACAAAACAACGCTATCAGCAATAATTATGTTAAAACGAAAATAGATAAGACGCAACAAAATTGCAAATGTTGGTTATGTAGACACCATAAAACAAGCTGATACTAAGAAAAGAATTGCAAAGGATTATCTCAGACGGACGAGAATCATTCTCGAAGCTAAACTCTGCAGCAGGAATCTTATCCAAGGAATAAACTCCTGGGTAATACTCCTTGTAAGATACTTGGGACCATTCTAAAAATAGACAAAGAAGGAACAAAGAAAATGAACCAGAAGACCAACAATGTTGATGACGATGCACAAGGTAATCTGAGATGTGATACGGACTGACTATATATATCAAGAAAAAGAAGGAGTGAGTGGACTTACTAGAATTGAAGATAGCGTTGAACAATCAAGACAAGAAATCGAGGAGTACATTAAACGTGTAAAGAGAGGCTAATTACAGCTGCTAGTAACAGCACTGAGAATATAAGCACAAAAAGAATAACATTAAAAATTAGGAAACAGAAACGGAAGGAAAACAACTCAACGAGTATTTCAAGCAATGAATTGGCAAAATCTTACAGGAGATTACTTGAACAGAGTTACGAAAAAGAGAGAAAGGGAATTTCTTCCAATCGCAGCACAATACAACGCCATAAGGACTAGTTATATTACATTCAAAATAGAAAATTTGCGACCGAATAGCAAGTGTAGATTAAGTAGTATTGAGACAAAAACATTAATCATTTAATAAGCAAATGTAACAAACTAGCTAAAAAGAAGTATAAGACAAAACTGGGTGTGGAAGGTGATCCACTGGGATTTGTGCAAGAAATTGAAATTTGGATATATTACCAAATGTTATGTGCACAAACCATAGTCCAACTAGGTGAATGAGACATATAGAATTCGCTTAGATTTTCAGATACAAGCGGAATATTTGATTCCTGTTAGAAGATCAGACCTAGTGATAATTAAGAAAAAGAAAAAGACAATCTGTTGTAGAGTGGATTTTGCCGTCCCAGGGTATTGCTGACAGAAAATCAAAGAAATAATAAAGAGGAAATATTGCTTAAACTAATTGATAAAACCTAGGAAACTATGCAACATGAGAGTGACGGTGATACATATTGTGAGTGGCGCATTTGCAACAGCACGAAAACAATTTCTAAGTGGGGGGGATTATGAAAATCAGAGGATGAATCAAGAATATCCAGACTATAGCTTTGTTAAAATCGGCTACAATACTCAGAAGAGTCCTGTATAGCCAGAGGAGACTTGTTTTCTCTTTGACTCAAAGTAAAGAAAGCCAGTTAACCCTGGTCTAGAGAACTCACAAAGAGCGAAATATAGAATGAAAATAAACAAACAAAACCTATGAAAAAAATTAATCATACATAAAAGACGAAATACATTACCTAATCACCAAATTACTATAATATGACCATTTCAATACTCGCACAGTACAAATTAGACCAGCATTCCCAGGGTGCCTCTCAAACTTGATTGATCGTCATTTAATGTCCTGCACGACAGTATATAATGGACAAGCTCCCACCTGGGAACTTCACCAAGATCGGTTGATCTGTGTCAGCGTTATTCTAACTTAGCTCTTTCTTTTCTTTCTCTCTCTCTCTCTCTCTCTTTCATCCTACCTCTCGCTCTTTATTATATATATATATATATATATATATATATATATAAACATCATCATCATCATCATCAAATCGTGCTGAAGGCTTGGATTTTCCTGATTCTTGCTCTCTATCCGTCCTTTTTACCGATCGATCTTCCAAATTACATCCTCTGTCCGCACAAACCGATGCAAATACGTTTTTGCTGCTTGAGCAATACTGTCTCGTCCACACACACACACACACACACACACACAAACACACAGACACACACACACACACACAAACACACACACACATACACACTCTCATATATATATTTAAATATATAATGAAAAATTTATATATATATATATATATATATAATTAAAATGAATTTCTCTTAATGTTTTGTATTCAAAAGTTAATAGATTTATAATAGAATGTGCAATTTTGCATGAGGCCATATTTGTATTACTATTATTTACTTAATGAAAAATTAATCTTCATGGTCAGGAATTAAAAGACTAGGAATTAAAAGACTAGGAATTAAAAGACTAGTAATACAATGATAGAGCTTCATTGCATATCAAACGAACACCGTTAGAGGTGCTCTCGATCACGGTTGATGGATTCGCTTGCTTGGTTCATTCCTATATATATATATATATGGTAGTGTATATATATATATATATATATATATATATATATATATGTGTGTGTGTGTGTGTGTGTGTGTGTGTGTGTGTCCAATTTGCAATGTCAGACAATTGAATTCAGACAGGAAGAGAAGTGCGCATTTTCGATTTGATGTGCGTTATTCTTGAAGCCATTTTGACATATTTGGGTCACAGACAACAACCAACCTATTCGTTCGTCCAGCCGGCAAATAAGTCGACGTATGATTTGCCCGCCATAAACTATAAGAGCGAGTAAGAGACAGACATGAAGATACTCATTTCTATGTCGATAGGCAAGCATCCGCATCGGTATTTTGCGACTCTGATTTAGACTAATATATATATATATGTAATTATTCAGTCCTTGCATGTGCTGCATGGTAAGGTATATTATGTCACTCAATTTTCAAATTATATCTATAAATATAGTTCTGTAGGTTGGACCTAATATTCGCTGTTTCCTATACACAGCATTACGCAGAAGAAAGTTTTCAGTATGGCGCTCAACTGCAAAGGTAGATGAGGCTCCAGTTCTAGTTATCCAGTGACTGCAGTCAACTCTTTCAGTGAATTTTTTCCGCGTTCAGATTATTATCATTATTATTTTTATTATTACTATTTACTCCTCTAGAGTTTTTCACATCAGTATTAGCTGATGGTTTTTCACTGGAGTTTGAGTGACAGCAAGTCTCCTCAAGTCTCCAGGACTCGTCTCAGTATTCTGGCCGTCCTCACCAATGCTGTCGTTTGGATAGTCTCCACCCGTCTGCTAACTTCCAAGTCCTCCAGGCCCTTTAATAATCCCTTAGTTACTGTGCCTAACGCACTAATCACAATTGGCACAATCGTTACTTTCATGTTCCACTGTTTTTTCAATTCTCTAGCAAGATCGAGGTGCTTCTCCTTCTTTTCACTTTCCTTCAGATTTATTCTGTGGTTCGCCCGGACAGATTATTATTATTATTATTATTATTATTATTATTATTATTATTATTATTATTATTATTATTATTATTATTTCTCTGAGAGTTTTTCACATCAGCGATAGCTTATAGTCTTTTACTGGAGCCTAAGTGACAGCAAGCCTCCTCAAATATTCGGGGCTCTTCAAATTATTCTGCCCGTTCTCAAAATTTGTAGCAGTTTAGATGGTCTCAACTCGTCCTCTTCCGTCCAAGTCCTCCAGTCCCTTTAATAATCCTTTGGTGACTGTACCAGAAGCACCAATAATAAATGGTATAAACGTCATCTTCATGTTTCAAATTTTGTTCATTTCCCTAGCAAGATCGCTGAACATATCCTTCTTTTCATTTTCTTTCGATTTAATTCTGTGATCAGCCGGGACAGCAATGTCCACAATTTTGACAGATCTCGTTGTTCTAGAATATAATAAGGTCTGGTCTTCTGACCAAGATTATATGATCCGTTTTTATGTTAAAATCCCATTGGAGTTTATGTGTTTCATTCTCCAGGAGAGATGCTTGGTTATGTATATACCATTCGTTCTTATTGTCAAATTTACATTTCTTGCACAACTCCCAGTTGATCTTCTTGCCCACCCAATCGTGTCTACTCTAATACACATTTTCGTCTCTATCACCACATAACCTACATTCGCTTTTTCCTTTCATCTTATCTATTCTCGCTTTAATAGGATTGCTTCTTCTTCTTCTTCTTCTTCTTCTTCTTCTTCTTCTTCTTCTTCTTCTTCTTATTATTATTATTATTATTATTATTATTATTATTATAAGAAGAAGAAGAAGAAGAAGAAGCAATCTTATTATTATTTACTCCTTGAGATTATTTCAGATCAGTTTTAGCTTAGGGTTTTTCACTGGAGTTTGAGTGGCAGCTAGTCTCCTCAAGTCTCCAGGATTCTTCTCAGTATTATCCTAGTTCTCAATAATATTGTAGTTTTAGTGGTGTACACTCGTCCTCCTACCTTCAAGTCCTCCAGTCTTTTTAATAATCCTCTGGTGACTTTTTATTATTATTATGTTACTATTATTATTATTATTATTATTAGTAGTAGTAGTAGTAGTAGTAGTAGCATATTAATTCTTGTGAGTTTTTGACAACAACGTAAGTCTTTCCCTGGAGTCTGTGTAACAACTAGTCTTCTCAGATCTCGAAGACTTTTCTCAATATTCTTGTGGATGTTGCCAGTGCTTCAATCTCGATAGACTTGATTCGTCCTCTGATTTCCTATTCCTCCATTCTTTTCACAAGTTTTGAGGACCATTCTAAATGCAAAAATTACAAGTGGTATGACAGTTCAGTTCATGTTCCACGTTTTTTTTTCTTAAATCATCTGACACAATTAAAGTATTTGCCCACTTTTTCATATTATTAATTTTCTCTCAGTGATTCGTCGATGAGACAAAATCGACTTGATTACAAGTTCCTTTTCACAATTACTCTGGATGGGATTATGTGATCCATTTATATCAAGAAATCTCTGAATGTGTTTTTGCATCTTGTGGGTTACCTTTCTTAGCCCTGTCCAAGTTTTCTGGGGGTTTCCTCGTGGTGTAATGGTTAAAGCGATGTACTGCGGAATCGAGTTCGATCTCCAGTCGCGCTATTACGTTCACTTTCAGGCAAATATCCTCGGGAAAGGTATGAACCTCCTTATACTCCCATGTATAGGTTAAATAGCCCCACTACTGTTCTCCTAGGAGAATGGTTTTGGTTTTAAATAACCTACAAAGGTGGATATACCATTAAACACAGGAACCAAACCAAACAAAGTTTCCTTGCTTTCGATTTCACCGGGTTGTCGATTGAAGTATCCTTACCATTGTTTCAAATCCCATTTCAGTTTTCTTTTTTTTGTAATATTTCTGTCTGCCTTATGTTGATATGTCTGTTAATTGGGGCGGTAATTTCTCTTTTTTGGCATTTCCTGGCCAGTCCATTACAAACATCAAGGCCAGCAATAATCTTAGAACTCGGAAAGATATCATTCAAAGATTGATTTTTTTTGGGCATTCCTCAAATTGTTACATCTACTTTATCCTCAATGTTGCTGTGTCATCTTCCGCCTTCTTTTCCTGGAACTATTATCTCATTTGTAAATTGAATTACTATGACCAGAATATCTGGCAAACACTTGGACGCGACATACGGAAATACTGGACAGCTCTGTCAACTTTTTAGGTCTCATCAGTTGTATATACCGTGATCTCTCCCTCGGAAGTCTGAACCGGCGACCACAGAACGCAGAGAGCCAAAACTATACCACTTAACAACCGGTCCACATCGCACACAAGCGATGCCAAATTAATAAAGTTGAAATAGCTGACCACTGTTTCCGTGTGTCCCGCGCAAGTAACTGCAGGATTTTCTGGCCATGGTAATGCAATTTACAATATAATTCCTCTATTTGAAAAAAGAAAATGTTCATCAATTATCTCATTTCTAGTGAATTTTTCACGTTAGTGTCTGCTCGACGTCTTTCACTGAAACCTGAGTAGAACATGTTCTCTCACGTTTCCAGGTCACTTCAAAGTATTTTAGCCGGTCTTGACAATGCTATGGTCAGCATGTTTTAATTATTTTTTTCTAATTGCAGATGTTTCCAAATATACTTATAATAATTAGTTCCACCTTCATCCACATGTTTCATAGTTTTTTTTTTGTTCCCTGATAGAATCCAAGTATTTGCCAATTTGATCTTTTTTTTTAAATTTTGCGGTAGTTAGTCGAAAAAGTAGAGTGCATTAGAAGGTAAGTTATTTTGAAAAAATTATCAGTTAGTCTACTATTTTGAATAGAATGATTTGATCTCTTTGTGAAACAATATCACAGAGACATCTTTGCGTCTCATTTTGTGAGACAGATTCTGCTTGGGAATATTCCATTTGGTAGGGAAATCAAATTTTAATTTCTTGCGCAATGCACAGTAAATCAACATCCCCGCCCAGTTGTGTTTTACACTCTTTTTGTTCTGGTTTACATTTGCTTATGATAATATTAATAATTTTATTTCTATGTCCACAGAACTGTCACTTGCTATTTACATGTTCATTATTAGATTTTTTTCAGGAAGTGTTCTTTACAGCAATCTTTTATGCTGCTACTAGGAGACACTCTGTTTCTTCATTTAGTTTTGCCTTTTGTAACCAAGCCCAGTCTTGTTGGTATGCGACTCTCTCTAGTTTGCTCCGTGAAGTATCATTACAATTATATTTATGGTTTTTCTCGAAATTTTTGTTTTCTATTTTTTGTTGTTTTCCTATTTTTTTCTTATTTTGACTCTGCTGTTACTGGCTACTGTTGTTAATATTAAATAAAGAAATTGTATATTCCTGGGGTCCTGTTATTCATGCAGCTACACAATCTTCAATGCTATTTAGGTTTTCCCTTTATTTTTTGACACATATAAATTTATGGTACCTACCTACATGGTAATGGACTATTTCTCCTCAATATATACCGACTATACTTGACACCCGGGGAGATTATCTCCAAGAAGAGTGGGGCGTAGGCACTACACTCTGGGAGACGCTGGGCTGGACGCATTTCGGTCGGCTGCGTTTTATCGGTACGCGGATCTGGTCGGGTGTGTCCTGGTTCCAGTAGCAGTTGGTCGAGGTCCGCCTTGACCGGCACCCTCGAGCCTCAGGGGCTGTCGCCACGCTCTAACCCTCCTTGGAGGGGCTAGAATCATCGCCTGGCGCCTGAAGCACCCCTTTTTAGGGGAATGACGACGGAGCCAGAGACATTTCGGGGAATGCCAGGCGTGTCTAGGCTACGGCCCTGCGCCCAGACCCACCTAAAAAGGCATTGTACCATACTGGTTCGGTTGGTGGGACGGAAGACAAACACCAATAAACTCCAAGCTGTCTGACAATCCCGGAAGGACATTTCTAACTGTTTTATAAGACCTGTATTCTGTATATTTGTTCTATTATTGTAATACACGTATTTGTTTCAACCTACTTCTCTTGTCTGCGTGTCTTCATTATGACCCCTAACAGCACAGCACATAGTCTATGTCATCTTTTGGTGCAATGAAAATGGGAGTAATTATCATGACAGGGTGGTATCCAACACCTTCAACAATTCTAGAACAACAGCCATACCATCAGATAGAGTTTTGTGTTATATTGGGCAGCAAAAGTTTGTTAGATTTTATCTAACACTTGTTTATGACTAAGTTTTTTCTTCCGACTAAAAAAATGAGCCCAGTTTTTTGTTCCAAGTTAATTTTTCTTGAAAAATTTAACGTGATACTGAAAAAATTGCAGTATTTTTTATACCAAAGCTTTGTCTAAAAAAATCAAAACAAGAAAATATTCTATGTAACAAATTTGTAATTATTTGTAACGTTTAAAAATTTTGCATACAATGGAGAATAAAATTCCTTCGTCGAGTGATGTTTGTTCGGGTTTATTTACGTCAAACAAAGGATTTTCTTATTCTATGATACATTGTATACAAATACTTAATAAAATAATTTACGCTTATAACTTTTGCTAGGATATTCAATCAGTCGCCACCTTTTTCTTTTTACCCCACCATAGTCAGCCAGCATATTTCTATCCCATCTACCGTGATACCGAACATTCATGATTTGAAATTTCGTTAAAATCCTTGACCTTGCACATGACTGACTTTAGCAAACTTTTCTGTAAAGTAATAAAGATGGCTCTGCAGAAAATGTGACTTGATGCTCAAAATACAACCAAGCCTTTTATAGTTCTCCAATAGTTTCAAGAGTGTTACTGTATAATTCTTTGATTGTGTATTTCCAAGAAAGATCTTATCAAGATCTTTGAATGATATCTTTCCGAGTTCTAAGATTATTGCTGGCCTTGATGTTTGTAATGGACAGGCCAGGAAATGCCAAAAAGAGGTACTTAGAACAATCACTTTCAGTTGGCAATGCTTTCAAGAAGTGTTTTATGTCACCCGGTTTCATTGGCTGTCGTGGTAATATTTTTTTAGGTCAAGAAATGGCTCATATTTTAAAGTTGGGATCACCAAGTCTGATGTCAGACCTTGGAAGCGAAATATATCTCTTCATCAAAAGCTTCTTACGAGCGCTTCTATCCCACATACACAGAAAGTAGGGATGTTAGTGTATATGTATTGCAGGTCAAAAAGTAAACATACCATTCTAAAGTCAAGACAGATGATCAAATTGTGTTTGTGATATTGCAACAGCTCAATGAATTTTTGTGTCTGCCCACATTTTTCAAAAAAAAAAATAGTGCTCAACTTGCACCGCACCATATAAATTACTGTTGAGGAGGATACTCTTAATGCTACACTTGGAGCTACGGGTGAACTGTCATCATTCGGTTGATTTAGTTTGGTTGGGTTTTATGGATTATAAATATTTTGGGAGGTGCCCGTGGTGTAATGATTATCGTCGCAGGAATTGGACACGGCGACACGAGTTCAAATCCTGGACGGATTGCATTTCACATAGCACTAATACCCTTGGGAAAGGTATGAATCCAATTATTCTCCCTCCAGCTATGGGTAAATAGTAGGACAAACTAGGTTCTTCAGCCTTGGTGAGGCAACTAGTCTAGGAGAAGGAAAACTCTGAATTCAAAACTGTTAAACTCAGCTTAAAAAATTGACCTTGTGTCATATCCTGCCCGAACGGAGGGTTGGGTAAATATGATAAATATTTTTGTTTTTTTTTATGCCAAATACCCTTTATACATATTCTATATGATTTTTAAATGCACAGACGAAAGAAAACATTTTCAAACGAGCGAAAGCTTATTTGCTTGTACACAGTTTGAATGTCAAACAGTTCTATTGACCCTATTAGGTGCCAACACTCAGAGATCTGGGAGGAATGAGAATGAAGTGGTACTTCATATGCCCCAATACTCCAATAGTGGAGCCTGACCATCAGATTGTTCAATGTCATATCCAGGACACCCATTGGGGCGGTGTTAACCCTTTACAGAGATGCAGTTGGAGTATTCAACAGCCCAAGCCGCATGGACTATAATTCAGTTGAGTTGTCGATCCGAATTTCTAGTTTCTCCAGTATACCCTTGATTTCATATTAATAAAAAAAAACCACAGTCACTTCGATAGTGAATTAGACTTTCACTAGATCGGCAGTTGGAGGCGTCATTTTATTTTTCTAGCAATATTTTCTTTGTCATGATACTAATTGTTCTGAGACTTTTTTTTTTTTTTTTGGACCGTCCAAAATTTCATGCCAAATTCTTCAATTTATGTTGATGAAAGCTCTTTCAGTTGAGATACCTTCAATTTCAAAATTTGCATCATTGATGGTACAGACTTCTTCATTATGATATGATCTTCAAGATTCAATACTGAATAAATACTGCCGCTAGGAATTCAGCTAAACATAGTAATGAATGTAAATCTGATGTTAGATTGAAATACTCGATGTTACATTCGTTGCCCTTGTTATGTCTGCAATATTACAAAAGCGACTCTGTGCAATGATCTTTTGACACTTGCCAAATCACAGGTATACCGAATTCCAAAATATCTGGTGGCAGTTGGTTTATATTCATAAACACTTGAAACAGGAAGTTTACTCCTAAGAGTGGTTCACCAGCTAATGCATCTGATTGGTCAATAATTGTGAATTATTTTCGGAAGGACATTTGAGACTTACTCTAGCCTACTCTGCCCTTCAAATATCTACCTAAAGTCATTAGATCGAAAAATTCTTACTCATTATCAGTAAACTAATAAAACAAATCAACTGACGAGTACTTTTTACGTACGTGTCAATAATACAATTGTGATTATTCACAGTGTTAACGGAAGACAAAAAATTCACGCAATGAAATAAAACTAACTCTAATTTAGAAACCTTTGAACCTGTTTAACTTTTAAAAAGGTGAAAAATCAAACTCACCAGTCAAACATTGTTCCCCAATTCAAGTAGTGTTAGACAGAAATACAACGTAATCTTTCCAATTGGGTTGATATCATTTTTTATCTGCTAGAAAATTTTCATATAAATCTATGCCAAAATTAGAAGAAGCAATAAATACAAAACAAAGTTGTTGGCGGCCGTAGTCGATGGCGATTGGCAGGATCCCTTTTCAATAGCTACAACACCGATGGGCATTTCCTAGATTACTCCAATTTACCCGTGATCCGTATCTTATACTGCTGAATATTAACCAAGGCAGCATCAAGTACCATTTTTGAGTCTTTAGAAAGACTCTATCAGGGATTGAACTCCGGTAATGAACACAGTTCTTTAAATCATAAAATAACCCTATACAGCTTATCGTGCCATTAAAACAATTACTTTATAAGTCTATCAATCAGTGAATCAATCAATCATTCTTGATAACGTTACGCCAAACTCCTTCTAATTCAATAAAACCTCACATGACTTTTCTTTATATTAATTTATTGTGTGATATTCGAAGAAAATACCATTTAAATTCTAATTGATTGATTAGTGCGCCTACTAGAGAATAATTCTCTTATTTATTTATTTACCTATTTATTTATTTTGCAAATTCGAAATATGGTCATCCGGTGAATAAAATAATTTAATATTATCTAAATAATTTAACGGTGTAGTTTTTGTAGAGATAAATCAGAGAAATTATATTTTCTCACAAGTTTAAAAAATAAGACTTGTTTGGCGTTATTTAGTGGCTGTCTTAGTTTATCGCGGCTGAACTGTAATAACGAAAGATGTCTGATCAATATTTAGTGTCATTTGTCTTGGAGAGGTCAGCTGCACCTACTGTTGGCACTGTCGGGAGATCTTTGGTCTTGTCGACTTCTATCCGTTATCAAAAGTTCTTGCCTTGTCCACATCGGATTGTAAAAGGTAGAGGGGCGGAAGCAGCGAAGCGTGGAAGCTGTCCCGACGTCAGGCAAGTTAGGAAACCTTTTGGGTCCGGAAAAAATCGACACTAGAATCACGAAATCCATCTGTCATTTCGTTCTTTGGCTTGGGAGTTGAGGAACGGAATGAATCCGGTCTGACAAGTTTTGGTAATACCATGACACACGCGAAATAAATAATAATAATAATAATAATAATAAGAGTGACAGCTAAGTGAAGCAATGAAGACGGAGATGAATCGAGACAATATTATGAGTTGATTTAAGAAAGGGCTTAAAGCATAGAAATGGAAATAAAGACAAAAACCAAGAAGAGAAAAATAAACCTATTAATATTAAAATAGGAAGATGGTCTGATAAAATTTATTATGTTTAGCTTAGTCTAGTACACAGAATGTCAGCGAGGCTTAGAATACACCGATTGTATTCTCGGCAGACAAGTACGAACTACCACTCCCTGCCAAAAAAAAAAAAAAAAAAAAGACGAGGCCTGGATAGGAAACTCAACTACATCTTATGGTGAGGCTCCATTACCCTATTGGTCAGACTTAGAATAAGCTGACTGCACCCCTTGCAGAGGGATTATACCATTTCAAAAAGGGTGTCCTGGGTATAGTAGAAGCTGAATCTGGTGGTGAGGCTTCAATTCCGGAGTTATGGGGAGAGTGGTATACCCCTTAAAATTACTATAACAGGCCCATCTTGATCCGGAGTGAGTATACCTGTTAGAATTCATTTAATTGGTCAAAATAGTGCTGTTGTAGATCATATTTACCCAACCTCTCCGCTCGGGCAGTATATGACACAAGGTCAATTTTTGTTGTAAACTTATTTTTATCAAGTGGGCATATTTTTATCGAAAATGTTTACTTGACATTGAGTATTGATTATTCTTATTACAGAAACTACCATGACTGAATGCTAACAAATAATGATTGTTAAATTTTAATAGTCACTTTAAACGATATAAGTGCGTATAAATCTTTACTATTAAATAAGTAAAGTAAGAAAAGTCTCCGACCGTCGTCGAAAGCGATTGGAAAGCTCATTTTTAAGTAGCTACTACGCCGATGTGTAGATAAGGTCACTTTTCCTTTCCCTGAATTGTTCCATTTTACCCTTGATCTGTACCGTAGAATGCTGAGTGTTAAGCAAGGAAGAAAATGTACTATTTTTTTGAGTTTTTGGTATAACTCGACTTCGGACTGAACCCAGGTCTCCCGTGTCATTGGCAAACATTCTACCTGCTAATTTTTTTTTTTAAATCAAACAGAGACAAAAATACGCACAAGAACATTTAAACTATTCCGCTTAAATAAAACATTTACAAATTAATGAAATTTTGGTATTACATATATACATTTGAGGTACCGTTGAAGAAATAAATCAAACGAAATCAACGACTTATAATTATCCAAACTTACTTGTTAGCATTTCAGTATGTTCAATTATTTATTAATTAATATTATTATTATTATTATCTTTACTCATTTGTGAGGTTTTCACACCAGCGTTAGCTAATGATATTCCACTGGAGGTTGAGTGACAACAAGTCTCCTCAAGTCTCCAGGACTCCTCTTAGTATTCTGGTCGATCACAACGATGCTGTAGTTTGGATGGTCCCCTCTAGTCTTCTTTTATGCAAATATTACATTCCCTTTCCGTGGACGGAGCACGCCAATTACCATTTTTATCACGGTCACCTTCATGTTCCATCGTTGTTTCTGCTTTTTAGCAAGGTCCATGTACTTATCTCTATTTTAACTTCCCTTCAGTTGTACCTTAAGCTCATCCGGAACGGCTAAGTCCAAAATAAGGCAAGTTTTCTTTTTCTTGTCGATTATGACTTGTTTTAGTCGTCTGGCTGAGTTGTGCGTATAACATTTTTTTCGTATTGTCAAATATAAACAATTCTAAGTAGATTACGTTCCCCACGATTTGTGTCTAGTTTTATACTCTCTTTACGCTAATTTGATGTATTCGCTTATTATGTGATTGATTATTACATCTCTATCACTACATAATCTTCATCTGCTATACATTATTAGTAGTATTTACTCCTTTTTTTTTAGTTCTCCACACAAGCGTTAGCCGATGGTTTCACACAGGAGTTTTCTCATTTCTCAGTTATCCAGTCCCTGTATCAATTTTTTTATGACTCTACCAATTATAATTAATATAACCGTCACTTTTATGTTTCATTTTTTCAATTCTCTGGCTAGGTCGTGGTACTTATCCTTCTTTTTGCTTTCTTTCAATTTTATTTGCGGTCAGTAAGTTCCCTTTTGCTTATTGTATGTAACTAGGTCTTGTCGTCTGGCCGATATTAAGTGATCCATTTTTATCTCAAAATTCCGGAGGAGTTTGTGCGTCTAATTTTCCAGGTCAGACTCAGGTTTGTGCATAAACCATTTATTTGTATGATCAAATTAAAATTTCTTGCACAATTATTATTGGATAACAAGTCGTGTCTAGTTTATATTCTTTCTATTTTTACTCCCTGGCGGTTTTTCTCATCAGCTTTAGCAGATGGTCTCTTTCTGAAATCTGAGCTAAAACAAGTCTCCTTAAGTGTTCAGGATTCTGCTTAGGATTTTGGCCGATTTCAGCAATCATATAGTTTGGATTATCTCCATTCGCACTTTTATTTTTAAGTTCACTAATCCTTTTTTCAATCCATTAGGGACTGAACCAGAACAACAAATAAAATTGGTATAACCGTCACTTTAATGTTCCACATTTTTTTTTCAATTCCCTAGCAAGGTCAAAGTACAAATCCTCCTTTTCTCTTTTGTTCAATTTTACTCTGTGGTCAGCCGAGACAGCAATGTCCATAATTCTGCTAGTTCTCTTTTTTCTTTTCTTTTTTTTTTTTTTTTTGTCGGGGGTGGGTAATTTAAGGTCTGGTGGTCTGGACAAGATTACATGTTCCGCTTTTATCTCAGTATCCCAAAGGAGTTTGTGCATCTCATTTGATTCTGATACTGATTAACACAATTTACTCCTTGAGAAATTTTCCCATCAGCGTTAGCTGATAGTCTTTCACTAAAGTTTGAGTGACAGAAAGTCTCCCCAAATCTGTGGAAATCTTCTCAGTATTCTGGCCTGTCTCAATAATTTTTTAGTTTTGGTATTCTCCACTTGTCATATTTCAGACTATATATCATCATCATGTCGTGCTGGTAGCACGGATATCCCTGACCCTCTCTCGCCACTTTTCCCTATCGTTCATCACCTCAGGCAGGTCTTCTGGAAAACATCCCGTATCCTCACGTAGTTGCTGAATGTATGTTCGTGCTGGTCGTCCTACTTTTGCACGGCCATGTGTGGGGGTCCATAGAAGTACATCACTTATGAGTTCGTCCCTGCTTCTCCAGCAGTGTCCTGCATGTCTGGTTCGTCTAACTTGAATAGTTTTCGCGATAGGAGGCAGGTAGCCGTACAGCTGGTGTCTTGTGGGGTGTTGCCTCCAGGACTTGTTCAAGATTGCTCGCAGCATTCTTGTTTAATTGCCGTCTAGTTTCTTCTCCAGCCGTTTTGTTAGAGTCCATGTAGTGCATCCATATAGCAGTATCGATACGACCGCTGCCTGGAAGAAACTGCGTTTCATTTTATCGGTTAGGTCTGATTTCCATATAATCGATAGCTTATTGATAGCTGTTCATGCTTTCGTTAACCTCGTTTCGATGTCCTTTTCGGTTGATGCGACGTTGCTTCCTAGGTAAGTGAATTTATCTACTAGTTTAAGACGGGTTCCGTCAAGAGTGGAGATGTCACCTGTTTGATTATAGCACATATATTCCGTTTTGTGTGCATTGACATAGAGGCCTATGCCTGCGGCAACTCATTCCAAACTATGCAGTAGTGTTTCGGCTTGGTTGGGTGTATTTGCCAGTATCGCTATGTCATCGGCGTAGTCGGCGTCGGTAATTGTTTTTGCGGGGTACCTTCTGCTTCTTTTCTTTGTCAGCTCGAAGCCGTTCTCTCTGATTTTGTCTATCGATGTTCTAAGTATGTAGTCTAGACAAATAATAAAAGGTATGGAGCTAGCGTGTCCCCTTGTAGTACTCGCGTGTGTGTGTGTGTGTGTGTGTGTGTGTGTGCAAAAATACGTCTTATAAAAGGGAAATAATTACTTGAAAGCAGATTATTGTGTATATATTATTAGCATTAAATAGGAATACTCGAAATCATACAAATACAAAGCTTAGGAAATTACAATTGGTGTGAGTTGATCATTTGTAATAAATAGCTATATTACTTATGTAACGGTTTAGAAAAGGATTGAAGAAATCCCAGCTGAAATGTAATTAAAACGTAAAATTGCATAAACTCTAGTTGTAGAAAATCTTTAGACAGTTTGACCTGTGATTAAAATCAATCAATACACATCTCAGAGTGTTTACTGTACCTGTTATTTCCTGTCTGTTTACCCATTTAACTGTTGATCCAGCGTATAGTCGCTTAACTCTTTTAATTATGTTTATCTAACCCTTCAGCAACGAAGAGAAACGTCAATTTTTTAAAGTAGATTACATCTGGTTTCAATTCACTTTTTTCCCCTCTCCATTTCTAATTACCATAACAAGTTTAAAGAGTATATGTGCTATAATCAAACAGGCGACATTACCACACTAGACGGAACCCCTCTTAAACTAGTAGACAAATTCACCTACCTAGGAATCAGAGTGTCATCAACCGAAAAGGACATCGACACGCGACTAACGAAAGCGTGGGCAGCTATTGGTAGGCTATCGATCATGTGGAAATCAGACCTGACCAATAAAATGAAACGTAGTTTCTTCCAGGCAGCGGTCATATCGATACTGCTGTATGGATGCACTACTTGGATGCTAACTAAACGGCCGGAGAAGAAGCTAGACGACAATTACACAAGAATGCTGCGAGCAATACTGAACAAGTCCTGGCGGCAGCACACAACAAGGCACCAACTATACGGCCACCTGCCTCCCATCACGAAAACTATCCAAGTTAGACGACCAGACATGCAGGACACTGCTGGATAAGCAGGGACGAGTTCATAAGTGATGTACTCCGATGGACCCCCACATATGACCGGGCAAAAGCAGGACGACCAGCTTGAACATACATTCAGCAGCTATGTGAGGATAGGGGATGTATCCCTGAAGACCTACCAGAAGCAATGAATGATAGGGAGAAGTGTCGAGAGAGGGTCAGGGATATCCGTGCCTGTGGCACGACATGATGATGATGAAAGTAACCAATTACATACCAAAGCTAGAGAAGGAACGGATAAGTTCATACATTTCTTAAGCGAATTAATGTGGAGTAAAAGTTAAACATCCTTGCCCAGGTTTCAAACTCGGGTTGAGTAGGTTTATTTGCAAGAAGTGCAAGATAATCTACATAGTTTGCATTCGTTATATTTTCTTTGGGCTGCATTCTGTTCCTTGCCTTTTTTTTTTTTTTTTTTTGTGACCATTTTCTTTCATTAGCTTTATTGACGTTCGTCGCGTGTAATTTAGGCAGGACACAAATAGATATAGTCCTCATGTATCTGCTGGTAAGGATCCAGTGACAATGTCAAAAATTTTGGAGTCAACTTCGGCTGAGCTTTGGTGTTTTTGTAAAGTATTATTATAGCAATAACAGTTTCTTTGGGGAGGATATATGCTCACAGCTTTTGCTTTACTCTTCCTTTGTGTTGGGTAGCAATTGTCTTGAAAGAATCTACAAACAACAGTGTTGTCAAAAGATTCTTACTCAATCTCCGTCGACATAGACTTTGCAGTTAGATGATATATTAAGAAACAGAATTGGACATAGAAACTAAGTACCATACAGTTGTTTAATGTTTTGTGATACCAAGTAATCTTGCCCAGTCGGCTGGGGCATTAGAATACACCGACTGCTTCTCTGCAGAGGGGTAAGACCACCCCCACCCAACGAATGTCCTGATATGACACTAAACAATCTGATGGTGAGGTTCGAGCAGTGCTGGAACTTTGGGAAATGCAGAGTACCCCTTCATTGCCATTGCACCCAGTTCCACTCTGAGTGGTAGCACCTGATAGGGCCCTATTTCTGGATTAAATAGAACTAACAGCATACTTATGCTAAAATGAATTGTTTGATGAAACTGAATAGCTTGAAATAGAAATGATTTTGACAATTAAACAGTACTTACATTTAAACGGCGTGCTTATGCTTAACTAAATTATTTGAAATAGAACTGATTTTCGACATTAAAAGTGTATTTACACATAACTGAATTGTTACATATAACTGCTTGAATAGTTTGAAATGGAAATGTTTTTGACAATTAAACTGTGTACTGAATTGTTTTAAATAGAACAGACTATTTACATAAAATGGATTTGGCGTTAAATAACCTACAAAGGTTGATATGCCATAAAACCCAGCAAACCAAACCAACCAAGGAATCTTTAAATTTGCATCAAAAGACAAAAAAACAGGAGTGAATTATCAGAAGATAATAGCTTGTAATTTCATTTTTTTTTGCCATTCCCACGAACCATAGAGTAAAAATAAAGGAAACTATAAAAATTCCTAATCTTGTCCGAGAGCTGAAAACGTTGAGGAACATGAAAGTGATGGTGATTCCAATTCTAACGGCAATCCCTTTTACTGGCACCCCAAAATCTTCCAAAATACATTGAATCGACTCGAGATCAGGGGAAAAATTAAGATCATCCAGCCGACATGATTTGCTAGAATATTTAAAAAAAAGTCTGTGAGATCTAACAAGAAGGCAATCATTAAGATACCAATGATAGACCACAATGAGGGCATAAAAAAGACATGATAAAATTGCGTATTATATTGAGGGAGGAATATGTAAATACTATGGAATTCTGACATTTGAAAAATAGTATAAACACAGAGCAGATCCAATAATAGAAGCTAAAGAAGATACTATTCTTTGGGGCTTTGCTATCAAAAGTGATAGAAAAATTAAGAGCAGTGGAACAGATATGATAGTTAAAGATTACAAAAGAAATAGATGCCTTCAAATTAACGTCAGTCTCAAGTGGTGGTAATACATCAGGCAAAGAATATATCAGAATAAGTTAATACAAATATCTACAAATAGAAATTTTATTTGTTTCATGTTTTGTCTACTGTGCTGTAAATTAAAATCAGTAGGACACTGTGAGAAAATCAGCACCATGATAGAATTCCCTCCTTTTTAAATCAGGAAATGAAATTCTGTTCTGCGGGAATTCCCAATAGAACCACAAACACGTATATTTTAGAGTTCTTAGATTTCAGGCAGATCACTCTGCTGATATATAATACGATGGTATCTTCTTGAATATTAAAGGGGGTGTCCCCGTGGTGTAATGGTCTGCGAAATCGTAGCACACGAGTTCGAACTCCAGTCGCGCTATTACGTTCACGTTCGGACAAATACCCTTGAGAAAGGTATGAACCCCCTTATCCTCCCAACTATGGGTTAAATAGCACCACCACCGTACTTCTAGGAGAACAGCTTTGGCATTAAATAACCCACGAAGGTTGATATGCCATTAAAAACAAAGAAACCTAAATAAAAATGAATATTAAAAATTCAAAAATAATAACAGGCGACAATGTCATACAGGATACAAAAAAGTCTTTATTCAGACTGTCTGACGAAAAAAAAAGAGGTGAGACAAAGACCTTCTAACGGTCAATGAGCGAATTTCGCTTGCAGTTACAAAGAGGCAATCCCTCCCGACCAGACCGATTCGCACGAATCTATCCCAACTTTTCTCTTTGGGTTTCAAACCTCAATTGTCTCTTTCCAAATTTATCTTTTCTCATATAATATATTCTTAATTATCAGTAAGTCAAATTAGAATATGTGACATTAATTTTTTATAAATTCCCCTCGCAGGTTTCCTTATTATCCATATCCTGTCTTCCTCAACGGTATTTTGACGTAAGGTATTTAATCTGCTTACCAGCTATGCACGCATCCGACTTCTGCAAGAAACTACACTTACATTAAAAGATTCGTAACTCGTCCATATCCTCACCAAATTAATTAATATAATAATCTATATTATCAAATATCAATAAAGTAATTAATATAATTAATTATCACCCTCATTATTTTACAGTGGAGTCAGTAAGGGTTAAATAACCCCAATAGTGATTACGAAGGTACGTTGAACCCTAGAAGAAAGGTTCAAAATTTGTTGCTGCAATCCAGTCTATGCGTGATAACGATCCCAGCAAGTCAATCAGGTTCATAACCAGAGACTTGAGATTGTCAGAATGTATTTCTATGCAGATAGTTCATGAAGACATTCGGTATTTCACTTATATAATGAGAAATGGCCATTTTTTATTAAATACCATAAAAGACAAATCAGCAATGTGCTACAAAGCTCCTGATGAAATTCAAACTTCCCTCCGATCTAACATGCTTTGTTTTGCTCAAGAGAAAATTTCTACTATAAGATGTTGAACCTACAGATAACCATTGGCTTACTCTCTCTCCACAAGATGTCCTGATAGTGTTGACAACTAAATACCCAGTACACATCATAGTGTTTGGGGCTATGACGATATGCTTCCATTAATATTCCCACATTGCCATGGACTCAACACGGAAGCCTTTATCAAGAACCTAAAGAAGGTAGTTCTAGGAGATAGTGGCTGCTGGAAGACCCTACATCTGACAATTTGGCTTTACACCATACCACACAAGAGGAGAATCCACTGTGTGTAATCAGAAAATGTCTGCACCTCATTACCTACACATCATTCCAAATATTTGTCCCCCAAACTCCCTAGTTTGGTTTACATTTGATTATTGTGTTTGGGGGCACGGTTGAGCGAGAGACCAACAATGCTCTGTACATTGCTAAAATAAACTGAAGGCAAGGATAACGGCATCATATACCAATGTAAACAAGAGAACCATCAGAAAATCTTGCAGAAGATTCCGATGTCGTCTTTAAGCCATGCTTGAAAGTAATGGCAATTTCTTTGAATGAATCTTTAATCCATGATCTGTGATTGTTATGGGATTTAAGATGTCTTCAAGTAATTTTAGTAAACAGATCTGAGAAACTTATATATATATATATATATATATTAACCATTTCCTTTGATGAGAAGGAATATTGAAATGTAAGTAATTTTGCTGCAAAAAAACTTTAGATTTTGTCGGCTAAAAGTACTTTCAATTATTAACAAACTATTTGCCTAATCGGCTAGGACTGTAGAATGCTCCGACTGCCTCTCTGCAGAGGGGTAAGACCCCTACCAATAAATTTCCAGGATATAACACTAAAAAAATCTGATGGCGAGGTTCCAGTAATGCTGGAGCTTTCAGGAATGTGGAGTACCTCTTCATTGCCATCGATCCCAGGTCCATTCTGGCACGGAGCTGTAGCACCTGATAGGGTCTTATCCATGGGTCAAATAGCACTAAACTACGTACTTATTATGAACTGAATTGCTTGAAATAGAACTGTTTTGACATTTAAATTATGTACTTAGGCTAAATTGAACTGTTTGAAATGGAACTGTTTTTGTTTGCAAAACAGAATTATTTGAAATATAACTTTTAAAAAAAGCTATAGTTACTCCTAACTTAATTATTTGAAATAGATCTGTTTTGACATTTCACTTTATGTAAAAAAAAAAAAAAAAATTGACTTATGCTAAACTGAATTGTTTGAAATAAAACTATTTATCTGTAAAAAACGATCCAGCATTTCATAACCCGCAAAGATAGATATATTATAAAACCCAAACAAACAAACAAACAAGCAAACGAAACACATAGTATTAAACATTAGTTACTCGTTTACCCGTTCCAGTTAACTGCTATTTTTCCTGCCTCATTATTTATCAGTGCTTACAACAAAGGAGTTGCACAGCCACTTACTTTCATTCTCACAAGTAAAATGAACAAAACACGGTCGTCACTCATGGAGAAAATAATGACATACTCAAAAGTAATGGTTTTCAATAGATTTCAGCATTAGAGTTGGCCGACCAGCACAAACATATTCATCGGCTGTTCGCAGACACGAGATGCTCGCTGGAGGATTTACCAAGTACTATGGCCAACAAAGACGGATGGTGAAACTGAGTCCAAAGAACCTAAACGGTGATAAAGTGTCATAAGAACATATTCTATCAGCACGTATTGATGGATTATGATAAGCCGGTCAAAGTATGCGATCCGCAGGTGATAGACCATGCTTTTCAAATACGTATATATATATTCTCAATAGTTTTAAAGTGCTTCTTAAGCACCAAATTTTACTTATGTTAACATTGAAAGACGCACACTAAGGAGATTTTCATTTTATTTTAATATTTTGATCATTACTTAGACTATTCGGACTTCTGACCTCATTTTTATAATGTAAACGTTTTGGCCGACATGTTATTTGGCCATTTTCTGGTGTTTTATATCGAACTCAGGAGTTCAAATATAATTTCTAACTGAACTTTCTATTTAAACCACGGGGGTAAACTGTTCCAATTCTGTTAACCATTAGCGAGACAAGGGTTAAGTTATTGTAAGTATTCCTTGTTAATATTACTTGCAGTCGGAATTGAACCTGGAACCTGTAAATAATTTCACATAGAAGTGTATCACAATCAAACGTCTTAACCAGAGCGCCATGTCCCCTAGCCAGTTAATCCAGAGTGAATTTTTGAGATTTATAAATCTAATGTCTCTATCATGTTCTTTTTTCTTTTTTGGAGCAGTCTACCCCTGTTTGTCAAATAAATGGTTTAGTTTGAGATTCTGTGTAGACTTCCGAGTTTGACATGAAACACCTGAAAAAAGCCAAATGACGTATGTACCATATGACCATCGTTTTGTGCAGTAAAGGAAGAAGTCCGCAAAAAAAGAAATACTCAATCTCGAAGGGTTTTATTCAGCTATGATCACTGCAACTCAAAAAGTTCCTTCTTCTCCCTTCCTCTCAGTTGTGACGGGGTGTGTGTGAGAGCTGGCTATCTGACACACGCCTATCACAGCAGATAGGTCGTAGCAGACTGGTGTATGACGGGTCGGGGCCTACAGAACCTTTAACGCACTCGTTTTGACAACTGCCTTCAACTCAGCCGAAATCTCAGTATTTGTTTTCTTATATAGAGATTTTGGGGAAAAAATCGATCCTCGAATGTTCGATGTCACTAGTAAAACACGTGATGATATATCTGTGATTATTTTAAAATCACGTCTAACTCTGGTGACACCTTCACTGATTGACGACAGCGCCCGTCTCTAATGTTACACGTATAGGCCGAAATGTCGTTATTATAACACCAAAGACGAGGTCAATAGACCTAATATTTTTATTCATAATAGTTATCGAGCTTTATCTCAGAAATTTAGACATATTGATATTACAGTACTTTTTAATGTTTACTTGCTTTGTTTTTCTTTGCAGTTAAACTGGATAAAATCAACAGATTCGTTAAAAGTCCATGTTTTGTGCATAATCTACCGAAGGCAAAATAAAACTTTTAAATGCTGCAGGACACTGCTGGAGAAGCAGGGACGAGCTCAAAAGGGATATACTCCTATGGAGGCCCACATATGGCCGGGCAAAAGCAGGACGACCAGTACGAACATACATTCAGCAGCTATGTGAGGATACGGGATGTAGCCCTGACGGCCTGCCAGAGGCGATGAACGATAGGGAAAAGTGGCGAGAGAGGGTGAGGGATATCCGTGCTCGCGGCACGACATGATGCTGATGAAATACTCATACGCTTTTAGGCTAGGCCATCTAACGTTAGTACAGGGTGGGTTGTATCATGTTGATTAGCAGGTCCTAGGAGCGTTGTTATTCAGATATCACGTGCTTAGCAGGGCCGAGTTTATCCCTTCGCCCCTGAAGAACCGTAACACTGATTGCGGATCAAGAATATTTCATTTCGGTCACGCATGAATCTCGATTTATGCGTGACTCCCTACTATAAAATTACTTCATATCAAATATGAGTAAATGGAATTTTGGATTATTAAATACAGAACACATGCTGTACAGCTGGAAATATAGTCATTTTTAACCTCCCAGAATGTCGCTACAAATGACCAATTTTGTCTACTATATAAGAGCTGTTGCTTCTAAATGGCTGCGTATTTCTTCAGTTTGTGAGCAGGAGTGATGTCGTTCTCTGTGGATAAGAGAATTGAATTTATTGATATTTAATCTTTTTTATTTATTTATTTGCCTACTGGACTTATAAATCACGAATGTTTTACTTCTTTCCTGAATCTGAATTTGGAATAAGGACTTCTTTACACTTTGGCACACTTATCACCAGATACATAATTCATTTTTTCTCATGTCTTAAATAAGACCGAGTTCAATCCCAGGTCGAGGCATACCAAACACCCACAAATGCTACTTGATGCCTCCTTGCTTAACACTCAGCATTATAAGGTACGGATCAAGGGTAAAGTGGAGCAATCCAAGGAAAGGAGTAGGGCCCCCTACACTTGGTGTAGTAGCTATCGAAATGGGTGACGTTGGGTCACCCTCGACTACGGTCACCAACTTTACTTAATACTAGATATTGGTTGGAGTGTTCGCCAAAGACCTAGGAGACCTAGGTTCAATCTCAGGTCGAGTCATACGAAAGACTCAAAAATGATACTTAATTCTACCTTACTTAACACTTAGCATTATAAGGTACGGATCAAGGGTAAAGTGGATCAATCCAGGGAATCTAATTGTACCCTCCTCTACACCTTAGTGTAGTAGCTATCGAAAAGAGAGCCTCCGGATCACCCTCGACTAAGGTCGCCAACTTTTTAACTTTGCGTACAAATAGACATAATAGGGAATTCTATATTTTCAATAAATGCAAATATCAGAAAAAGGTCATATTTTTAAATTTTTATTGTATACAGTTTATAACATTTTTATCCGTGTGGGTATTGCTATGAGTCTTTCAATATCTTGGGCCAAAATAACGCTTGTGTCCTTTTGTAAGCTGTCATTTTTACGCTAATTATCCGTTATATTAATCAGAATACCTCTTAGCAATTTGAGTTAAGTGGGAATAACTAATTTGCACATTGACTTGAAAATTCAAACAATGACAAATTAACTGCACATTTCCAATCTGGTCTTTATAAATAAGCAATAGTTTTGATGATAGTATTTATTATTAAATTACTTCATTATTCAAATAAAGACGTTTTCGACTTAGAAGGTTTGCTTCGATCACAATTTGTGTCAAATGATAAAGTAGACTGGACACTTATGCTTTGGAATATGACAACCAGTCTAGGAGAAAGAAAACTGATATCTAAACCAGCTGTACACCTCTTAAAAATTGACCAAGAATCACATCCAGCTTGTAGATTGATTGATTCGTTTTAACGGCACGTTAATCCGTCTAAGTCTATTTTACGCAAAGGCTTAAGCAATCTCATTTATTGTTCATGTCTATTAGTTTTTCTGTAATGTTTCTGAAGATTTTTTGGCTCGTCGACCTACCAAATATGAATCATTATTTAAGAGATTTATTTGACCTATTGATCGGGATCCTAACTACCACTCCGAACCAGAGTAAATCTGGGAGTAATAGCAAGGAATGTGTACGTTACACTCTCCAGACATCTATAACTTGATTCTAATCAGAGTACTCAATTTTGTGTCATAAGTCGAATACTCCTTTCTTTTAGGGAGGGCTTAGTCCTCTGTAGGGATATAGTGAGCTTGTTCTAAACAAAAAATATCACTGGACAGGTTAACAGTAATTTAAAATCAGCCAATCTAAACTAATCTAATCAAGAGAAAGAGTTTTTTCGGATTGTCTATTTTAAAGCAATAAAATTCTCGAAGAAAAAAACGCCCCCCCCGCTTTTTTAAATTTTGGTTGAACTGAACGCCCGAACTCAAAGCTTAATTAATAATTATCTTACCCCAGTAATTATTACTGCAGCATTTTATTTTTATGACCAATGTAAATATTCAAACTCTTGCTCAGTGTTTCATTTTTCTATGGTGATGTTCATTAATAGTTTCTCAGATTTGATAAATATCCACTTTGAATGCGATATTCGTACAACAATAGGTATTTTATACATAGAACATTGCTGCATAAGAAAATCCGTGTCTGTCCATTTCCCGCCCTCTCTGCTTTTGTTGACCAAGTTTCATGGACATCAAGAGATGGAGAACATAAAGGCGGCATAAAGAAAAATAAGCAAAACTAAACGAACAAATACGGCAAGAAAGCGTAAAATAAGCAGTTAATATTAAAGAAGTGGACAACGAATCTCGAAAAAGACAACAACAAAAAAAGGAATAAAAGCTAAAGCAAACAAAAAAAAACAAGAAAAAACAAGAAAAAAAGAACAAATGAATAATTACAAAGGAAACTATGCAGAAAGAAAACTGAAGAGACGACCAACTTCTGTCCTTTAAAGTAAAATCATCTTCAAAGTCATTTTGCAGCCATGGGTAAAAAAAATATATTTGATTTTTGATTTTGTAATAAAAAAGAAGACAGTTTTTCGTAAAAGTTTAAGCCATTTCGTTAAATTCGGCTTTCATGAATTTGTATGGAAAATCAGACAATTTTGCTGAGTTTTCTTTTCTACCTCGTCATATCAAATGATTTCTTCTTCTTCTTCTTCTTCTTCTTCTTCTTCTTCTTCTTCTTCTTCTTCTTCTTCTTCTTCTTCTTCTTCTTCTTCTTCTTCTTCTTCTTCTTCTTCTCACTATGATAATCCTTGTTTAGGATCATTAATAAAAGCAGCATCACTTATCTTTATCCGTTTATTTCTCTCCTTGAGAACTCATTTTTTTTATAAACCTTTCCTAGTTTTTTTTTCCCCAAACATGCCTCCCTTTTATATTCCTTTTTCCGGTGTTTTATGTCCTCTTTCAAGAAATCTTCTTTGGTTTTTTCAGTATTTGATCCGATTTTTATCATTTTATTTTGACAGATCCCAAGGCTTGTTTATTTCTTTTGTTCTTATTGTTGATATTATGTTCAGCTATTATGTATTTCTCTTTTCTTTTATAATATCTTATTGTGGATTCATTTTTAGCCCTTTTCTTAATTTCATATTTTTCATTCTTATATTCTTTCTTCTCTTTCTTTTGTTCTAACATAAGAAAGTTTCGTTTTTTGATGTTTCCATTTGCGTCGTTATTATTCTCATCTTATATTTTACTTTATTTTCACGTTATCATTTTTGCCATGATTTCTTTCTTTCTTTCTTTCTTTCTTTCTTTCTTTCTTTCTTTCTTTCTTTCTTTCGTTCTTTCTTTCATTACACTTGGTCATCTATTTCATTCATAGTCTTTTTCTATTATATCTTCCTTTGTTTCTATTCTTCATTTTTTTAGATTTATTTTTCTTTTATTCGATCTTTTAATATTTCTTTCGTTCTTTCACTCATTTGTCTTTTTTTCCTTCATTGCGTAACTTATCATTTCTTTTCTTTCTTTCGTTCACTCTTTTATCACTTCTTTCATTCACTCTTTTATAATTTCTTTCTTTCGTTCACTCCTCGGTAATTTCTTTCTTTCTTTCTTTCTTTTTTCTTTCTTTCTTTTATTGACTTGTTTATCGTTTCTATTATTCTTTTTTTACCATATCTTCTTTTTTCTTTCTATCGTTAATTTTTATCATTTCTTTTTTTCTTTTATTCACTTTTTTCATCATTTATTTGTTTCATTCACTCTTTTATCATTTCTTTCGTTTTTTTTTTCAGTGAATTCATTCACTAATTTAATCGTAATCCAACCATCTCCTTCAACTTCCCATCTTTCTCATCCTGAAACCAACCCTGTTCTAAGCACAATTGCGCCAATACCCTTTCTATTGACCCTTTTTTTAAAAATCTTTTCCAATCTCTCAGATGAGCAGCTCCAATGTGTCGTTTGTTTCTTAAGTTGGAGTATTCATTCCGTCTTTATTGATAACAGGTGTAAACTGAACAAATGAAATCAATGCCCAGTCAATTGGTCCCGTGGTCTAACAGATCTTTGTATTCCAAAAGGAAAAAACGTTAATTTTCCGATTTTCAACCAGCTCTTGTATTTCATAATCTCTGGTGGTAGCTGAAGAAAAGAGTTTGTTATCGCTTTTAAATTTCAGAAAAGAAAGATACCAGTGGACAACATAATAGCAGAATTTAATACAGGTAAATAAATACGTTCGTATCATTGAAAAATTATAAACCTGAAATGTAATTGGCAGTAAATGAAGAACAAACTTTTATTTTAGTAAATACAGATTTCTAAATCAAGGCAGTACCAAGTTCTCTGCCTTTTGGCTAACTTTCTTCAACTCTCATGAGAACCAAATCAGTCATTCATGTTTACTTAAAACATCCAGGGTTCATTTGGTGTTTGCGCCGGGTGGGTTACGTAAAGTTGTTCACCTGCTCTCCGGAGCAATCATCCCCACTACAGGCAATACCTATTTGTCAGAGCTAAGTTTATTGCTTTGTGCTTGGTGCTCCTCTAAAAGAGAATGCTGAAAGGGATAAAGTGCTTTTGTATTACGGCCACGAATGTTTCGATTCGTGCGTGGTCCCACATTCTAAAAATATCTCTAAATCAAAACTGACTTTGAGGAAAGTCACATAAATGCTCTATCAGTTTGTTTCTCTTTCTGTTGTTCTTTGTTTTCTTTCTCTTTGATCTACTTCACACCACGATATGATTACCTAACAACAGCACGTTTATTCACAATTTGTTTTAATTTCAACGCAAAAGTGTCGTTAACATTCACATCAGCCTTACCGACCCGACACGTCTGTTTACATCGTTTTTCCCTGTCTTCAACGACTAAAAATATTATTTAAGTTTCGATCTTTCTGATGACATGTTATTTTTCTTTTTTTAACTCTAATAATTTTTGCTTTGTCTTTTTTTAAATTGACAAAAATTTGCCACCTAATTTTTTCCTTCAGATATTTGTTAGATAAAAACGAAAAAAAGGAATCAAAGTAAAAGTAAGAAAATTGGAGATTGTCCATAACTTCGCACTATCGATTTGAGATCTTTAAATCATCATACCCAATAGCCTACCATAAATCACCATTGCCAATAGCCCACCATAAATTATCATCCCCAATTGCCCGCCATAAATCATCATCGCCAAAAGCCCACGATAAATCATCATCACCAATAGCCCACCATAAATCATCATCGCCAATAGCCCACCATAAATCATCATTCCCAATAGCCTACCATAAATCATAATGTCAAATAGCCCACCATAAATCATCATCCCCAATAGCTCACCATAAATCATCATCGCCAAAAGCCCACGATAAATCATCATCACCAATAGCCCATCATAAATCATCATCACCAATAGCCCACCATAAATCATCATCGCCAATAGCCCACCATAAATCATCATTCCCAATAGCCTACCATAAATCATAATGTCAAATAGCCCACCATAAATCATCATCCCCAATAGCTCACCATAAATCATCATCCCAATAGCCCACCATAAATCATCATCGCCAATAGCCCACCATAAATAATCATCGCTAATAGCCCACCATAAATCATCATCGCCAATTGCCGACCATAAATCATAATGCCAAATAGCCCACCATAAATCATCATCCAATATAGCCCACCATATTGAGTAAATGACCTAGGAACCATATATTATCAACAATACTATAACTAATATCGCCATAGTTAATAAGAATAATCATATACGATCATTTATAAAAGTAAACAAATAATCCAACAAGGTTGTGACTTGGACTGAGAAATGAATTGACTGGTGGATTTCATTGGCATATCAACCTACCTGACTAAGTTTATTTTATGCCTCGAGATTAGGCAATTGCGGTTATTCTGTGTTCCTATTTTTTTCATTTTATCGTGTAGTTATTTAAAAAGAGTTTTTGCATTCATTCGATACGAATACGATTAACTCTTAAACATATATCTTTGACTCAGGGTTGTGACCCTATAAGTATTATCACTCCGGGCTAGAATAGACCTTCGAGGATTGGAAATTAAAGATGACACCACTGCTCCAAGATGTCTATGATGCAATTCTGTATCATGTTCAGAACACTCCTTTTTTGGTGTTGACAGGGGATATCTTAACTCATTTCAAGGGACTGAGTCAGCTTATTGCATGTCCTGTCGATGTGTGACAATACATCTACCTGGCCGACAGCACTATACCAGCTTCCTTAAACCAAACTACTCATGGCCAGGGATTCATTTACTGTTTTTTTTTCTCATCTCCGACCAGGAGCATTACACATTTCTTTGCAGACACCCAAAACACGACCAAGAGGATAAAAGAAAAGAATAAACGAACAAAAACGGACTTGGGTCAATTCCAAGTGCAAGAAGGTGGAGTTCTATGTGATACTTTTGTGCAGCATTTCGTGCATTTGCGTGCTATCGCGGGCGAGTATTTTGCGCGAAACTTCCACAAAGTCACTAGGAATGCTGACTCATCTCTTGACTGCCCTGCTTCGATCTTCTCACTGCCTCTTTCTACTGACTGTGTTCTTCTCTGGACAGCTATCTCAAGCCGACTGTTCTCTTCTGCCCTCCTTTGTCATCTGCACTCTCTGTCTTCTCTAGGACCTTCCTCCCCTCCTTTACTTCCGGTATCACGGGAGATCTCGCCTTCAGGCCCTTTGTGTGGGTTTCGCACCAAAACAGACAAAAAGATCCTGAGTGGCACAAGCTCAAACGGAAACAAAATGCTACCCATCGTGTCACAGATTGAGCTGTCCTTAGTTGGAATGTACTTTGAAAGAAACAGAAATAATTTAGTGAGATATGTACCTAAATCAATATAAAGCGTGTTTCAGAAAAATAGCGGTGAAGGGTTGAGCCCCCGTGTTTAAAGTGCTGGAAATTGACGAGTTCGTAGTCCAGCTGCGTTATTACCTTCATTTAGTAATTAATACCATTGGAAAAGGTACGAATCCTTTATTTCGTCCAATTATAGATTAAATAGTACCACTACTTTAAATTCTACAAGCATAGCTTCTGAATTAAATAATCAGAGAAGGTTGATATGCCATTAAACAAAAACAGTAAATCAAACCAAAAACTGAGGTAAATTGATTTTAATATGGTATTTATTAATCGTGCTGTAGTAAATGCATAACTATATCCTCTTGTCAAAGAAATCTAACGAAGACTAATGTTTAGCCAAAAAATATTCTGAAAATTCGAATAAGTAATCAAGCGTTGTCGATTTCATGACTAATTCAAGAACATTTTTCAAGTGTTTGATATGCACACTGCCTGTGACTAAGGAAAAAGCAAGCCGGTAGTACATCTCCTGCCAAATGTGTTACATTATGTCTTGAGTAAGAATTAGGGTAGTGATTCTCTGCTTCAGTCCCTCTAGGTTTTTCCACGGGGGACATAGACCAGTTTCTTCATAAAACCCCAAAGATAATGTCACGAGATGTCAGTTCAGGTAAACGTGTCGGCCATTTTAAAATGAGTTTATAAATAAATAAAGCGATAAAAAAGCTGATGGCATGTTCAGACTGCGGGATATGTACACTCGGATCCTTTCAAGCAGAAGTATGAAAAGAAGAAAAACAAATTAGATTAACACACACAAAAATACACACACACACACACATATATATATATATATATATATATATAATTTTTGCTTATAGTTTGTCTAATTCCACTTGGGAAAAATAAAGTGAGATGAAAGTATATTTGAAGGAGAAGAAATTGGAAAAACAGAGAAGCTTTTCATTCAGCTCACAACGAGTCCTGAATGTGCCAAAAGATTGATATAATGTATAGGGCTCCGCAAGAAGCAAGCTTCACACAGGATAGTTTTCAAACCCATTCCCTATGCCTTATTTGCATGGGGTCATGTGCTGTCAGGGCGAAAGGTCCTCCGGATCCATTAGGAAAAAAATGAAGCAAAACAAGATGACATAAGGAATGTGAGAATCTGATATATAGAAAGTAATTGTGAAAGAAAGGAACCAGAAAACGAAGAGTTAGAGAGAGACTGGGGTGGGGGAGAATTATGTAGTCAACCAAGTTTTTTTACCGGGAAAAATCAGTATTTTCTCGACTGAGTTGAAATGTTTGTGGACTGGGAAATATGCGAGAGATTTAACTTTGGCCATGCTATCAAATGGTATTTTTACGATCTTGCCGACTAGGCCAAATAAACGTTGTGGTGCGACTGGGGTTCGAATTTGCATATTACAATTTTGCCGTCAAGAATTTTTGCAACTACGTTACAGGGACTCAACCAACTAATCAGAGAATATATCATTATTCTCTCACGAGAAAAAGCAGTTGTATTGTTGGTTGATATTAAGGCTTTTATTCCTTTGTTGATATTACTTAATTCCAAACAGCCCTGTCAGCTAGTGTTGTTTATTGACCTCGGACCCGGCCAGGCTGTCAAAATAGGAAATGCACCTGTATAAATAACAGGCCCATCCGGTCGAGCAATAACAGAGTATAACCTTGACTGTCGATGGGTTGAATGAGTGCAACTTGTGACGCCCAAGAAGGTGGTCGTTGAACTATTATATAATTTAGTGCACAGAAAATCCAATCAGTTGGAGCCAAGATGAGGTAGAGAAAGCCAGCACCCAGCAGAGGGAGCCCTCAGGCCCCCGATTGAGGAGTTGGGGATCAGACCAGTTTGAGAGAAGATGCTGGATTGAGGATCATGTCCCAGAGAGGCTGGACCCCCAGGCCCACGGTTGAGCAGCCCAGGAAACGGGAACGAAACGCGGTTATGGCCAATAGAGTGAGGGTCAATATGTTGCAGTTCTGTTCGGTCCCCAACTCTCTCTCACACACAACCCTTTCAAATAAAGTGAGGGGTATATTTTTCTAAGAACTGTGTCGCTCGTCTTTATTATTGTGTCGTCATTATGTTCTGCTACAGACGTGCATGCATATGTAGATGTATATGTATTATGTGTTTGTATATTTGGTCATGGTTATGACTATACAACACTAGGGATGTAGAATATGACGACTTCATCTCTACAATCCATTTGATTGCAAAGCTCAAGTCCTGGATATCTTTTGAGTGCCCTATCTTTACGATTACTCGCACGTCAACTTCGAACCAGATTGGTGGTACCTCATGGGGTCCAGTCAATATATAAAATAGAAGTATTTAACAATTTAACTCTGAGCAAACAATTAACTGATGATAATTGAATCGATAGTGTAATAGCACAATTAATCTAAACCATTTATCTGTGTAAATAAAGCTATTTGTGTTAGAGAGCAATACTTGAAAATATCTACTTGTGTGCAAACAAATGATTAATACTTGTTACAACTATTAGTGTTGGATAGCAATATTTGAAAACATTTACCTCTGGTAAATGGTACTTGATACCTCCTTGCTTAACACTCATTAAGGGACGTTTCGACGGAAGAGTGAAGCAATACATTATGGAATAAGATGAACAAACCTATGCAGGAGCGAAACATGAAACTACATGGAAATTGACAATGCGTCACATCCTACACAGGCAGAAATGTACGTATATATATATATATATATATATATATATATATATATATATATATATATCCTTTGTGTGTGAGTGTGTGTGAGTGTGTTCTGTAATATAAGATGTTCTTTTCCTCAATTTTATTCTATAATATTTTCTTCTGCATGACTGGGAAGAATATTATATCATTAATTCAAATAATTTCAACTAAGTTTTTTAAGGAATATATGATGAGTCTATTCTGTTCAGTTATAAAATATAAGGAGGTGATGAACCTAACTGTTATTAGTTTATTTACCGCTAAACAAGAAAAAAAGAACTAATTAAACAAAGTGTTTCTTAATTAATTATATAATTTCTCAGGGGTCGTATAATATTAGCCAGGTAGTTTCTTTTTTGTGGCTGTGATTTGAGTGTTAGACTCTCACTTTGCGTAGAGAATTAGGATTCACAATTTATTTAGTACTCCCTAACATTCCATAGTTAACTCAACACTTTCACTCTCAGTGTATGCTCATGTGTTCTTTGAATATATATATTTGTACTGCATCTCTTTGACTTACTGGTATAGTATGCTTATTTTCTCCATGGCCATTATCCAGCTTCGCGCCAAAAATGACCGCTTACCCTCGTTTCTGAAAATGGCACGGAATTCATTTCCCGCTTCTTAAATCGAGCATACTTTTCTACAATAGTCATTTCAAGACTGGTAATTAGGAGGCAGTTCATTTGATTATTTGCTGGATCAGCTATTTCCTTCGTTTCCATGAAGAATTCACTGGGATTTACTTTATACACACTTCTTCTTCTTCTTCTTCTTTTCGATAATAAATACTTTTATTCCTTTCATTCCTATTCTCATCATTAGTATTAGATAAATATACTCCACCGTTATTTTATCAATTCCATTTATCTTTTTTTTATTATTATTTTAAATCTGACGTGTTTTTACGACCACTGGAGACGGAGTGACAGCAAGTCCCCTCAGGTCTCCAGGACTCTGTATTCTAACAGATCCTAATGCTGTATTCTGAATGGACTCCATTCATCCACATATTCCAGTTTCCCAAGTCATTATCCAAGCTTATGTGGACCGTACAAAGTGCACCAAAAATAACAGGAGTTATTGTCACCCTAATATTCTTTGTACCTGTTTAGAAAAGTTATGTTTTTATGTTTCTGCTTTGTTCTATTTTTACTCCGAGGTCAACAGGCACAGCCAAAAACGTGTTGTTTTTTTTTTTTCATCTTAATCGACACCAATTCTTCTTTTTTGGTCGTGATTAATGAACGATTTGTTTTTATTTAATAAAAACATTGAGAATTTTATGCGTTTAATTCGGTGGTAACAATTCTGGCTTGTGTATACATGGTTGTATTTTAAAATTTAATTTCTCACACAATTCCCAGATAGGGTGTAATCGTGGTGTAAAGGTTAAAGCGATGGACTCCGGAATCGTAGTAAGCGAGTTTGTACTCCAGTCGTGCTATTACGTTCACTTTCGGGCAAATACTCTTGGAAAAGGTATGAACCCCCTTATCCTCCCAGCTATGGGTTAAATAGTACCATTACTGTTATTCTTGGAGAATGGCTTTGGCATTAAATAACCTACAAGCGTTGATATGCCATTAAACAAAGAAACCAATCCAAACAATTCCCAGCAGATCACCTTCCTTATCAAGCCGTGCATACTTATTTTGCTGAATTCGCTCAATTAGATTATTTGCCGTTTCATTCCTATCTCCACATAACCTTCACTTGCATAATGTAATTTTCTCCCCGAGAATATTTGATCCTTATATAAACTACTATGCAATTTCCTTAGTGTAATAATAGCAATAATAATTAACTGATCTTTTTTGCTATCTTAAATATACCAATAATTTTATAGGTCTAATGTTCAAAGAAATATTTGTTTTAAGGTACATACAAGTTTAATCACTTGCACAACTCCCAGAGGATTACTTTTCCTTATCAGTTAAGGAATGAAAAATAAAAAATAATTATCGCATTTTTTATTAACCCGCTCATAGCTTTTCTTATTGACGAAAACTAGATTACATATGCGACAGGTGAGCAGATTTGAAACAAACCCTTGGTCTGTTTTAGTCTCGATAATGATAAAAATGTCAAATCATAATATAAAACAATGTGGGACCCCGACAAGAGACCTGGGAATCATGATCAGAAGGTTTTCCCTTATAGCAAACATGAGGGATATAATCGTAATCCTGCAAATGTTGGTGGTTCTTTTATAAAGTATACGACCAGAACCGCTAGTAAAAATGGACTAGGAATGACAACCAGCTTGGACTTCACAGTTATTTTAGGAAGCAATCCAACTCAAAGCAGATTTTGGAAAAAGGTGATAAAAATTGGGGAAGAATGCGCTTGGTTTCAGACAGCAAGTTGAAGACGGGCTGAACAAGTCAGAATGACAATAGAGAAAGATTGGATTTCTCTCCTTGAAATAGTAGAAATACGCCAGAAAACAAATAGTGAATCAACACAAGACACTGATACAATAACCGACAGACCAAATATTCACAAACAGGAACACTCTAATCGAAATGAACCGCAGCACACAACCAAACAACACAGAGCAAACACTAACAAGAGAAAAAGAAATGAATTCTAAAATTTTAAAGAGACTTATGTATGAAAAGAAGACTAGATTGCCATCACAAAGAAACATAAACTAGAGAACTGTCAAGAGGGAAACTGAAAAGAATAAACGAATTATTAATACATATCTCAACGAAACACATCAGGGAATAAAATGAATTAATCTATGCAGGAGCTACATTAACCTGTGAAAAAATCAGGGTTTCACTAAAAAACACGGACGGAAACTCAAAAACTAATTGGGAAAATCGACTGGAAATTCATATAAAATTGATAAAACAAACAAAAAAAAAAAGCGCTGAAACAAATTGGGACAAAAAGGAAAAAAGTAACACTAGTAAAAATGACTATAAACTTCGAGGAAATAAACCAGAAGATTCTGGCGAAAGAAGATATCGAGATATGGTAAAACAATTGACAGAAAAGGACAAAACAACGAGAAAAAAATCTACCAAAAAGTTGGGAAATGGCACCAACAGACAGATGCAAGGGAAGTAAAACATTTAGAGCAAAATATGCTTACCAAGAGAACATAACAGGAACGCCGAATAGATAATCTACATGGAAAAGAGTTAGAAGGACTCGAAGAAGGATCGAACGTGAAAATACGTATCTATTCACTCAGAACAGCACTAAAAATGCCAAAGTTGAAACGCCAGGCTATGATGAAATGCATGGATTCTGGTATAAAAGATTCACCATCCATGGAAGATTACATATCGAAATGAATAGATACCTACCAGAAGTAGTCTTACCCAAATGGATGACCAAATTAGATACTACATTGATCCAAAAGATCCCCCTCAAAAGAGTCACCTAAAAAAATTAAAGACCTATAACATCCCTACCTATAATGCATATAATACAAAAAGCAAGCATAAGGTAGATTTACGACTTGCTACCAGGCTGTGGGTTGTTCTAGGAGGAAGAGAAAGGGTGACACAAAGGATACAGAGACACAGGAGAGCTAGTCTTTATTGATCAATATGTCCACAACGAGTGCAAGCCGAGACGGAAAAATCTAGCTATGGCCTGGATTGACTACAAAAAGGCGTATGATATGATCCGGTAAGCTGGATAATAAACTGTCTCAAAACTTACAGGATTTCATATGACGTCATAAACTTTATCGAGACAAACATGAAAACCTGGCGAGTGGAATTGACAGCAGGAGGGAAAAGCTCAGCTGAAACAAAGATCCAAAGTGGTATATTGCATGGAGATGCACAATCACCTTTACTCTTTGTAATAGCGATAATGCCACTTAACTACATACTCACAAAATGCTCTGGAGATTAAAGACTTATTAAATCTCAGGAGAAAATCAATCATCCAATGAAAATGGACGACATAAAACTATTTTCAAATACAGACAGTTAGAATATACAGCCAGGGAATAGGAATGGAATACAGAATAGAAAAACCAAACTCGATAGCCGAAACCTAATCAAAAGTATAAACACCTGGTTTGCCCTCTCCCCTTGAAAGATACTCGGGACCATTCTTAAAGTGAACAAAGAACTTCAAGAAATAGGTCAAAGAACAAGAAAACTCATAACCATTCATATAACTTTACATTATTGAGATGACATTGACAGGTTTTATGTGTCAAGGAAAGAAGGAGGAAGAAGACTCGACAGCATTGAATATAGCGTCAATATATCGACAAGATGAATCCAAGAAAAAAGAACGAAGAGAAACTAATTCCAGTGACCAGAAGCAACACAAATAACACAAGGATGTAATGAATATCAGTTACAAGAAGACAAACATGGGAAAAAAAGAAATTGCATTGATATTTCACGTTACAAACAAGTGAAATCTCACACGAGAAGACTTGGAAATGGCCAACAAAAGGTAAAACTTATTAGAGGAAGTGAATCTTTTCTAATAGTAGGACAAAACGAATAAGGAAAAATATAAGGAAAAATAATAGTAGCACAAAACAATAAGGAAAAAATACGTGAAAGTAAAAATATATAGACGCAACAAAATAGCATTTGTATATTCTTCTTCTTCTTTTTAATTGGATGGACTTTGTTATCTTACTTGTTAGCATCATCATCATCATCATGTCGCGTTGGTAGCACGGATATCCCTGACCCTCTCTCGCCACTCCTCCCTATCGTTCATCGCCCTAGATATGTCTTCAGGACAACATTCCGTCTCCTCACATAGCTGCTGAATGTATGTTCGTGCTGGTCGACCTGCTTTTGCACGGCCATGTGTGGGGGTCCATAAGAGTACATCTCTTATAAGTTCGTCCCTGCTTCTCCAGCAGTGTCCTGCATGTCTGGTTCGTCTAACTTGAATAGTTTTCGTGATAGGGGGCAGGTGGCCGTACAGTTGGTGTCTTGTGGGGTGTTGTCACCAGGACTTGTTCAAGATTACACGTAGCATTCTTGTGTAATTACCGTCTAGCTTCTTCTCCAGCCATTTTGTTAGCGTCCATGTAGTGCAGCCATGTAGCAGTATCGATGTGACCGCTGCCTGGAAGAAACTGCGTTTTATTTTATCGGTTAGGTCTGATTTCCATATAATCGATAGCCTATTGATAGCTGTCCATGCTTTCGTTAACCTCGTTTCGATGTCCTTTTCGGTTGATTCGACGCTGCTTGTTAGCATAGTTACACATATTCAATACAAAAAAAATGTGATACATCTATCGTCATCTATTTAAAACGATACATTATTCGTCTAATTTTGGAAGTAATATTTGTTAGTTCAGAACACTTTTATGACAGGCGTGTATCGATGTGGAGAGTATTTATTTGTCTATAACACTGTGTTCTTTTAAATATATACACTACACCTTCAAATCTATTTGACAAATCCACATTGTTTAGAAAATAACAAAAACCTGTGACTGTTTTCTTCAATACTAGTTTTAATTTTTTTCACCCATTTTCGCACATTACATTCATCAAATAGCGCCTCAGCATACACATTTCTTAGTTTCCCGAGGCTCGTGGCAAAGGTAGCGCCTCCAGTTGTAAAAAAAAACAAAAACGAAGAAGGTTTTTGAAATTTACTGCCTTAAATTTTAGTGAATTTGTCTGATGTAAAGTAAGTAATAGTAAATGTTTTATATAATTTGATTTCCATTAATAATGGTCATTTAATTTTAAGTCAGGGTTACTAACCTTACGAATAATAAAATATTTTAATAATCTTTTGATAAAATAACCGATCTAATTACTTTTAGGACACGGTGTTCTTTAGCTTTCATTGTCTTGGGTGTTTTGCTAAGTCTTTTCAATGTAAGTGGGTAATGATTTTGAGTTCTAAGTTTAATCTGACTGAATCTGCTTATAACTCAGTTAGCTGGGACTGTAGAATACACCGACTGCATCTCTGCAGAGGTGTAAGACTTCCGCACTGAGTGTCCTGGATATGACACGGAAAATCTGATAGTGGAGTTCCAGGAATACTGGAGATGTGGGGAATGTTGAGTACTCTTTCATTGCCATTTCTACCAGTTCCTCTCTGACACCGAGCTTTAGCATCTGACTGAGTCCTATCTATGGATCAAATAGAACTGATTGACATTTAAGCTGAGAGCAAAACAATTGCTAATACTAAACAGAATTGTTTGAAATAAGAACTGTTTGATCATTTAACTGTGTGCACTCAGATGTCTGAAGTTGTTTAAATTGTTAGTGATATATAGCAATACTTGAAAATATTTAACTTTATTGACTAATAGTAACTTGAATTATGAGAAACAGGACTGTTTCGTCATTTAAATGCATGTGTACATAATATTTGTTTAATATCATATATTTGTATAAATGTAAAAATAGAATTTGGCATTGAATAACAAACAATGGTAGATAAGTTATGAAAACTAACCAAACCTGAAGCTGCTAAAATTGCCAGGAAGTTTGTCAGTATTTTCTTATACGTGTTAAAAGCGACACAAAGCTAGAGATGTTTACTGTGTATAGTATACGTAGGCAGTCACCCAACTAAATATATATCAGGTTCGATGTTGCTTAACTTCAATGATAAGACAATAATTTTCAAAATATTTTCATGACAAGTCATAAGACTGTTTTTTTATTCAGAAAGCTTTATTAGTTTGACAAAACTCCATGAACTTCGAGCACTAACATACTATTTAAGTAATATAGTGGGCGTTATTTACAGTAGAGGTCAGGGTCTTTGGTGGTGATGAGCACAAAGTTCACATAGTCTGTTGAGCTCTTAAGTGTTGTGAGCAAAAAGAAACCATTCAGGCTTCTATATTTCTTCCCACTTTGTCTCATAGGAAATGTTATCTCTAGTTTCTAACTGCTTCGAAATATTATGAAGTCTTGTTTCGATAAATTGACCCAGGATAGACTGTGTCTGTTCAAGCCTGTTTAGGATATTGTTGTACTCTCTACATAATGGACTCGCCCTCCTCCACCCACGAGACACAATCACGTGTGATAACATCTGCGTAGTGGATGGATAGTCACTACCCCACTGGACTCTCAGCTTCCTATCAACTAACTACTTTTTAACCACGTTCACTTGTATCTTTTTTCTGTTACTTGAATATATATATATGTTTTTCTATCAACCCTTTTTCTGTTCCCTGCGTTTTTCTTTAGTCAGCATAACAACAGATATCTTCTGAAAAGGTGATATAAAGTAGATTTAATTCTATAGTCATTTAGTCTAAAGTAAAATCACCATTTTGACCGTCTAATGTATTGTTTTTTGGTAGCGTATACAGTCCAGCACTCTCTCCATGGACGAAAGTAGCAAAAGGGGAAAACGTGCCACTTTCAGAAGAGACTAATTCGCTACTCTTAACCCAACTTCAAAAATATCGGCCGCAACCAATCATGTAGGTTTCATGATTCTGAATTGTACTCTTTGTAGTCAAATTGAGTACTTTTCTGTGTGTGTGTGGGGGGGTCCTCATAGTGTAATGGTTAATGTGATGGACCGCGGAATCGTAATAAGCGAGTTCGAATTCCATTTGCTCTATTACGTTCACTTTGGCACATATGACTTTGAGAAAGGTATGAATTAGCTTATCCTCACAGCTATGGGTTAAATAGCAATACCGCTATTCTTCTAGAAGGATGGATTTGGCATTAAATAGCCTACACAGGTTGATATGCCATTAAACAAAGAAACTGAAAACGAGTACATTTCAACTTCCCTTGAAACTTTGAATACCGTTAGCTCTGCTTAGTTTAGCATACAGATCTCAGATTTCATGTGGTATTTTATATCTTCATGTAGTCGCTCACTAAAGGACCAAAAAAGAATTAACTTATCTTTATTGATCTGGTTGGAGTCGGCGCTTTCAACATAATTTCATCACGATTAGCACTCCGGGAACTTAAGTAGATATCTGCCAGTTTTAACTTCGTCCGATACAGGGTTATTAAAATTTATTCTATCACCGGCCAATGTTTAATCAGATGTAGTTTTGGGTATTTAATGACATATTCCCTTTTTATAGATTATTTTGAGCAGATATTCGATTCATATGTAATTGATTATAGTCATAACAATATTTACAACTTTCAATAGATATTAATCTTTTGAAACATATCTTTTTCTATTATAATATTTTGCACAAAGTTACATAGTTCCAATTACCACCCGGTATGGTGGTACCCAATGAGGATCAATCCGGATATATGTGGACATGAGTTAGCAACAGATAAAGAATTCAAAATACTACTACAATTAACCTATTCTTATTTCCTTTTCCTCCCCCCCCTATTTTTGTGGGTGGCATTTTCTCCGGTTTGTACAGAAACTTTGTGTCTTAGGTTTACATGACATAATGGCCACCCGTTTCTTAAATGTCTGTCCCATCTGTAGATTCCCGATTTTCGCGGATCGAAGAGGCGTAAACATTGTAAAGATAAGCAGAATTCTTGGTAAATTACGCACTTCGCGGTGAGGAAAAAATACGTGACCGCTCTAAGATTTCTTTATACATATGCATGGACAGGCAGCAACCAGCGATCGACATGAAACTAGCACGATTTTTCATGCAATCACTTATTGATATTCACATTAAAAAAAAGAAAAGAAAAACAAGAATCAACTAGCCTAAAATCTATAAAATGATCCTTTAGAAAATCGATTTGAGACTGATAGTCACATGAATACACGCAAACACACAAGGACACTCACACACACAAACACAAACACATACACAGACACACCTGACCATTCCGATAAACTATAATGGAATTTCTTCCAACCAATATTGCTTTCCGTATTCACCACCACATGGATGCTGACAAAACGTATTGAGAAAAAGCTAGAAATGTACTGCTCAGGAATGTCTCGAGCTATACTGAACAAATCCCGGAAAAAACGCTCAAAACACAGGAGTTTTATGGTCACTTACCTCCTATCTCAAAAACATTCAAATAAAACGAACAAGACATGGTGGACACTGCTGTAATTGCAAGAATGAACTCATAAGTGACGTACGCTTATGGACCCCTTGACATGGATATGCCACTGTAGGCCGAACAACAAAAACCTACCTACAACAGCTATGTATGGACACTGGATGTTGTCTAGAGGACTTGACATGAGTAGGGGATTATAGGAATCAATGACTAGAGAGGGAGAGAAAGAGAGTCAGAGAAATTCGTTCAAGTAGCGTGACTGGATGACACACACACACACACACACACACACACACACACAAATATATATATATATATATATATATATATATATATATATATATATATATTCGCAAACTCTACAAATTATCGAGAATGAAGGAGCATCTTCCAAGACAAAAATAAATCATGAAATCACTAACAGTCGAATATAACAAACACACACATGAAGAGAAACAGATAAAGATATTGAGAGAAAGAAAAATATATACAAACGTATGCGCAGAAACATTATTACACACAGAGACACGTACACACAAACGCACACACACATACACACACACATACAAGAGGATCATTAAATAAGTTTCCAGACGTTTTTCGTATGGGCTCTTTTACTCATAGTACACACATGAAACTCTAGTTCCCTTCGAAGTAATCTCCTTCAGCTGCAATGCACTTGTACCGTTCCAAAATTTTCTGGAAGGCCCTATAGACGTCCTCTTGTGTGAGCGTGTCAATGACCTTCGTCACAGTCTTTTTCATCTCCTCAATTGACTCATAACGACAGCCTCTGAGCTTAGGGAATAACCAAAAGTCACAGGGAGCAAGGTCTGGACTATAGGCAGTGTGAGGAACTGTCTTGATGCCTATCTTGGTCAAATAGTCTGTGACAAGGATGGAGTTGTAGACTGGTGCATTGTCCTGGTGGAAATGCCCCTGACCCGATTTGAAGAGTGCTGGCCTCTTCCCTAGGAATCTCTTCCTCAACTCCCTTAAAACCTCAACATAGTAACCTTACCCTAACCCTTTGGCCAATCAACACTGGTGTATTCACTTACTTACTCCTCCCACAGCTCTCAACATCCCTCACAGACTCCTTGCCTTCCTTGAATCTTTTATGCCACTCAAAATCTGATGCTTTTTTCGTGCAAGATGGTCAGCAAGCATTCTGAAGGATTCCATACGTTTCTGTGGCATTTTTTCCAAGTTTAAAACATAATTTTATTGCATATCTTTTTTTTAAAGTATCCTCACATCCAGATTGCATTTTTGAAATTCACCTGCTGTGACAATCAGGATTTAGTAGTGGGTATTCCAATTCCTTCTGTAGCTGTCGATTTGGACCTGAAATAATAAAAATTGGTCAGTCATCTCATTAGATGAATAGCAATAACATACTGAATTTTCAAGACTCTACCACTATTTTAAATGCCACTACGAAAAGTCTTGAAACTTAATGAATTCCCCACATTTCTATGAAATGAGCAAATGTGATCAGACAAAAAGGAATATTTCTTTGTTGTTTTTTTTTTCTAACAGATACATATCGGAGCTGTCTCTAAAAAGTATCGAATCCGAAAATTCAATCATCAAAACAAATATAAATAATGAAGTAATTTACTAACACAGACAGAAAGCAATCAACCAGATTGAGACAAAGGCAAATTCTCTCACGCATGCGCGCACACACACACACTTATCCTCAACACACAAACAAACACATACGCACTTGCACCCATACACACTGAGAGATAGTTCACACTTTTTCAACTCTTGGATTACCTAGGCTAAAGAGCTGAGCCTATCCAACATATGAATTAATACCGAGGTTTAATTTTGTCATAAGGTATTTTTGCTGAAACAAATATAATAGGATCTGATTACATCTAGTAGGATATCTTAATTCCAAAAAGATCTTATTGGGTATTATTAAACAATATTAGGAAAAGTCCTGAAACAAAAATATGATTACGTAGCAGAGCAAAAATAGTATATATATATATATATATATATATATATATATATATATATATATATATATATATGTTTTTTTCGGTTATAGAAGTTCAATGTAGAAGAGTTTAGAAAAGCATCATTGTTAATAATATATGTTTAATCGAAAAACGTTGCACGAGAAATATAACATATTGGTAAATTTTGTTAAGAAAAATTACTTATCATTTTTAAATGGCTTTATAAGATACACACGCTCACTCACTCACTCACACACACACACACACACACACACACACACACACACACACACACACACACATATATATATATATAGGAATTTCTCTCTCAGTCTCTCTCTCCCCCTGTTACTCCCTCTCCCTCTCTCTCTCTCTCTATATATATATATATATTGGTGTGGAAATCAATAATTTCCAGACATTTTTGTACAGGCATTTAATATTGTCGTAGACTCTTGCAAATTCAGTATGTTATTGCTAGACATCTTATGAGATGACTGACCAATTTTTATGATTTCAGGCTGTGACGAAGGTCATTGACACGCTCACCCAAGAGGACTTCTATGAGGCCTTCCAGAAGTTGTTGGAAAGGAACAAGTGCATTGCAGCCGGAGGAGGTTACTTCGAAGGGGACTAGAGTTTCCTTAGTGTACTATCAATAAAAGTGCCCATACGAAAAAAGTCTGGAAACTTATTCAATGATCATGGTATATATATATATATATATATATATATATACATGATAAAAATAACTAAAATACTTAAAAAATGTAGCCATGTTGGTACTATTGCCTAAGTTCACCACCTAAAATTTAACAAACTGGTCTGAGAAAAAGATAGGTGGTAACGATACATTGATATAGTGTGTTTTTCGGGTTTTTTAAAAGTATTCCTGGGTGCAAAATGCGATGAAATGGGCTGCTGAATCATTAATTATCGCCCATATCACATATTATCTAAACAAGAGGAAAAAGACATGTTGCCAACTGTTGGAAAAAAAACGGACGAAATCACAAGGGAAGTACTTCTAGTGTCTTCCTCACATTGTTACAGGACTTTTGGCCGAGCAGCAATAACATTCATCAGCTTTGTCCGGACACCTGATGCTGATTAAATGAACTGCTAAGGGTGATGTACGATGTGGATTAATGGCGAAAGAAAGCGAAAGAGAGAAAAGAGAGAAGAGAGAGAGATAGAGAAGGTGAGTAAAAGATAAAGAGAAAGAGAGTCAAAGAAATCCACGCTTGAGGATGAGGATACATAATCTCTCATTACTGTTAATTCCATATATCTTCAATAAAATGGAAAATTCAATAGCTAGATAAAACGTTTTGGGGATGATATAAGGAGGGATCCTCCAAACGTAATGGTTTACGTACTTGATTGTGACGTCGTAGATTGGGAGTTCGAACTCCAATCATGCAATTACATTCAATTCCAGACGAATATCCTTGCCAAAGTTATGAATTTAGGGGATAAATCAACATCATCATCATCTTGTCGTGCTGCTAGCACGGATATCTCTGACCCTCTCCCGCCACTTCTCCCTATCGTTCATCGCCTTTGGCTGGTCTTTAGGGCTACATCCCGTATCCTTACATAGCTGCTGTATGTATGTTCGAGCTGGTCGTCCTGCTTTTGCTCGGTCATATGTGGGGGTCCATAGGAGTACATCACCTATGAGCTCGTCCTTGCTTCTCCAGCAGTGTGCTGCATGTCTGATTCGTCTAACTTGGATAGATTTCGTGATTTGAGGCAGGTGGCCGTATAGTTGGTTATTTGTTGGGCGTTGCCTCCAGGACTTGTTCAATATTGCTTGCAGCGTTAGTGTATAATTGCCGTCTAGCTTCTTCTCCAGCCGTTTTGTTAGCGTCCAAGTAGTGCATCTATACAGCAGTATCGACACGACCGCTGCCTGGAAGAAACTGCATTTCATTTTATCAGTCATGTCAGATTTACATATGATCGATAGCCTATCGATAGCTGTCCATGCCTTCGTTAGCCATGTGTCGATGTCTTTTTCAGTTGATGAGATACTGCTTCCTAGGTAGGTGAATTTGTCTATCAGTTTTAGAGAGGTTCTGTCTAGTGTGGAAATGTCACCTGTTTGATGATAGCACATATATTCCGTTTTGTGTGCATTGGCATGGAGACCAATGCCTGCGGCGGCTCGTTCCAAACTATGTAGTAGTGTTTCGCCTTGGTTGGATGTATTTGCTAGAATCGCTATATTATTGGCGTAGTCGGCGTTGATAATTGTTTTTGTGGGATACCGTCTGCTTCTTTTCTTTGTCAGCTCGAAGCAGTTTTCTCTGATTTTATCAATCAATGTTCTAAGCACGTAGTCTAGACAGATGATAAAGAGGTACGGGGATAGTGTGTCCCCTCGTAGTACTCCTGCTACAAGGCCGAAGTATTCAGTGTCTCCATAGTTCAATAATGACTTTAGAATTAAATAACCCAAGAAGGTTGATATACCAATACAAAATGAAACCAACGATAGAAATGTGGGATGACGTGGACGAGAAAATGAATTATGAATGTCATATATTTCTGACTCAATACAATTAGATGAATTATTACATTACACTGGAGCAGGGGTTGTAAACAAATAGTTTGCTTTGATTTGGTTTCCTTGTTTAATGACATATCAACTTTTGCGGCTTATTTAATCCCAAATCAGCCCATGTGGTGGAACAGTAGTAAAAATACCTAATCTATTGTTGATGGTCAAGGGATCTCATACCCTTTGTACGACAGTAAAATTAACGGTGTGACTGCAGTTCGAACTCATTCTCAACGATGTTGCAGTCCAGCTCATTAGCCCCTACTCCACGGGAACACGCCCATAAAAAATAGAAGGAGAAAGAAAAAAGTAATTGAGATCAGAGACAGATGGTCCTCCTCTTTAGACAAATATTGTCTCTCTCTCTCTCTCTCTCTCTCTCTCTCTCTCTCTCTCTCTCTCTATCTCTCTATCTCTCTCTTTCTGTTTCTCTCTCTCTCTCTCTCTTCTCCCCCTTCTTTCTCTCTCGTTCTCTCTCTGTTTGTCTCTTTGGTTCTCTCCCTCCTCCTCGATCTGATGGTGACGCTCCAGTTTTGGAGGTTTAGGAGATCTAAACTGCTCGTTTATTGCCATTACTTCCAGGTCTACTCTGATTTGGAGTATTAGTAGTGCCTTGAGGAAATGCCAATAAAGAGTTATTCCACATTACTAAACCTCTGGGAATGGGTACAAATCATCAAAGGGTTGAATATCATATCCAGAAAACTCCTTGGGGATGTCTTGTTCCCCAGCATAGATGTAGTCGGCGTATTCTACCGCTCCAGTCGTCTAGTTCAGTAATAAACAATTTAAAAAGCAATATAAAAAACGATGTAAGTAAACTATAAGAATATAGTTATTATTTCATTCAGACATAATAGGATTTCGGTAGTTATTTGAATTTGATAGGAATTCTTAAAACCGTAGGACTGTGTTCAAATAAATGATTATCATTGAATATATTTAATGATGATAGATAGGAGCACATTAAATAATTTAATCATATCCCATTTATTTGCGTTAGTTATTGTAAATGGTTCCCAAATGGCTGAAGAAGAAGCTAGACAGCAATTACAAAAGAATGTTGAGAGCAATATTGAACAAGTCCTGGCGGCAACACCCCACAAGGCACCAACTATACAGCCACCTGCCTCCCATCACGAAAACTATACAAGGTAGACGAACCAGTCACGCAGGACACTGCTGGAGAAGCAAGGACGAACTCATCAGTTATGTACTCCTATGGAACCCCGCACATGGCCACGCAAAAGCTGGATGACCAGCTCGAAGATACATACAGCAGCTATGTGAGGAAATGGGATGTAGCCCTGAAGAGCCCTGAATCGATAAATGATTGGGATAAGTGGCGAGAGAGGGTCAGGGGCATCCGTGCTAGCGGCACGACATGAAGATGATGATGATAGTAAATGGAGCCGTTTTATTTAAACCGTAAAATCAAGCGTACTTTTAATAGGAATAAGTATAATAAACTTTAATAAAATCAACTCTGTCTCCTTTATGAGATATGTGTGTGTGTGTGTGTGTGTGTGTGTGAGAGAGAGAGTGCGTGCGTGCGTGCGTACGTGCGTGCGTGTGTGTGTATAATAAATTAAATTTGTTGGCATGGTTTTCTAGAAAGCTCATGGCAAAGTTACAATTTCTACGATATTTTTGGGAAAGTCTCGTAGTGGAGTGACTAACATGCAGGACATCAGCATTGTTGTTAGCGTGTTCAATCTCCAGTCGTTTTATTACTTTCAGATAAATACCTTTGGGAAAGATTGGCAGTCCTTTATTACATCCGTTAGGGATTAAAGGCAGGCGTACTGTAATTTCTGAGGGTATCTTTGGCATTGCATAACCAATAGAGTTTGTTATGCCAGTATACAATAAATGAAACCTTAACATTGACGTTTCTTGTACAGACTGAGCTTAAACGAATTATTTACTTACGGGATAATTTTCACGAAATATCTGACGTTAAGGCTGCAATATATATATATATATATATATGTGTGTGTGTGTGTGTGTGTGTGTGTGTGTGAGAGAGAGAGAGAGAGAGAGAGAGTGTGTGTGTGTGCGTACGTGTGTGTGTGGGTCTAATAAATTAAATTTGTTGGCATGGTTTTCTAGAAAGCTCATTTAAACTAGGTTTTACAGCCAAATGTCATTTATTGCTGATATCGTGGCCTTGAAATCTTACAGGTAGTAAATTAATAAGTGACTTATTTTGCTTGAACACCTACCAAGTCTTTAGCTTGCAGAGAATGAAGTCTACGTTTTTGTCCTTTTCCTTAACGATGCAGACGGGACTAAAAATAAATCCGACTTGTTAAGCCCGAAGTAACCTTTCGTTAATTACAAACATGAATTGGCTGGTGCGAGAAGCTGTTCGATAAAAAGAGGAAAAAAAATAAAACGGATAGGAATGGTAGATTTCTTTAGAAAAAAAAACTCAATTTTTTTCCCTGTCATTTTGGCGCGAATTAGACGACATCGAATTTTTATGTGTCTATTCCTGCGATGACCCTTTGAGTTTCCAGGAGTTCGACCTGTCCGTTTTATTTCTCCACCTATTTAACTATGAGTGTATATATATATATGTATATATACATACATAACTATTGAACTTTTCTCATATACTGTTATCCTATTCGCATATATTTATATATTTATATATACATACAAATGGAATATTTTCTTTTTTCATACTTTCATATTTAAATATCGTCTGATTTATGTTATTTTCTCTCTTACAAACACACACTTGCGCACACAAACACCGTCAATATATATATATATATATATATATATATATATATATATATATATATAATGTTACAGCTCCAAAATAAAACTGTAATTGCAGTTTCAGGAAATTTCGGTCCTCAGTCTGACAGAAAAAATTTAGAGATCTGTTTCCTTAATTACTTTTCCTGATTCCCAACAAAAGAGATTCGTGAAACTTTGGTAGCCGGAATTCATTTTTATTTATCAGTTAATCTTAACTGCATACACATCTATATTTTTTCATCAAAAACTCTTAAGATCTTATTTTCCAATTTTTCACACACACGCACACACACACACACACACACATATATATATATATATATACACCAGAGTAAAATAATTGAATTATACTATGATCTGCGAATTTATAAATTTGTATTCTGTAAATTGATTGTACCGTACGCTTAAATACAAAAGTCTAACATTTTTCCTTGCAGCAAAAATAAAATCATTCAGAATTTTTAAATCGATAATGGTTAAGATATTTGAATGAAGTTTAGCAGCAATTGCCAGTTTAAGATCAAGGGAAACATTTTGTGTGAGTAAAAAGTCTCTGTGTTGGTTTCATTATGAAGAGAAAGAAATGTATTTATGATTTAAAGTATGTTGCAGAAATTTCTTATCTGCATGTGATAGATGAATATCTTAAAAGCAAATTTTCGTTCATTTTAAGAAAAAATTTAAAAAGTTGAAATTAAATCCATTTGTGAAAGAAATGAATGTAGCACTTCACTTTGAAATTAACTAAAAGGTAAAAGATTAAGTAATTATGCTATACTTACGGAATAAATATTTCTTTGCTCATTTATTAAATTGAGTTTGGCTCGAGATTAGATTTTTTTTAAACTGTTGATTTATTATTGATTCTAATGAATTAAAAAACAGTATTTTCCATATGTTTAGACGGAAAAGATTACTTGAATTAATTTGGTTTTTGATCCTTCAAATTTTTCGTGGCAAGTCATATATTGTCTTCTGCGAAGTATCTCGAAATTTTAAAAAACTATCACGAAATCTTTGATTGATCGATGAATTCAAAAATACAGGTACAAAAATTACAACCTTCCGAGCCGATTCTTTTTTCATAAAAGCTCACATTTTTTTCAGAATGGAAATCATCTGCGTTCTCATATATATACACACATATATATAGGTATTATTCGGTCCAGTTAAACCGAAGTTGGGAGGAATTCCATCAGGACAAAAAAAAAAAAAAAATTCAACGGTGAACATTTAAATTTTCCTGGTAAAGAGCCCAATATAACTGACATTACAGAGCAATAATTTCTTCAAAAAAAAAATGGTCACATTAGGATTATAAATTTATTTCCAGAATAAATAAATCTATAATCCTAATGTGACTGGTTTTGTTTTTTTCCGAAAGAAAGTATATATATATATATATATATATATATATATATTGGTCGAACGTATTCGAGGTTGACCCGAAGGATCCCTTTTCTTTAGAGTAGAGCAGCTCTTTTCCCTGAATTGCTTCACTTACCATTGATCCATACCTCTTAATGATCTGTTAATCAAGAAGACATCTAGTACTTTTTTTTTGAATCTTTGGTTGGACTTGGCCATTGGAGAACACTCTAACAATTATGCCAAGTGGATCAACGAGTTGGGTATTTCGCTCTCAGCAGGAAGATCTCTGCTATTATGTCTACTTCGAAGTTATACAAATATTTCCGAACAAGTCATTTGTCCATGATTTTGATTGAACTCTTGACCGGAACTATCATGAATAATTACTCTATTCTCACTAGATTTCTTTTATTTTCATGCCTTAGAATATTACTACGTTTATAACAATGTTATACGAAGTAAAAACAAAAACAAAACGCGTCTACTTATTTAGATGAGAGAATTTTCGATACGAACTAAACATTAATAATAACATGAGTATTGTACACAACAGAAACATTCTTAAGTGTAAGAAATATTTGGATAAAAAATTATCAACAGACAAAAATTATCAACAGACAAAAATTATCAAAAATTTTCAACAGACAAACATTATCAACAGACAAAAATTATCAACAGACAAAAATTATCAAAAATTATCAACAGACAAAAATTATCAACAGACAAAAATTATCAAAAATTTTCAACAGACAAAGATTATCAACAGAAAAGAAAAAAACGACATGAGGCTTTTTAACAAAAGAGTGCATCTACATGACATGTCAACATTTGCAAATAACGAGGTGTTAATTACAATGTACAGAGAAGTTGTTCTATAACTGAATTATCAAAGAGTAATGTTTAGTTAGCAGTATAAAAGAATTATCATATGTAATGTGTAGGCTTGCAGAACTGGCCTATTACCCTTGTGGGCAGAGTGTTCGCTAAATGCCCGGGAGACTATAATTCAATCTCAGGTCGAGTTATACCAAAGACTCAAAAATTGTACTTGATGCATCCTTGCTTAACACTCAGCATTATAAGGTACGAATCAAGGGTAAAGTTGAGCAAGGAGTTGCACCCTCTCCTACACCTCTGTGCAGTAGCTATTGAAAAGGGAGCCTTCAGGTCGCCCTCGACTACTATCGCCATCTTACAATAAGTTGCCAAATAATCGTGCTTACGTAACTTATCTTTTCACTCGTACTGCACTTCTGGGCCACTTGCAATTACGACTTTAACGTAGTCAACAGCTTCCTTAGTGAGTTGCTTCTTAAATATGTCTTTAGGTACGGTTGCAGCAAAAGAGAAAGTGCTTCCTCTTGTAATTAATTTACTCGGCAAATCTAAGCCAAATGATATATGTCTTGTGTGTTCTGAGTGGTTACTGTCAATGGCGAAAAACAATCACACAAGCTCTCCTATCGAGTGATGGTTAATGGACCGTAATCGTGAAAGTTCCTACACTATATCCCTTATAAAAAATCACTAGAACTTTTTAAACCACATTTTAAAAATATATTTTAGCTTCAATTTAATAGCTTAATAAACACTGTAAATATGTCTTTTTCGTCATCGTCATATTAATAAGGCAATAACAGAAAGATATTTACAGTGTAAATTAAGATAAGTTGAAACTAAAATATATTAATATGAGGGAAATTTAATAATGTCTTACCTAAGCTCAACGTGTGTTTACATGTGGTTATGTGTATTTGTGTTAAGTTGTGTCTGTGTGTCATTCAGGGTATGCGGGTGTTGTATAGTGGCTCGTACCACGTGACTTCCAGTACCTTGCAGATATTAAAGACATCGTGTTTCTTAAGCAAGTCGGTATTAGAAGATCTCGGTCAGTATTAAGACCAATTTTGGACGTATTACCAGCAGTGCGAGACTTATAATATGTATCGGACTGTACCACTTCAGTCAATAAATGATTAACTCTATTTCACTGTGTATCTCTTCCTTACCACGATACAACAGCGGGTCTGTTATCTATTCTGCTGTCACAAACATTAAGAGCTTAGCATCAAACATAACACCAGGAACTGGGACAGGCAATTTATTGAGGTTAATTCATTTGCTCTTAAAATGTACCAGAGAAATTGGAACTAAGAACTGTGCAACATATACACAGTTCCTTACGTAAGCACACACTTGTTAGATAACCTTGGCATTCAAAAGCTCAAAGAGCCACCATAGACAATAATTTACTGATTACAAAAAATTGTTATGAACATTATTGAGATGGGTATTTCTGGCTGAGGGTTTGGTGAAAGAACCAACTCAGCATCAACGAAGATGTTTCGAATAGTACGCAGTTACCGACCTCGTGTAATAAGAGAGAACTCAATCATAATGTGGTGGTATTGAGCGGATTGTCATTCTAGCTACATTTGGCTTTTACCCAATAATTTAATCGCCGATTTTTATTCACCCTCGTTTTTTTTTCACTTTAAAAAAGAGTCGACAGAAAATCTTAATCGATTATTATGAAAATCATGTCTCCCTTTCTAATAAAATCAGCATTCCCTTAGTGTTGGCCCATAAACTTGCATATGAAATCATTTTCTCAGAAAATGGAAGATAATATGATCCCACAAATCTACCACGATGACAAAATCTTTGTTCGTCCAAATAAAAGTACGATTTTAGTCCAATAATATGGTATATTCACAACCTAGCAATTAGCCCGGAAAATTACGTATAAACTCAAAAGGTACTTTGACATACAAACGGATCACATAATCTCGGCCAGAAGAACAGACATTATAGTAATCAACAAACAAAAATGAGAACTTGCCAAATTGTGGACTTTGCTGTCCCGGCTGACCACAGAATAAAACTGAAAGAACGTGAAAAAATGGATGAGTACTTTTACTTAGCTAGGGAATTGAAAAAACTATGTAACATGAAGGTGACCACTATACCAATCATGATTGGTGCATTCGGTACAGTAATTAAGGATTATCAAAGGGACTGAAAGACTTGGAAGTTGGAGGACGAGTGGAGATGATCCAAACTACAGGATTATTGAGAACGGCCAGAATACTGAGAATAGTCCTGCAGACTTGAGGAGACTTCCTGTCACTTAAACTCCACTGAAAGGCCATCTGCTTACACTAATGTAAAAAAAACTCTCAAGGATTAAATAATAATAACAGCAACAGTAATAAGGAGGAGGTGAGAGGCAAAACCATAATAAATACGAAGATGTACTGTCTTAAAGAATAGGACAAATTGTGAGAATGATATGTAAATTATGTCCTCGCTTTAACAATCTTTGAAAGTCGTATTTTGTTCTGTTACTCACTTATTGAAAGAAATGTATTACTTTGCCGTTTATGAACAAAAAAAAAAAAGGCAAAACTACTATTCAGAGAGCCTGATATATAAAGTTGGAGGGGGAAGGCTCTAAATTGGGGTGAGGAAAAACCAGCGGGTAAAAGTGAAGCATGTACTGAAAACACAGAATAAAATGAAATAAGTACCACCTGCTGAAGATAGAGGTTCAGTTAAATAGCAAGAGAAGAAGAGCAAAACCATAATAATAAATACGAAGATATACTGTCTCAAAGAACTCGACAAACAATGAGTTTTATATCAAAACTCTGTCCCTGCTTTAACTATTATTGAAGATAATCGTGTATAAGTATGTTACTCACCTTTTGTCATCGTCTCTAATTTTTTTCTCATTAGATATATAAACGCAGAAACGGTTAACTTAAATTTTAGCATGATCCTGCTGAAGCCAATCACTACTTAATGAAATGCAAGACCTGAAAGTTTATAATTCGCAACCCCCTGGGTCTCATGAGGAAGAAAATAGGAAAAAGGTGATCAGCTGAACTTTTATTTTAACTTTAAGAAACTGAAAATGGTTGAAAGGGAAAATGGAAATAAAGTTCATCTAATACATATTATTAGAAGCCATGCGAAGCAGTATGGTGGATGTGAAGTTAAGCTGATAAATCCAAAAAAATTGGTTAATGGCGAGCCTCAATAGATCCTGAATGGTATAACTTCATAGTTCAGCGACCAGAGTCAAATAGTTCCATTTGAAAAATACTGATACGCATCCATAAGTGTAGAATCTATAGAGTAGGAAAGCCAAATTATACAATTTTATTATAATTTTTTTCTGATAATTAAAATAGGGGATGTGATCGTCATCCTGTGAATGTTGTCTGTTCTTTTTCACGTACAGGAACAACGATCTAAGTAACCACATAGATAATAGAACGTTGTAATGTTACTGCAACGCATAGTACGTTGTACCATAACTCACCAACTGCACAGTTGTATCACCAAGTGCTCGAACGTGTTAATGGCTGTATGGCTACGTCGTAAGTAGTAGTCAGACCCTGTTGTAACCCCACGAAAAAACTAGCACTTCACTGTTATTTTAGGAGCAATCTTACACAAAGAAGGTGTAGATAAACGATGATAGATATCTGGGATGAATAAGCAAAGTTAGAGACAACAAGCCAAAGACTGAAAGACCAAGCTAGAATGATAATGAATAGAGATTGGTTTTCTGTCCATGAATTTTTTTAAATACGCTAGAAAATAGATATGAAATCAAAACACGTCACTATAATCGACGCACAAAATGCTGAAAAACAAAACCACTGTAAACTAAATTTACCACAAACTAATAACAATTGAAACACAACACCCCCAAACCACATAGAAAAAACACTAACGCAAGAAGAAATAAATTTAGAAGAGTTATTTATGTATTAAAAGAAGAATAGATTTCCATTGCTAAGAAACCATGACAGAAATACAATCAAGGCTGAAACTGAAAAACTGAAAGATGAACAAATTATCAACACTTATCACAACAACAAAAATGACGCAATTAATTAAACTAATTTTTGTAGAAACAAAACAGGAACATAAAATTAAAAACCTGGTCGGGAAATTTAATTGGAAACGCAAATAAAAATAAAAAACTACGACAACAATAAAAAATGATAAACAAAGGAATACTCCTGAAAATTTTGGGACAAAAAGGAAAAGGTCACACAAGAAGAAAAGACGGTGCTACTCATGAAATAACCCAGAAAGTACTGGTGAAAGAAAACTAAAAATTGAGACTGGATAAAACAATAAGGACAAAACAGGACATTCCAAAACAACGAAAAAAATTCTATCACAAACTAGGGAAATATAGCACGAAGACATATCAACAACTGGACGCCATGAAAAAAAAACAACAAATTTGTAGCAAAATAAGGCAACCAAGAGAATATAACAGAAAAGCTGAATCAATAAGCTACATGGGGGAAAGTGTTAGAAGGACACGAAGAAGGGTCAAGGGTGAAAATACATGTGGACTATCTCAGAACAGCTGCAACCACCCCACTAAAAAATTAGAAAACACCAGGCTATGATGGCATATATGGATTCTAGTTTTTAAAAATCACCTCCATTCATGAGAAAATAGCTGTCGAAATGAAAAGATGCCTACAAGAAGCAGATATACCCGAATGGATGACCAAAGAAAAGACCACTTTGCTTCAAAAAGACTCCCTCAAAAGAACTGCCCCAAACAACAACAGACCCATAACGTGCCTACATGTTATGTGGACAATACTGAAAGCAAAAATAACGGAAGAGATTTACTCCTCATTAGTAAGTCGGGGACTGTTCCCCAATGAACACAAAGGATGTCGTAAGTGGACTAGAGGTACTGGAGAGCAACCGTACAATGAGCAATACAACGATTGCAAAACAAGGTGACAAATCTAGCTATTGCGTGCATTGACTGCAAAAAGGTACATGATATGGTCATGCAAAACAGGATAATAAACTGTCTTAAAATGTACAAGATATCGAATGAAGTCATAAACGTTATCGATAAAACCATGGAGACCCAGAGAGTGGAATAGATAGCAGGAGGGAAATGCAGAGCTTGGGCAAAGATTCAGACAGCTATCTTCCAAGGAGATGCACAACCACTATTATTATTTGTAATAGGAATGATGCCACTCAACCTCATACCCAGGAAATGCACAAGCGGATAGAAAACTTAGTTAATAGCAGGAAAAGATCAAGCACCTTATGTACATAGACATCAAACTGTTTGCCAAAAATGAAACAAAATTGGAAACTGTTGGGTATCACCCACCTTTTCTCACACAATGAACCAGTCCATCTGCTATATATAACAGTAGCTACTAATACCAGGGCAGACTAGAAGATGAAGAGCTGCTCTTTTTAGGAATAGTATTAGAGCGTTGGAGACTGGAGATCGCACTAGATCACCTTAATTGCTACCTTAATAATGGAAGCCAATACTATCGTTGGACTATAACTTTTTTCTGTATTCACTAATCCTATGTTCTTGTCTACTAATAGTCTCTCTATTGTATATACTTTTTCTCGAGAATATATCTCTATTTCCTCTCATATCGTGGTTTGTCCTTTATCTAATATTACAAACGTTCAATAACCAGAACGCAACAGAAACTTAATAAAACGCAGTCAGAATATACAGACAGGACATAAGAATGGAACTTGGCAATGGAAAATGCGCCATGTTAGTAATGAAAAGTGGTAAACAACACATGAGCAAAGGAATGGAACTAACCATTAAAGAAGAAAAGAAGGAACCCTCAGAGAAAAAGAAACGCACACATATTTGAAAATATTGGATCTGACACCATTAAACATATGGAGATGAAAGGAAAAATTAAAACAGAGTGTCTCAGGAGAACAAGAGACCTACTCGAAACACAAATATATGGAAGGAGCAGTATAAAAGGGATAAATAGCTTAGCTGTCCCTCTCGTAAGATACTCTGCACCATTCTCGAATTGAACCAGGGAAGAACTTAATCAAATGGAAAAAAGAAAAAGAAAACTAATGACCATTCATAAGGCCTTACACCACAGATATGATGTTAACAGACTATATGTGTAATGAAACGAAGGAGGATGAGGACTTCCTAGCATTGAAGATAGCGTTAAAGCATCAATGCAAAGATATGAACACGATTTGCGTGAAGGAAGACTGATTACAGCCACCAGAAACCGTACTGACAACAAAAATAACTTGAAATAAAAAAAAATGTGAAGAAAAATAATTCTATGAATATTTTAAGCGACAAACACGTTACAAAACACACGATAAAACATGGACGAGGCTCAAAAATGGAAAACCGATGAGAGAAATTGAATCTCTTCAAATCGCAGCAAAAACAACGCTATAAAAACCAACTATACCAAAGCAAGAATACATAAGACTCATCAAAATAGCAAATGTAGATTATGTGGTGATAAAGACGAAACGATCAATCATCCAAATAGTGAATCAGCAAACTAGGACAAAAAGCATATAAGACTAGATATGACTAGGTGGAGTGGATGGTTCACTGAGAATTATGCAATAGATTTAAAAGTGGACGTACGAACAAATGGTCTATCCACAGCCCAGAATCTGTCCGAGAGAATAAGATGCACAAAATCCTTTTTGAGATATGAAATAATCCATCTAATCGTGGCCAGATGACAAGTCCAAGTAGGAGACCACCTGACTATAGAGTAAAGTAAAAGAAAGCGAAAAGAAAGATAAATACCACGACCTTGCCAGGGAACTGAAAAAACTGTAGAACAAGAAAGTAACAGTTATACAAAACGTAATTGGTGCAGTTGGTAGAGTCACTAATCGATCGGTACATGGAGTGAAGACAATCCAAACTACAACATTGTTCAGTTCGATCAGAATACTGAAAAGGGTCCTGGAGACTTGAGGAGATTTGCTGTCACTCAAACTTTAGTATAGAACTACTACCTAACACTGGTGTGTAAATCTCTCAAAAGAGAATAATGATAAATTGTTACTTTATTTGTATTCCAACTATTAATCAATAACTATGATGAAACATAATGATTTTAACAGGAAAAGAGTTATATATATACATATATATATATATATATATATATATATATATATATATATATATTGGTTTGGAGCACACGGTAGCCGTCAAGCCTAAATACAAACAAAAGAAAAGTGATATATATGCTTTAATTTCCGATAGTTTACGCTAAGATTGCTCATAGTGGTGCGGTAAAGATATCTCACAGATGTAAAGGCAGCCGGGTTTCAATCCTAGCAGTAGGGATCTCGCTTGTCTAGCCACATAGATGTGTTGTGATTCAACGAAAGATTCTGCTAGTAGATAACTTTATATATATGTATGTATGCGAGTGTGCGTATATTTACCGAACCTTCCGCAGGAGCAGGATGAAACGTAAGGATAATCATCTCATTTAGATTTTTCCTTCTCCAAAAACGGTTGCCGTACCAGAGTTGAAGAGGCTCGTAATGTTGGATTAGTATGAATTAACTTCAATAAAACTGTAACAATACGGGCTGTATCCTTGCCAACTAAAGCCACTTCTACATCTTATTCGGTGAAAACGAAAGCGTCTTTAGATGTGACTATAAAAAATATTCGAGATATTCTATTTTTAGATTAATTTATTTTTATGCCGAAATCTTATCTTCTACGACATCACACGTTGCTGTTCTTTTTCTCAGCCTCTAGTAATAAGGTTGATGATATGACCTTGGTATCAACATTACGCTTTAACTGATTAGGTTATAGAGCAATTCGTGAAATTTTATTGTGTTTACAGCGTTATCTAATACGAGTTTAGATAAACTATTTTTTGTTGCGCAAAAAGAACAAACGTAATCTAATTTCAAACGATAAATTCTCTATAATAGTTCAAAGAATGAGAGAAAGACAGAAAATGTATTCATTTCTTCACTAAAATAAGAATAAAATAAAAATTCTTGATATCAGAAGAAAAGAATGATTTGAAATCTAGAATATATGAATGGGCAAAAATTTAAGCTAAAATATATCAATGAATGATAAGACTAAATATTTATGTCTGCGAAAACAAAAACCTGTTGTGTACGCATATATCTGGTCAACACACACACACACACACACACACAAACACAAACACACACACACACACACACATATATATATATATATATATATCTGGAAGGCAACATGCAGCAGTTGTACAGGCACTTACCACCCATCATATAAATTATCAAAGTAAGGAGAGCGAAACATTGTGTACTGCTGATGAGGTAAATACGAATTCATCGGGAACGTTTACTTATTGACTTATATATCGACTTGCAGGTGTTGGTTTGTGTACATCAGCTCTGTGTGAAAATAGAATGCAGTCTATGGGACCAGTCAGAAGCAATAGATGACGGACTAGAAAAAACAGCCGAAAGGAAAGTGAGTCACGAAAGTCCGTGCTATCAGTGCAACTTGATCCTGCTGCTCCCGTTGCCGCTGATGATATATGCAAACATATATATATATATATGTATGTGAATATATATCCCTCCACTTGAGTAGGTCTGTTTCAATCGAAATTCAAAGTTTTCCCTTATTGAAGAACCTAATCTGCCCCACTATTTACCCAATATTTTACCTATTTTGAGAGCATGATGCTGTCTATTTACATAAGGTGATTAATCTTTTCTTTCTCTTTTTAATTTGTAGACCCAAGTACACTTCCTAAATGTTTATTTCTGTAGCATCATTAATTTTACAAAAAGTATAGCAGAAAACGCATTTCCCAGGAACATGCCTCTTTGGATTTTCACCCAAGCTCAATTTTGACCGCTGTTAATTCTACATTTCACTTTTTTATGGCTGCCATGATAGTTGTGTCAGATCTTTTGTTCATTTTCAGACTATTGATCATCCAGGATTACGGGGTCATATTATTGGCTATTTTTATAATCAATCAATGCCATGACTTTATTTTCTCGCCTTGATTGCTTTCGGCGAGGATGTACTAATCCATGTACAGTAACTCAGCTGTTCCTCTTGTCCCCTGCGGCATCCGGATTCAAACGAATAAGAGATCTCCTTCGTTTTCGGAGTTGCTTGTTACGTCTTTGGTCTCTAGTTGCTGGTAGGGTTTTTTTGACAATCTTCTGGATGAAGGTAGTGCTTTTCCCACAAGTACCAGCTGATGACGTTCCGGCTGTATTTAAAAAAAGAAAGAAAAATAACTTGTCTTCTAAGGGTTAGAGTTAATCCAGTTGATCATTGATTTAAAATAAATCGTAAGCTTGAAAAAATACCAGGAATTTGCTTGTGAACTGAAAAGCAACGGAACACGAAATGATTGCATTTGCACCCCACGGATTCATTCCAATCAAAACTTTGTGCATTTACCAAATCCCTCCTCATTAGATCGATGCCACTCTAGATGAGATTTTAAACCGGTTTGAATTCGATTTCCCTTCTCCTGGAGCGGTCACCATAACAAGATAAAAAGAACAGTCAACCCTATAATTTATCCATAAATGGAGAGGGAATAGTTGGTTTCATAAATTTCCAAGGGTATTTTTTTTATCATGACATGATATGAAAACAGCCTTGTCCAGGATTTGAATTTAATTATTTGTATCAGTTTATCACGACGATAATCATTACTCGATGCGTGTCTCCATATTATTAGAACTCTAATCAAAACGATAAAAATTATATAGGCGTCTAGATCAATTATAGATTCAAAGTAACTTCTTTCACTTGGGTGTCATCTGATGTTCGAATATATATCTATTTTTTCATTCAATCATTTATTTCTTTTCTAGATTCAATGCAACAGAGTTTAGTTTGTGTTTTTGCTCTATAATAAAATTGCACAGTCGGCTGGGGCTGTTTAATACTCCGACTGCACCTCTGCAGATGAGCAAGACCCAGCCCCAACGAGTGTCTTGGAATGACACTAAACAATCTTTGTGATGTTCTAGTAATCCTGGATCTTTGGGGATTTCGGAGTACTCCTACCGTGCCATTTCTCCCTGGTCCACTCTAGCCTGGAGTTGTAGCTCCTGATATGGTCTTATCTATGGGTCACATAGAACAAAATTGCATCGTTATGCTAAACGGAATTGTTTGCAATAGAACTGTTTTGGCATTTAACTTTGTGTGGATAAAAACTATACTTATACTAAACTGTTTGATTTAGGACTGTTTGACTAAACTGAATAGCTTGAAATAGAAATATTTTTGACAATAAAACCATGTACTCATGCTAAACTAAATTATTTGAAACAGAACAGTTCATTTGTATATAAATGGATTCAGCATTAAATAACCTACAAATGTTGATATGCCCTTAGACCCAAATGACCTACCAATCTATAATAAGATCCTGTTATATTTGGTTTCAATGAAAATTAAGTTTTTAATAAAGAATTCATACGAGTTTACTTATTCATAGTCGGAGATACCTGAGAGGACCCAGTGGTGTTATGGTTAAAGTGCTGGCCTGCGGAATCGTAGTTAGCAGGTTCGAACTCCAGTCACGCTATTACGTTTACTTTTGGACAAATACCCTGGATAAAGGTATGAAACCTCTCATCCGAATAACTCTGGGTTAAAAATTACCACTACTTTTTCTAGAAGGATGGATTTGGTGTTATATAACCCTTGAAAATAAACTATCCAAACCCGTTCATAACACTGGAGTTTGGATGTAAGTAAATATTTATTAAGTCTGTCTATTTTTTTTTATTTTTTAAGGAGTTCGACATTCAGTTTTACTATTACGTTCATTTTCGGATTAATACTATTGATAACGGCATGAACCCTCTTAAACCATGTAAATATGGCATGAACACTCTTATCCCTTTCAGATATGAGTTAAATAGTATCAGTACTATTCTTCTACCATAGATTTGGCATTAAATAACCCACAAGGATTGATAAGGCATTAAACAAAGAAATCAAACCGAACCAATTGTCCTTTTTTCGTTAAATAAATAAATTTATTAATGAATAAATAAATAAATCCAAAAAAAAATCCAATTTTGATTAAATGAATTCTTCAGAGAAATTTCCCAATCTGGAAACTTAGTAACAAATTGTAGTGTCCGTCGAAGAACTTTTATTTTTCCATGAATGTTTCATCTGCCGTTCTAAAACAAAAAGAAATGTTCTCCTCATGCAGCAATCAGTGGTTGATAGTATTTCTTTGTCTTTTTTTGCAAAGAGAAGACAGACTTAAATGATGAAAAAACAGAGATGCCCAGTGAATGAATAAATAAAATCATAACGAAATGTGACTTAAAAATACTAGAAACCAATTTTAGCATCCTTTGTATGCGTTTGTACCAGAATGAATATAATTTTGGTAATAAAAAAAAAACCGAGATACAATTCAGCTAGAGGCCATTTCGATTTTATAGACACTGGTCACGGAGAAACCATGTTTAGCCGTTCATCTATTGCAAAAACCATTGTACTCGACCATGCGAATTTTTTCTAAGTCAACTGCACTTGTTGACTCTATTCTATCTTAAATGACATCCATTTTTTAATGTCCATCTATTTTTATATTTCTGGAAGTATACATTCCTGCAACTGTATTTGTTTAACAAGGATAAAAAGCAGAAATAATTAAAATAGATCGAACTAAGAAAAGAATTGCAGCACAATCAGTGGATTTTATTATTATTATTATTATGGTTTACATTGAATAAGTGATATATCCTTATCATCAAGTCGACCGAATTTCATGAATTTCCTTGACTCTTTTCGCCACCCGTCCCTATTATTTATTACTCTTAACAGTTCCGCTCACCGGCATCCAGTGTCCGAGAGAGAGAGATAGATAGATAGATAGAAAGATAGATAGATAGATAGATAGAGAGAGAGAGAGAGAGAGAGAGAGAGAGAGAGAGAGAGAGAGAGCTGATGAATATTTCCTGGTCGGCCAAGTGTCGAAACCGAACGGAGATTTTTCGCTTTGCTAGCAGTACTCAGCGAATCTTGTTCATCTTTCATATAGGGTTTATGAAGTTGGTAGCATGTTGCTGAACAGATGCCTTTTTGTGGAGTACTGCTTAATACATTTGTTCAAAATTGCGCACAACATCAATGTGTAGTTCCTGTTAAGCTTTTCCTCCAACCGCTTCGTTAAAGTGCTTGAGATGCGGCTATGCAATATTCCCAACATGGGTACAGCATGAAAGAAATCTCGTTTTATTTAATCAAAGAAATTAAATTAACATATGGTCGATAACCAATCGAAAGCAGGTTCATGTATTCAATATGCATCAGATGACAGCCTTTTCTGTGGATGAGATATGGCTACCGAGGTAGGGCTATGAATTTCAGAAGCTTCGTATTTAATATGGAGTCGGTATATCTTTTTAAAGAAATAAAATCTGTTTTATCCGAGTCTCACAATGTAGACAATTTCATTATCTACCTGTTTTAATATATGCAGAATACATTCGGCTTCCGCGGCTATATTCACTAGAACTGCTTGATCACCAACCTAGTCTTTATCCGTGATAGTTTCGGCGGGATTTGGTCGATTAAATCAAATTTTCATATGAGTATATATATATATATATATATATATATATATATATCCAATACCTATAACTCTAACATATTTATTATTCTTGAGACGTTTGGCTGTGAATTAAACTAGTCAGTGCTTGAGGTGCTATAAATCACTAAATTCCAAGCAGCAAGCAAAAGGAATTCTACAACATTCCTTTGTTCAACCCTATGGATTATATTGCATCTAAACATGACTTAATCCAACAGAAAAAAAAAATTCTATACTCATACCTTCAGGAAAACGTATTTTTTCTACTTCTACGGTTTTTCTTTCATTTTTAAAAGATTTTACTTTGTGGTCAACTACTTTGAATAATTACACTTTATTATTTGCGTGTCACGATATTTATCCAAATATATGTGTATATATATATATATATATATAGCCATTGATAGATAGTTGGATAGTGGATGCCTGAGTGAGTGAATGAGTGAGTTGATAAGGGTGGTTTTATATAAACATTATAAGAGAGTTATATCTTATGTTGATCTATACGCAAGGATATATGTAATGCATTATGATATCCAATATTTAGGGAAATATCCCATTGTGTGGTTACTATGTTTGTTGAACCGTGATATCGTCGGATGTTACTTCAAATTCCAGTCATGCTTTTACGTTTACTTTCGGTCTAATACCATGGGAAATGGTATGAACCCTTTATTCCTCTAGCTATGAGTTAAATCGTACAACTATTATTCTTTCCCAAAGTTGGCTTTGGTATAAAATAATGACAACAGGTGATATTCCATTAAACTAAGAAACAAAATTGAACTATAACAGTTATAGTTTACAAATTACTGCAGACGATGCATTCTTATTGCTTTAAGGCAAAAAATAGCACAGACTTTTAGAGCATCATATTCTGCAACTTAGTCAACTCCAACTTTGGGATCCTTAAGTACTAGAGTTGAAAATCAAGAATTTCAAAGAACGGTACGCTTATTTTAACCGCTGTGTTGTCAAGAATAACTGTGTTTGGTAATGTTGGTTTTAAACTCATTGGAACTGGACCGATTCCAAATAAAAGGACGCGAACAAATCGTTGAATAAACACTGCAAGAAATTGATTAAAGCACTCACATTTTGTGTTTGCCATTGATGCAACCCCATTTGGAACCGGCCTGACAAGTTAAATACTTGGATGAGAGCACGGTAAGGCAAAGGAGAACGGCGGTGCTTCATAAAGAAATATGTCCAATCTATAGCGATATAGCTACATTTCTACATATAAATTGAAGTACATCGACAGAGGCAATAAACGCAAAGGAAAACACACTTACACAACACCACAAACACACACACACTCACGCACGCACACACACTCAATATATATATATATATATATATATATATATATATATATATATATATATATATATATAATTTATGGTATATCATATATCAAAGATTAATTACGAGAATAAGTATATCCACATAAACACACAAACATACAGAACACACTCTTTTAAAAGGAAAAAAGAAAAAGAAAAGAATAGAAAAAGAGAACCAACACCAGCAGAAACGAAAATATGTGACCTAACTGAAAAGGACCGGCACCCTAACAAAACGGTCACCACTTTATAAATCAAAGATGACACCAGCGAAGTCATTACATACTCTCTGATGACAGCAAAAAGTCGAAAACACGTGAAATAGCGAAATATATAATAAAAAATGAATCACTTTGTGTCTAGTCATTTAAAAGTATTTACATTTTTTTCTATTTGCTTCCCAAAAGATATATATAAATATATATATATATATATATATATATATATATATATATATATATATATATATATAATTCAAAACACCGTTATTAATGAATAAAGAGGACGCTGTATCAGTAATTGCATATATGCTGATCTGGATTTGGATTGCGTAGACGGATAGTTAACGACAGCGATTGGCTTTGGTTGCAGAATACAGTGATTAATCTCTGCAGAGGAGTAAGACTCTCCCCATGAATGTCCTGTGTGTGACACTAAATAACGTAATGGTGAGGTTCCATTAAATCTGGGGCTTTGGAGAATGCGATGTACCCTTAATTGCTATCACTCTCTGGTCCACTTTGGCCAAGAGAGGTGGTACCTGATAGGGTCCACCAAATGGCTCACTTGCCCCATTGACTTGGGCTGTAGAATAGAGCGACTGCACTTCTGAATAGGGGTAAAAAAAACCAAAATGTGTCCTGGATATGGCACTAAATAATCTGATTGTGTTTGTGATAGGGTCTATCAATGTCTCAAATAGAACTAAACTGGACACTTATGCTAAACTGAATTGTTTGCAATAGAACTGTTTTGACATTTAACTGTGTGTGCGTACAAAAGCTATATTTATACTAAAATGAATTGTTTTAATCAGAACTGTTAAACATACTGAATAGCTTGAAATAGAAATGTTTTTGACGATTAAACTGTGTACTCATGCGTCGTTTGAAAAAAGAACTGATTATTTGTATAAAAATAGATTTGGCATTAAATAACCAACAAAGGTTGAGATGGCATAAAACCCAAAGAACAAACCAAATTTATGGATCAAATATAACTATTTCACATTTGAACTGTGTACTTATGCTAAACTAAATTGTTTGAAATGGAAATGTTTTTACGTCTAAACAAATGATATATAGTTAATAGAATCATTCGTATTAGATAGGAATAACCGAAATCTGAGCTTCGTTTAAAAATGAAATCTACAAAAGTTCTTTCGAAATCACATATTTAATATATATATATATATATATATATATATATATATATATATATATATATATATATATAAAGAGGATTTGGCTTAAATAACCTACAATGGGTGATAAGCCATAAAATCATACCAAACCAAAACAGAGTTAACGTTGCTTGATAACAAGCAGCCTCTCACATTTGCAGTCATTTTCTTCTTTGTCTGAATATCATACAGACGAGAAACTGAAAGTCACCAAGAGCTGTTGACTATCTGTCTACGCTATCCTAACTTAGATCTCTTTTCCCCTCTATCTCTCTCTCTCTCTCCCCCCCTCTCTCTCTCTATATATATATATATATATATGAGAACATATAAGAAAGGTATTTTGCATGAAAATAGGGTTCGATGAATAATAGCAGATCAGGTAATATATATTTCTATATATATATATATATATATATGGGGGGTGTAAAATTGTCCGTTGTAGGTCAAGAAGGAGAATAAAGTCAATATTTCAAAATGACTAACATTGAATAACAAACGTACACAAGTGAGTTTAAGTCTCATTGGGAGTCCTATTCATATGGCTTTGTGCCATATATGTTCTCTTAGGGAAGCAACAGCTAGAAACATACACGCGTGTAAAAATGAAATTAATAATTCTTTAAAAAATACAAACGTATTGGTTAACATATTCAACTGAAATATCTATATATATATATATATATATATATATATATATATATATATATATATATATATATAGGTATTATTTGATGCAGTTAAACTGGAGTTGGGAGTAATTCCATCAGGTCAAGAAAACTATTCAAGAGTGAACATTTAAATTTTCCTGGTAAAGAGCTCAATGTAACAAACATTACAGAGCAATAATTTCATAAAGAAAACACAACAAACCGGTCACATTAGGATTATAAATTTATTTCCATCTTATTATACGTTTTTGAAAAATTCAAAACCATGAAAAAAAATTTACTGGACTCCTTCAGATCCTATAGATAAAATAATTCAGAATAGACCTAATATTTCTATTGTGATTTATTTTATCCATAGGATCTGAAGAAGCCCTGTAAATTTCTTTCCGTGCTTTTGAATTTTTCAAAAACGCATAACAGGATGGAAATAAATTTATAATCCTAATGTGACCGGTTTGTTGTTTTTTCTTTATGAGATATATATATATATATATATATATGGTTTGACAAAATAATTGAAACACCTATAATCTTCGTATCATAATATTGAAACTCCTATAGAACCATCGAACGTTTGTAATTTTTATGGTTTTTGATTTACTATAATTTTTATCGTGTAATTTTTCTAAAATTGTTTTTTTTACCGATGTCAGAAGAAAAATTTAATCAAAATTCGTTAAATAGCAGATCTATCAGATTTTACAATGGTCAAATTGTTGATGCTCGTAAAGAATGCGCTACTATAACAAAAGTCGCTGAATTATTTGATGTAGCGATGAGCATTGTCTAGCAAGTAACGATAGCATTTGAGAAAGAAGTAAAAACCAGCTCACTGATGCAAAACTCTGAAAGAAAGCCAAAGCTGTCTAATAGGGACCGTTGGAACCTTACATGGATTGTTAGGAAAGATCATAGGAATACATCTCCGAATATTACTGCAGACCTTAATGACCATCTCGATAACTTAGATTCCTCAAAAAACTGTTAGAAGAGAACTATTACACAAAACCTGATTTCACGGGAAGGCTGCATCAGAAAACTATATTGATATAAATTTGTATCAAATATCATTATTTTGTACAACATCTATATATATATATATAAATATATATATATATATATATATATATATATATATATATATATATATATATGGCAGTGACTACATAGGCAGGACGTCTAATCGGTTGGACTTACGCATAAAACAGCATTTGACAGCTCGTATTTTAAATCTTGAGCTTAAAAGAGGTCAGCTTGAAAATACATCCGCGTCCTCTATAGCGGAGCACATGATTAATAGTAGGGAATGTGTTGCAGATTTTAATGTTGACCGATTCAGTATTCTGAGTCGGTCACATTCGATTTTCCATCTAAAAGTGTTGGAGACCCTTTACGTTCGATCCCTTCAGCCTTTCCTCTGTAAACAGGACTGTCTGTTGGGACTGAATGTGATCAGTCTCTGACCATCTGTTCATCTCTACTACTAACCCCCTCTTTATGTTTTTCCCTCTCCTTTTCTCCCTTTTTCTCCTTTCCTCTACTTTTTTCCGTATATATATATAATGAGTGAAAAGTGTGTAATAGAAGAGATGTTACAAAGCCTTTCCTAGTGAGAAAATATATTATTAGTCTGAGCGTAAATATCTATTGACAGTAATTGAAGTTTCATGCATGATATGTAGCAGTTATTTTTGATATTTCGTGTGTCAATAATCTTTGTGTGAGTGTGTCACTAGGTTGTGGAAGATATAGTAATAATGTTTGTATCAGTTTGTAAGCAAAATTAAAAGAAACAGCTAAGGAAATTCTTTTTTGATATTGTAGTAGTAGGTTTCTGTAAAAATTAAGATATTCATTCATTTTAAGATGATTAACCGATGTTGGAAAATGAAATGTATTCATGAAAGAAATGAATGTAGAAGTCCATGCAAACGAAATAAACCGAATCGTAGAAACGGAATAAATCAATACTTATTGAAGAAAATATTTTATCTTCACTATATATTATATTGAGTTTGGCTCGTCATTAAATAAAAGTGTTGATAATTTATTCCTGATTATAATTGGTTAAAATGTGCTCTTAACAATGTCAGCGCGAAAATTATTTTTGTTTTGATTCTTCTTTTTTCTGGCAAGTTAAATACTCTCGTTTACGAGTTATCTCAAATTTAAAAACTAGTGCTAATGCGCCAATTGATCAATACATCCAAATATACTGATGGAAAAATTACTGTTTCTTGAGGATATTTTTTACACAGAACGTAAGAGCGCAGCAGGAGTTTGAACTCGAGTACTATGATTCCACAGTCCATTGATTTAACCATGACATCAAGGGGTAAGAGTTTCAGATTGTAATGATTACTTAAGTTCAAGTTTCCATTTTTCTGATCTTTACTACATTAAGAAATGTTGTTTGCGTCACTGTTAAAGTTATACGCTCTGAGGCGGGTGTATTGTAATTCAGAGATTTGATTTATAAGTCCAATATATATATAGAGAGAGAGATTCATATAGAAGTACCGTATGAGCTACATATATAATACGATAATGGTGGCTAGTCGTTCTAAACGAGTTGATATAATTTGTATAGTTAGCTTATGAAAATTGCATGTTAAAAAAAGAAAAATAGGAAAAGGTTATTAGAAAATTGTTCTTAAGATTATTAACATTTTTATTATCCATTTCCCACCTTAAAGTCAATAAGCATTTTTTTTTTTTGTTTTTCATATGCTTTTTTTTTGGTACATTTTTTTAAAATCTCAGCCAAGATACCGTTGTTTTGAAATTTGACTAACTTACGAGCAAGCAACTTCTGTTTTCATGAATAACAAACCAACCCCTAAAATGGAACTTTTTCTCAAAAATACATGAATATATTTTCCATTAAAAACTGAGCTACTTTATTAATAAAACAGAATAAATGCACGTTTGTAAAATAATATTTGAATAATTTCTTTTTTTTTTTTTTTTCTAATGTTGAGGTTTTTCTTTCAGATATTATTTATTGTAAGGATAAATATAATTTCTTTTTGGAAGGTATATGAGTTGTTATTAATTCAACAAATTTTAAAATAAAAATCGAAATCAACGGCAATTTCATATTTTTGATTCGTGTAATTATTATACATGAATTCTGTGAAACTTTCATTTCGCTTCAAGTAGAGCAATATGCAATTAATATCAAATGCTGAAATTCAAAAATGTTCCTCCAACTGAAATTTCAAGAATCTCAACGCCCAGGTAGACAAGCAAATAAAATCTTATGCATCTATCCACTTCGTTGCTCAAGTGAGAATATTTCGTACACGGATAAATTCATTGCTTTTGCTATATCAGTACAAATTGCACACACACACACACACACACACACATATATATATATATATATATATATATATATATATATATATATATATATAGTGTACAGTTATAACTATCTCACTTAGTGGGCTTGCAGCAGTCTAAATGTGACATGATTTGTCGAGTGCTCAATATCTGTGAGAGAGCGATAATAATAATAATAATAATAATAATAATAATAATAATAATAATAAATAACTAACATTACTATTCATAATTGCCGTGATACCACTCAACCAAGTACTCATAAAATGCACAGCCAGATACAAACTAAGTCGATCGGAGTTAGAAAATGCTGTCAGAACATAGGAATGGAATTTGGTTGAGAAAAATGCGCAGTAATGAAAAGTAGCAACTGACATCTGACTGACGGAAAATCAAGATAAGATTTGAACGATCGAAGAAAAGGAAACCCACAAATACTTGGGTATCTTGGAGGCTAACACCTTCAAACTATTAGAGATGAAAGACAAAATGAAGAAAGAATATCTCAAAAAACTAGAGATCTACTCGAGACAAATCGATCAAGCAGAAACCTTATCAAAGGAATAAATACCTGGGCTAAACCCTTCGTTAGATATTCAGGACCACTTTTAAAGTGGACCAGAAAACTTAAGCAAATGGACCTATGAACAAGGAAACTTATGACCATGCATAAGGTACTACATCCCAGAGACGACGTTGACAGACTATATGTATCAAGAAAGGAAGGAGGAAGAGGACTTGCTATCATTGAAGACAGTGTTGACGCATCGATACAACGACTCAAGGATTACCTAGAAAAACACGAAGGAGGACTGATTACAACCATCCAAAACGATACTGACAACACGGTGACCGACAGAATGACAATAACCCCGGAAACAAAAATGGGAAAATAATTTTAAATGACTAATAAACAACATCTCACACGACAAAACCTGGACTAGGCTTAGAAAAGGAAACTTTAAAAAGAGAAACAGAATCTCTCCTGAATGCAGCACAAAATAACGCCATAAGAACCAAACAAATCAAAGGAAAAATAGATAAGATGCCACAAAATAGTAAATGTAGGTTATGTGGTGATAGAGACTAAACTATCAATCACATTATAACTGAATGCAGTAATTTAGCACAGAAGGTGTATAAGACTAGACACGCTATGATAGACAAGGTGATCCACTGGCAGATGTGCAAGAGATGTAACTTTGACCATACGAACAAAGGATATATGCACAACCCAGCAGCTGTCCTAGTGAATGACTCACACAAACTTATATGGGACTTTGACATACAAACGTATCACTCAATATTGAACCGAAGGCCAGACCTTATAATGATTAACAAAAAGAGAACTTGCAAAATTGTAGACTTTGCTATCAAGGCTGACCACAGAATAAAACTGGAAGAAAGTGAAAAGAAGGATAAGTTCCTTGACATTGCTGGAGAATTAAAAAAAAACTATTGCACATGAAGGTAAAATTATACAATTCGTGATTCGAGCATTCGGTACAATAACTAAAGGAATATTTTAAGGGACTGGAGGACTTGGAAGTAGGTCGACGAGTGGAGACCACCCAAACTACAGCATTGTTGAGAACGGCCAGAATACTGAGAAGAGCCCTGGAGACTTGAGGAGACTTGCTATCACTCAAACCACAGTGAAACACCATCAGCTAACGCTGATGTAAAAAATCTCTTAAGGGGTAAATAGTAATTATAATAGATATACGTTGGTTTTTATATATATTTAATTGCAAGGGTGTTTGTCAGGGACTATAGGTTTCATGCCTTCTCGTTACGACACACAGAAGAAGGCTGTTTGCGTTTCACATAGCGCTAATATCGTTGGTGAAGCTATGAACCCAATTATTCCCCCGCCCATCTATTGGTAAATAGTATGGCAGCCTGGGCTCTTCAATTTTTGTATAGAAATCACTCTATGGGAAAGAAAAATTTGATTTCAAGCCTGCTGAACTCCGAATAAAAATTGACCTTCTGTTGTATCCCGTTTGTGCGGAAGGTATATATATATATATATATATATATATATATATATATATATGTATATAACATGGGTAACCTTCAAGTCCAACACTACCTTTATATTTACATAACCTTTCCGACTTCGACGAAATGTGACACAAGTTCTGTTTCTCAGCAGAGAAATCGTTTTTTGTACAAGATACCAGTTTAAAGGGGCTAGATCTACTATCTACCCAAAACAGGGGGATTTAGATTCCCGCTTTTTCCAATAGTATTGACGGGAAGTGAAACGCAAACTACTTCGGCAAAAAATTGAACTCAACTCTCTTAGGTTGACTACATAAACAGAAATATTTTAGCGTTTCAAATTATACTCCTATATCTTTTCTCTCTCTCTCTCTCTCTGTCTCTCTCTTTCTCTCTCTGTCTCTGTCTCTGTCTCCACCTCTCTCTCTCACACACACACACACACACATGAATAAACTTTTTTTTCACTATTTCCGTTTTGACCTCCTGAAATGTGCATATTGAGGATTTAGCATTTAATAACACACCGTGGTTGATATGCCTGAAAACCCAACCAATGTAAACTACATACATTTCATTACGTTAAGTTATATTTAATTTCTGGCTTGCTTTACTGCGCTCTGAGATATCTTCATGTACCCTGTTTGTGCAAGAAATGCCATTTTGATGAATGGCTTTTACACCTTTTGCGGTTGTGGGAATGTTCAAACAGTCTATATCCTCCCAATTTGACAGCTCCAAGTGTCAAGTATTTCCATTTTCATCATTGTCATGAAATTATTTTATGAACGAGCTTATATTTGAGCGCTAATTCTCTGAAGAAAGCGCTGTTAAACATCTTTATATGTTTATCTAGCTTACCAAAGAACGGAGAAAAATTTGCCAAGATAATTACTGTCATGGATAAATGAAATCTGTTTTCAAGTTAATCTTTGAAAGTGATGAGTTTCTTGTTTAAAGGCCCGCTGCAATATATATATAAGTGTGTATGTTGTGAATAGTTGTTTAATCGTTGCGGGTCTTCGTTTTCAAAATCAGAGAAAATATTGCAGCGTTTATGGAATTAAGGACTTTTTCTTTACTTCGAATCATCGTAAAACTATTAGAATAATTAGCAGAAGCTAATTTCATTATTACTGATATATTTCTGTGCTTTTGTCACATTGATCTGTGAATATTAGAACACCAGGAAAGTAGTAAGAAAGATATGCAACTACGATAACAGAAATGGAGGCAAATTTAGCGTAAAGTTAATCCTCTCTACCAATAGAATTGGCGACAGGACTTCAAATCGAAAACGAGCCTGTTTGCATATTATATAGGGCTTATATTCATGTTGAAAGTCATGAATGCAACTGCTCCACACAAAGCTATAGGAAAAAAGAAGCGCCGGCTGGGTTTATTAATTGACGTAGGAGAAGGAAAAGAGACTAAATTTGCTCCACTAAGAAATTGACCTTGTATCACGTCTTGCACGAGCTGAAAGGTTTAAATAGATAAGTAACAGTAATGATGTCCCCTGATTAAAAGTAATCAATAATTTGTGTATGAAATTTCGTACAGGTCGGAATTAGCAGAATGAAGATTAAGGAATTGCTGTCGTTTATATATGTGTTGTAATGGAACATCCCTCTAAGTCATGTACATATATACAGAGAGCAGAGCAGTGTACTTGTCCTTGCTTCAAGGGATTAATAGAGTTCCTAACTATTCCTTGTCTGTCTTATTGGATCTCTCTTGCAATAAAAAACCTTTCTTTATTCTACGAATGTGTAGACTTTTTCTTTCCACTCATGTACTACTTTTAAGGACACAAGAATATATATATATATATATATATATATATATATATATATAATGGTTAGAGAGTTTAATTATAGCCCAGAAAACATGGGTTCATTCCCAGTAGGAATCATACTAAAGCCTCAAAATCTTTTACTTGATGACTCTTTGCTTAACATTCGACAATATAAGGTACAGATTAATGATTACTGGAGTAATCAAAGGGTAAGGATTAGTACCGTCCGCAATACATTTGTGTTAGAGCTATTGAAATGGGAGCGTTCAGGTCACCCGTGATTTAGGTTGACTAACTTATATATATATATATATATACGAGGTGCATACGATAAGTTTCCAGACCTTTGTGGTATGGGCATTTTTATTGATAATACACACACGAAACTCTATTCCCCTTCAAAGTAATCCTCTCCGACTGCAATGCACTTGTTGTACCCTTCCAACAATTTCTGGAAGGCCCCATGGAAGGCCCCATGGAAGTCCTCATTGACTTTTGTCACAGCCTCTTTCATCTCCTCAATTGTCTCATAATGACAGCCTCTGAGCTTAAGGATTAACCAAAAGTCACTGGGAGCATGGTCTAGACTATAGGGAGGGTAAGAAACTGTCTTGATTCCCCATCTTGGTCAAATAGTCTGTAAAGATGATGGAGTTGTGGACTGGTGCATTGTCCTGGTGGAAATGCCACTGACCCGATTTGAAGAGTGCTGGCCTCTTCTGACGGAATCTCTTCCTGAACTCCCTTAAAACCTCAACATAGTAACCCTAACAATAACCCTAACCCTTTCGCCCATCAACTCTGGTGTATTGACTTCCTTACTCCTCCCACACGTCTCATCATCTCTCACAGACTCCCTGGCTTCCATGAATCTCTAATGTCACTCAAAAATTGATGATCGAATCATGCAAGGTGGTCCAAAAGCAGTCTGAAGCATTCCATACGTTTTTGTGTCATTTTGTTCAAAGTTTTATTTTCCAAAAATAGAGAAAACGTCGCATAAGTTGAATATCGAGTCATATAATACTTTCACCGACAAATACCTGGCATTAATAAACGTGAATTAGCAAGTAAAGATGCGGATCCTTTTGGACAGAGCAATTTTTTTCAGTAATAATAATAATCTAATTCTAATTTTATTCGTTAAATATCTATAAGCAGAGATAATAATTTGGAATTTCAGTCATTGTATTTAAATTTAAATTTCCGTTAATATGTAAAATATACTGATGCAGGGAAATACGGAAACACTGACGACTCTCGTTGTTCAGGTACGAAACGTTTATTCACTTCGTGACTTTTAGTCTTTCGACTCGAGGAGTGAGAGACACAATTTTTACTATGCTGACTGTTCCTACATCGCCCACAGTCAACTCCTCAGCTAGACTGCCCGGCCCAGAGTGAAATCTCAACTAACTCCTTTTTCACAAATCACCAAAGATATCAGCTTCCGGTGATGACATCATTCACAACCCAGTCGCATTTTCTATCTGGGGGTTTTATTATGACATTTGTGATTGTCATATCCTCTGCGCGCGAACATGAAATGTACTCAATATGTGCTGCACCTGCACTTGCACTTAGAGCCGAATAGTTCAAAGCCCAACCAAACCGAATGATAAAATATAATTAACGAAAAATTATTAATAAAAAAAAAATCCTTCCGTAAATATATAACAAATTTTCTTTCTTGATTATATGTCCTTATTCTCGTTAATAAGTGATTTTCTACTTTCTGAATATATTTTATAACCTAATATAAAAATGGGTATTTTACTATTAAGTTCATTTACAAAAGAATTAATTTAAAATACCGGCTCATTGTCTGAGTAGGTACGATCCGGTAGACCTGGATTCAATCCCAGGTCGCGTCATACCAAAGACATTAAACATGGTACTTAATACCTCCTTGCTTAACTCTCAGCATTATTAGGTACGTATCAAGGGTGAAGTGGAGCAATCCAGGGAAAGGAATGGTACCTTCCCCTACACCTCAATGTAGCAGCTATTGAAAAGGAAGCCTTCTGGTCGCACTCGACTGCGGTCGCCAACTTAACTTACTTACTTTAATTGTTTCTAAACGTATTCTTTCATGAAAATAGATTCCATAATATGCATCGTTAATTTTCAGTCAGATTTAGAACGTTTGTTCATTGAAATTACCGATAGGTTTTGAAAGGGTCGAATCTGAACGATCTATCCCTTGTAGCCAACACACACAATCATTTTTTTTCTGCAAGGTGAACGATATTTGGCTGCTAGACAATTTGATCCAGCGATTTTCTTCTCCAGTTATTATTGGATTTATGAATGGAAACTTGTAAATTCCACCCCCAAATGTTGATCCCTACGTTCCTATTCATCTTCATTTATTTTTACGCATAACATTTACTCACCTACAGAGATCTACAAGGTGTTGTTGCCATGTTGAGTAATTAATTTCGCACATACGATTTGTTTGTTTCAGGTTTTGTCTACTGTTCAGCAAATTTGAGTCTGTAGAGCACTGTCTACGTGAAAAGCAGCACAATGACGCAATTCACAACACCAAAAACTTTGAAACGGCACAGGGCGTTGTGCGCTTTTATGCTGGAGGCTCCTATCCGAGGAGTTTGGAGTACTTTGGTATTGATCCGAGGATAGTTCAAAAGGATTCGAAAAGAGTTGGATGAGTTCCATGGTAATTAAGAAGGTATTGCATCTTGTAAGCTTCATTCTGATTGTTTTAATAAGAAATAACCCCGAAATTTGTCCTTGAGATCCAAGTGATAATTGACAACGATCTCAACCAGTCATTCAAGTCCAGTGTCAGAGACATGGAAAGGTCAGATTTTCTAATCTGGCAGGTAGAAATTATAGCGTAGGCATGGGTATAGGTAGTTATCAGTGACAGCTACTTGCGTATTTACTCAGGCATATGTCGCTGAACGCGAAGGTTGATATACAAAAATAACGCAGATACTTAGCTATTTTCTTTTAGAGTTTATAATAAGCTAGCTACAATGAGTTGTCTGATAAGAGAGAGAATGGAGGTGCCCGTTGTGTAATGGTTATCGTCGCAATATATGGACACGGCGACACGAGTTCAAATCCTGAACCTGACTGATTGCATTTCACATAGCAAAGGGAAAGGTATAAATCTAACTATTCTCCATCCAGCTATAGGTAAATAGTAGGACAGACTAGGTTCTTCAGCCTTGGTGAGGAAACTAGTCTAAGAGAAGGAAAACTCTGAATTCAAACCTGTTAAACTCTGCTTAAAAATTGACCTTGTGTCATATCCTGCACGAGCGGAGGGGTTGGTAAATATGATAAGAGAGGGAATGACTGGTTGATATTTTCCATTAAAATGTCGCAGTCCCTCTTGTGATAAAACTTAGGTCCATCTTTCCTCTACGTCGGTCCCTTCAATTCTGTCTCTCAAAAATGTGCCGTCTCCTCATTTCCGCCTGTCGTGTCAGGGGTAGAGTCATATCCGTTTCCAGTGGTTCTATACCTACGCAGAAGGTTTCGATGCCCCCGTTTTTTTCTTGTCAGTTTTAATTAGCATGATAACTTTGGCGTAGCCATTCGGAGATTGACTGATTTATTTATTTATTAATTTTCAATTTTCCATAAGTCGTTAAATTATGTGACAGCTATGAGGGCGATCGGTATTTCTAATACATATAAGAAAAGGACAATTCTTATCACAGGCCATGAAGGACAAGAGAAAAGACTTTCCACCAATTTCGAGCACACCTTCTCATCGAACATACTTTGGACTTCCCAAGAAGAGAAGAAAAAATCAATCAGGTTGAAATACGAAGTCACCGACCAACCTTTGCTTACTCTTCTCCAAAAAGAAAACCTATTGATAGTAATAAAAGAAACACCCAGTCAACATCAAGATGTTCAAGGTGGCCACTAGTCATGATGGTGTCATGCCTCCATACATTTTCCGACATCGTTCATTCAACACAATGGTCTACAAAAAGTATCTGGAGGAGTTTGTGTTGATCGGGATCGAGATGAATGTGACAACGGGAAACTGCACAATGCTACATAAAGTAGGGAACATAATCTGGGCTGTTGAAAAATTGCAGCAACCACATCACCTCAAAGAACTGCTTGCCTAACTCCCTAGATTACAATCACCTTGATATATATTTATGGGGTGCAGTTGAGCGATAGTCAATTTTAAGTTTGTGCAAAACCAAAGATGAACTGAAGGCAAAGATAAAGGCAGCATTTAGCAATTTAAACTAGGTGACTGTCTAAAAGAAAATGCTGAAAATTCTGAAGATACCTAGGGGCCATATTTCAAGCCATTGCTAATTTCTTTGAATAAATTCTATCTGTAGAATTTTAAGATATTTTCACGTAATTTTGGGAAATATATCTGATAAAATAAGATGTCAGTGTTATTTTCATTTTTACGTAATGTGTCCATTGCAAAATCCTGGGCTAGATGTTACCTTGATTGATTAATGCTAAATTATCTTTGTGTTTTCTTTTCATTGTGTAAGTTGCTCCGCCGTTCACACATCTTCACATATATTAAAAGGTTTATTGTAATTTATGTTTTTCATATTCTATACAGCCTGACTTATAATCGAATGATTAAAATTCTTATTAGAATGTTCTAGATACAGGTTACAACAGAAGTAGCTCCGCACGTTAAACTACAACAAAGATGACCGATATTAAAAAGAAAACAAAAATCACTGTTATTTGAATAAAGGGTTCGATTTGTTTACGTGCCTTTCTTGTTATGAATGTATGTGTAACTTATAGTTTTCTTTTGTTAATAGCAGTATCAATTTTTTACCCAGAATAGCATCATTCCTATGTGACATGAAATGAACACGAAAAGTTATCTGTTTAGCTATAAAAGTTTCACCTGCCTGAATAAAATGTTTTAATAGCAAGTACACGGTATACCCAACATCTAAATGATCTTATTTAAGAAAAATATTAAGCTATAAGCTAGATTGAGCTACCATTTCTCCTTGCCTTAGTTCACTTGCACCACTCATATAACAGCATAAAATTTTGGGCTGTTTCTGCTGCATCGTTTAATTAATAAAATAAGACAAAGAAGGGACTGATAGGTTAACACTATGAAGCAATTTTATAACAAGAAATAATTATTTTAGGGAGTCAAGCGTGTTCCTTTGTTAATCTATGATATACGAACAGAATATCAATGTAAACCAATTTTTTTCTGGCGCATTGTCATTAAAATCAGAGACACAAGCAGATTGAAATTGACTTCAGAATTCCAAATTTTAAATCGATTGCACGGGCTCGAAACCCACATACTGAGTCTACCATGGAATAAGCAATTATTCTCAGCAATGACAACTTTCTACACTATATTTACGCAATATTTTCTTTTTTGAAATTCTTGTCTGTTTCTACTCACGAAAAACGAATTGGATATTTGATTAATAATTCAATAAATTCATTTTCTTTCTATGTAAATATCTTTATTCCAGAGAAAATTGGCACCCAATTACCATTAGATGAGATTTTCATATGAATAAAGAAACCATTTCAATTTAGACGTTGTTTCTAATGCATAAGAAAGATAATATATATATATATATATATATATATATATATATATATATATATATATACATATATATATATATATATATATATATATATATAGGTATATATATATATATGAAATTATGTGTGTACGTATGTATGTATATTTTCACTGAATAGTATTCCTCCACAGAAAAAATACACACTCGTTCTCATCATCACGTAATCCAATCTTACCTCAATGCCCATATATAAGCTTGTGGGTGTGTGGGGTAATGTGTGAAAGCAAAGATAACGATACTACATATGGGAAAACGGCTGATTGCATACTACGCACCTGTTGATTTTTGCTAAGTTTATATATATATATATATATATATATATATAGTATATATATATATATACTGACAGACAGACTGACAGGGAGTAAGAGAGGACGATAGAGATAAAGAAAAAGAGACATGGAAGGATTTAAGGCGATAGAGAGAAGAGGGAGAGAGAGAAGAGGGAGAGAGAGAAGAGGGAGAGAGATAAACATAAACAGAGGATTAGAGATGTGTACACATTTATTTATAAACTGCACACCACTCAGCCACATACATAAATGCGGGCCTATTCACACAATCAACGAATGAACTCTAACCAACGTGCACATATATCTATGCACAAAAAAAACTCACACACATATATATACACATACACACACACACACACACACACACACACATATATATATATATATATATATATATATATATATATATATATATATAGCTGTGTGTGTGTTTGTCTGAGTGTGGCTGGGTATATTTCTACGCATGTGCATGTGTATGTATGTGTGCGCGTGTGTAAATGTGTGCGTATACAGATAAGGACAGCTCATAGGAGAAAACTACTGATTTCATACCACATACTAATTGATTATTGCCAAGTATTAATAAACATCTGTGTACGTGTGTGTGCGTATAGCAATGTATGTCTGTCTGTCTGTCTGTGTGTGCGTGCTTTTGAATGTATACTCTCGTGATTGTGTGTACACTGGAAACGTCTCACTGAAACATGACACAATTTATGATTATATACACACATACTATACAACCAATATAACACTATATATATATATATATATATGGAAGAAAATAACAGGGTGTAATCCGACAATATATAATGAAAAATTCATAACAATATAATCCAAGTAGAAGGAGGGATTTATTGAGAAGCAAAGTCGACATTATAGTGTTTCGGTTCTAATGAATCATCATCAATTCTATGATGGATGCTATCAGAGATGTTATATCAACGGCGAATGTTTAAAAGTGCAAAATACAAAAATCTAGGGGAAATTTGTATAACAAGAAAATGTTGGCCGTTTAATTAGTAAATCAGCGGAAATCCTTCTCTCCTCAAATTCACAAAGGTTGAAATACGTATAACATTAACAGATAAATGTGCATTTACAAAGGGCGACAAATGCAATTAGAAAACTTGATACCCCGGAACAAAAATATAATTCTCTACATTAATCACCATATCCTTCTTCAAACGTCCCCACTATCTGTTGACATTATGTTTCCATGAGCCTTAGTAATAGGCCTTAACGCAGTACATTCTTCTTATCTCTCACGTACATTCTACCATGTATTACAATAACGTATAAGTCATATAACGTTAACACAGTACAGATAACTATTAAGTATAACAATCACAACCCCCTACTTATTACCCATACCTCCCAAACCTATCATATATATCCTTGATTTTGTAATGATAACATTTTGCTCTTCTCTTATGATCATCATCATACATAAAAAAAAACATAGTTAATTCTAACGATAATATTTGTCACTGCCTCCCACCAGACAGGACTTGACACAAGGTCAAAAGCCCGAAGGCCGATTAAAATGGGGATAAAGGGGAGGAGAAGGTCGGGAACGAGCCGAGACTCGAACCCTGCTAGTCATTGACCCACTAAGTGCAATGTGGATCTAATGAGTCAAGCTGTATCACGGACCTAAATCTAGGTCCGGGCACGTATGCCCGCATATAGCTTGAACTAGACTAACGATTATTACCATTATAAAACCTTACGCATGTATTATCATGGATCAGTATGATAAACATGCAACATATCATCAACACAATACAAATTATTATTCTAATCTCACTCAAATCTCATACCAATATAAAATACCAATATTGTACAATATTCCATAGCATATTGCAATATAACAGGTGCCCATGGTGAAATGGTTTTCGTCGCAGGAAATGGACACGGCGACACGAGTTCAAATCCTGGACGAGACTGATTGCATTTCACTAATACCCTCGGGGAAGGTATGAATCCAATTATTCCCTCTCCAGCTATGGGTAAATAGTAGGGCAGACTAGGTTCTTCAGCCTTGGTGAGGCAACTAGTCTAGGGGAGAGAAAAACTCTGAATCCAAACCTGTTAAACTCCGCTTAAAAAACTGATTTTGTATCATATCCTGCCCGAGTGGAGGGGTTGGTAAATATGATCTTGCAATATAACATATACCTCAACCATGATATTTACTGTGATTCTAGCCTACCATACTACACTCGCTTAATTACGCTTACAAATCATCTCTTTATTTTGTTTTCTTCGAAACACAATGATGGCGTTTTGTTCCTTAGTTATAATCACCAACACATATAGAAATAAATGAAGAATTTTTTCTCACCTCCACTATAGCAATCTTTCGATACAGCAGCGTTCTCCCATCCGGAAAACAACGCCAAGTTTATCGAACTGTACATGTATCGTCTAATACCAATACACTAAACACCACTTACACATCCAAATACTATAATACGGAACTATAACCAACACACACACACACATACACACACATGCACACAATCTCACAAGCACACGTAAAGATTTCTACACAATCCATACGGTTTTTGATTATATTTTTCGATTTTTTCATTTTTTTTCATTTCCTTTTGTTATCTTCCTGATGATTGTTGTTTGTAAAACTTCATGAAACCAAAGGTCGCAGACACATTTCCATAGAATTAAATATATAAATTTAATATGTATTTATTGAATATTACATATATATGAAAAGCGTAACAAAGAACTCCTTTAAAAACGTTTTTGTGAATAAAAAGTGGTCAAATGCTCCCCAGTAGAGCAGGTTAACGTCTGACATCTTTTTTATAACGAAACATTTATATTGTTAGCTATGATAAAATAATCAGTAAAACCAGTAACTGTTTGGCGATACTTTTCATTATGCTAACTAAACGGTTCTGGAAGTGATGAAGTGAAGTTTAACGCAGGATGAATATCTTGCGAGATATGAAAATACTGGGTAATATCATAATTGAATTGATTTTTATTTATAGTCTCACATTTGACTAAAATTATATACACAAATTGCAATCCCCGAAACAAAACTACTTAAACCAGTTTTCTTTGGAGCGAAAACAATGTATATTTTGTACAATTTCATCTGATGATTGCATTTAAGTAACATATATATATATATATATATATATTTGGAGAATTGGAGAGAGAGAGAGAGAGAGAGAGAGAGGAACAGATGGAAAAGGGTTATAAAAAATAGGACCATCTATTTTATATTGTCGGTTTTTTAATGTTCTCAAATAGTTTCCACCTTAGTTTATTGTTGGGAGAACAAGTTTTTGTTGAAAAAAATAGAAGGTTTAAAATATTTTCTTTTTAAAGGAGTGTTATTCTATGGATAACAAAAAAAAAGACTTAGAATGAAATTTTTACGTAGCGGATCCATTTGCTGAATGAAAAATATTTTTTCATTCAGCAAATGGATATGTTACACACACACAAACACAAACACACACTCACTGACACAGACACACACACACACACACACACACACACACACACACACACACACATATATATATATATAATGTACTACTGGCGTAACAAATCAATTTGTTGAATGAAATGTATTTTATAGACATTTCATTATTATAATTTACATGTATTTGGGCGTGACTGTGTTTCATACAGCAAATGGTTATGTAACACCATCAATCCATTTTATATATATATATATATATATATATATATATATATATATATATATATATATATCATTATTATTAAAAACGTTTGTTTACATATGAAGTATATTATTTGCACAAAATGTATCTAATGTACATAGTATCATCATCATCATGTCGTGCCATTTGCACGTATATCCTTGATCCTCTCTCGCCACTTCTCCCTATCGTTCATCACCTCCGGCTGGTCTTTAGGGCTACATCCCATATCCTTACATAGCTGCTTGTATGTATTTTCGAGCTGGTCGTCCTGCTTTTTCTCGGCCATATGTGGTGGTCCATAGGAGTACGTCACTTATGAGCTCGTCTCTACTTCTCCAGCAGTATCCTGCGTGTCTGGTTCGTCTAACTTGGATAGTTTCCGTGATGGGAGATAGGTGGTCGTATAGTTGGGGCTTTGTGGGATGTTGCCGCCAGGACTTGTTCAATATTGCTCGCAACATTCTTGTGTAATTGCCGTCTAGCTTCTTCTCCAGCCGTTTATTTAGCGTCGGAGTGGTGCATCCATACAGCAGTATCGACACGACCGATGCCTGGAATAAACTGTGCTTCATTTTATCGGTCAGGTTTGATTTCCATATGATCGATAGCTATCGATAGCTGTCCATGCCTTCGTTAGCCGCGTGTCGATGCTTTTTTCGGTTGATGAGACACTGCTTCCAAGGAAGGTGAATTTGTCTACGAGTCTCAGAGAGGTTCCCTCTAGTGTGGAGATGTCGCCTGTTTGATTAAAGCACATATATTCAGTTTTGTATGCATGGACATGGAGGTCAGCGTCTGCGGCCGCTCGTTCCAAACTATGCCGTAGTGTTTCCACTTGGTTGGGCGTATTTGCCAGTATCGCTATGTGATCGGCGTTGTCGGCGTCGGTAATTATTTTTGTCGGGTACCTTCTGCTTCTTTTCTTTCTCCGCTCGAAGCCGTTTTCTCTGATTTTATCGATCGATGTTCTAAGCACGTAGTCTAGGCAGATGATAAAGAGTTATGGGGCTAGCGTATCCCCTTGTAGTACTCCTGCTACAATCAAAGTATTCTGTGCATCCATCCGGTGAACGTACTTTCACTTTGGTGTTTCTATAGAGAATCGCTATTGCTGCTACGGTTTCTTTTGGTAGGCGGTATGCTAGTCGGGTTTGTTCCATCTTCTCTTTGTGAATGAAATCGAAGGCCTTGGTAAAGTCGACAAATAGTAATGTCACCTGTAGGTTTTTTACCCGTACACCTTCATGGATTCTACGGATGGTCAATATTTGTGAAGTCGTGGATCTATTTCTTCGGAAGCCATTTTGGTTTTTCCTTAGGATGTTATCGATTTTGAGTTCTATGCGGTTTCATAGTAGGGCAATTTAAATTTTGGCTGCTATGGATGTAAGTGTTATACTTCGGTAATTCTTGGCTAATCCGAGGTCACCCTTTTTTAGGGAAGGGGATGATGCAACCCTTAATCCATCTGTCTATCGGAATTTGATTATAGACTGCGTTGCAGTGTCGGAGCAATATGTCGTCGAATTGTCTGGTCTTTCATACTTCTGGGGGAATCTCGTCAAGCCCTGCAGCTTTCCCATTTTTAATTTTTTAAGAACAGAGTCGAGTCCTCTTGAGTGATCGGTCCTAGTTTAATGTCCAATTGTTTGCTAATAATTCTGGTGATTGGTTCATGCCTAACGTTCGGTGGGTTTCCCAGTAGATTTTCGACATGTTGTTTCCACGGTTTTATTCTTTCTTGTTGGTTTACAGCTTTCAATTTTGCTTTGGTTGTGCTCTTCCTTTTACTCACTTCGTTTATTGTTTGCCAAGCTATCCTAAATTCCCTATGTTCTACCGAGTCTCTAATCTTATCTATCTGATTTTGTATGTATTCTGTCTGTTCTTTTAGATATTTGCCTGTTAATTGATATTGTGCCTTTTTTAGTTTTATGGCATTTGTTTTTGTTGGGTACTTCCTATATCTTTTGGAGGCAGCTTTCACATGTGCACCTTTTTCTCTAACCGCTAACGATATATATATATATATATATATATATTATGTACTGGTGGAGTAACAGGTAAATTTGTAGAAAGAAAATATTTTATAACTATTTCATATATATATATATATATATATATGTGTGTGTGTGGGTGTTTGTGTGTGTGTGTGTGTGTGATATAACATGAGCAAATGAGGATTTTCTCTTAAAATACTCGATGTCTCATGTAACAGTATGTGTACAGACAACACAAAAAATTAATTTTATGCTTATTGTTTTTTTTTTCAGGTATAGAAGTAGCAATCACAAAAAAGTAAAGTCATTTAAACATATGTTATATTATGGAATAGTTCTACACATGCTGTTAACATATGATATCTTTTGAACAAGTATTTGTCAATTCTTGGTTTACGATTTTTTCTGAAAAACATTAACATCACAAAGAATATACTTTTTTGAAATAAACTCTCTGTAGGAACATAATATGATAATAATAGAATATCAGCTCAAAAATAAATAAAAAAGTTTGCTGAAATAACACACTTGACTTAAAGTAGGTCTTCTAAAAGTCCATGGAATCGAATTATTCATACCATACAATACTGATTCATATCGTCCACGATGGCTGCCTTCAAAATGTAACTGTATTTCAAAGGGCCAGTATAAAAAAGACTTTTATGTTCATACATGTGTGACGTCGAGGATCCAGGGAAGTTTATCGGAATTGGTGCGCTGGGAAATGTTGACGATTTCTTCTCAGTTTGTGGAGGAACAGTTTGTGGAAAAAGGCTAAAGAAGTGTCTACAGAGAAGGCCGACTGATAAGGTTCAAGCTATGAAAAAGACGCTGGGAAATTATTGTACCAACAGGACGAGATAAATTGAAACGGTGGTAACACTGCTCTGTGAAAGAGAATGTGTCCCGGTGAGACCCACTGATTGAGACCAATGGGTTGTTCGGTCGATAGGTTTTTGAGGGTGTCTGAATAAAAATAATTTTTCCGGAGTGTGAAATTTCGAGTTTGGATGGTAACGTGAACAAAGTGATTTAGAACTGGACAGATACAGAAAAGATTAATTTGGATGTCTTAAAGTAAGAGTATTCCAACTGTAATAAGATATTTTACACCTGTACGTGAGAAGAAAATGTTCTGGTTGTCTGCTGGAGAGAAAAAGTGTAAATAGGTGAAAACGGCTTTGAATTTGGTTTATTACGATTTTAAGAGAGAATGAAAAGTGGGATAAAAGGTGTATTCTTGGTAATTAACCTTCGAATAGGTGTCGTGTGGTGTGTAGTGCAGTGTTGTTAAGATAAATTCTAACAGTAGCGGGAAATGTGGTTAAAAAAGTATTGAAAAGAGGAACTGCAATAAAAATAAGGTAAGGTCCATGGCTGATTGGATAAAATGTTTTGGTGCAGTGTGTGTGTGTGAACGAGTGTGTGAGTGTGTGTTTCCTTTTGTTTAAATGTTGGGGGACATTTTTTGGATGATTAATTCATAGGTGTTGTATTGTAACGAATATTTGCTTAGTTGCCATTCTCTCTAGGATTCCGTCAAGGGAAATGAATAGAATATCTAGTCCTGAGGTAATTACTGATTTACAGAGATCCACAGGAGATTTTATCTTGTAATGACCAGAATCACTGAGGTTTGTCACTAGAATAGGACAAAGATTTCCAGTATTTTTAGATTGTTTCCGATAAGATATAGACGCCCCCTTGATATTTTTGTTAAGATTTTGTAGTTATGTAATATATGCTGGCCAATATGATAGAGCAATGATAGGGAACTTAATGAAATTATAGACATAATCAATCAAAATATTAATGGTATGCTCTGAATTGAGAAGAGAGGTATAAGGAATTTCATAACTTGACAGATCTGAATTTGAAGATTATTTGGTAGAAATGATGAGTGGGATGTATAAATGTTAATTGTTAAATGGTTTGAAAATTTTCATGATTTAAATAGTATGATAGACACATTTTGAACTCATGGTCAATCTTAGACAATAGGTTTCATTGTACTGTTTCCGTCATATAAAGAAACGGTTCTAGTGATTGAAAAAGTTTGTAAGTTATCGAGAAGCATTCAACCTCTTATCAATAACATTCCCGTTTTCGCCAAACGTCTAACAATTAGAAGTCGTCAAGAAATTAAAGTTATATATATATATATATATATATATATATATATATATATATATATATATATATATATATATATATATATATATATAAAATCTTATGACATATAAATACCATGATAAAAAAATGAGCAGATACAACAAATGGAGCTCATACCCTTTTGTTCGAAAGTGAGCAGAGTAAATCGATTGGGGTGCGAACTCGCTTATTATGATGATACAGGCCAGCATGTTAGCCAATACGTCACGGTGAATCCCTGCGTTATATTTTGGCTACCAATAAAGCATTATAAAACAGAGTACAGTGTTATTAGAAAAATATAACAGCCGAATGAAAGTGGATTTAAACTGAAGTGAAAATTAACCAATCAGATATCCAATATCCATATATATATATATATATATATATATATATATATATATATATATATATTTAAAAAAACCTAGACATATAATGTTCGAGAAAGGACTGTATCAATCAAAAGGAGCCATACCCTTTTCTAAGGTATTTGTCCGAAAGTCAAGACAGTAGAGCGACTGGAAATTGAACTCGCTTACTACAATGTCTTGGTCGAACACGTGACTACACAGGCGAGAGAAACTTCATCTGAATGTGTTCAGTACTCTTCCGCAATATGGTCGGTTTGATCTAGCGCTCTGGGACCAAATTATGTTGCAGTAACGCAAGCTGGAAGATTTTACCCATCCAAAACGGAAATAGGGATGAGGTGTTCTATGAGAACCAATATATATATCACAGAATTTCCTGTTAACACAGAGCGAAGAATTAAACAACGATCAAGGAAGAGGCCTTTATTTCGAATAACGAATATTTTAATCCACATATGCCGTCAGTTGTCCATTTCTTCCTGCTTTGACAGTTAAAGATATGGAACAGAATGAGAATAAAACAACTAAAATGCAAAAGCTATAGGCGAAGTTGGGTGTTCGTGTGTTTTCATCCACAGCTGACAAGTAACCTCACCGTATGTGCAGTGTGATGCTGATCACACCTCGTATATATATTTGGAGCTGATTGCCATGCTACTGACAATCATTTTCAGATAAACACCACATAAGATTAGAAGATGCCTGGGCAATTTTGTTCTATATCTCTGAAAAAAAAAAAAAGAATGAAAATGTTGTAATTTGTCGTTTGCCGCGAAACGTTCCTTTCAGTCGTTCTCCATAAACGGTTTTATGAAGATAATGTTCTCGAATACCTGCTGCACACTGAATTACAAGATTAATGAAAGGCATGATGTAATACAATGTATTCATCAGGCTGTGAGATAACGAGATGTATTAAGAAGTCAACCAGCAAGATAAAAAGGGAAATTACTGCGAATAAAAATTAAAAGATCACAAAGTGGGGAGAAAAAGAACGAGTATTGGGGCGGGCGGATTGAATGAAGCGCGTTTCAGAAATAGAAAGCAAGAAATAACTAGCGAAATGAAGAGAGGGAAATAATACAAAGACTGCAATAAACATCAGCTTTCTGGTGTGGAGACCTCGCGTCATCACAGGAGCAGACCCCCATAAACCGTTGCGGTGACCTGAGCGTTTCATTCAGAGGCAAAAAGCGATCCGCGGTGAGTGTCGAAGAGCAAGATCTTTAGCTTGCAGTTCCTCTGCGCCATTTTTCATGTGTTATAGTGCGCACTATTTCTCGCTGCGTATTCTTTCATCTTGCTACCCATTAATCTTGGACCGTTTTCCGGCGCAAAGATCTTGATTGACCAGCGTGGATCGAATAGAACCAGTTTCAGATCACAGCCTTTTTCCTCTCCCTGAAAGAGCATCTCGTTAAAATCACTTCAGCGTGATATTCTTAAATAAACATCGCATTTGAGTTTATCAACGTATTCCCCCGATATTTATGTCTTGAATAACGTAGGAAACGAAGCTGAGATGTCTGATATTCCTACTTGAGTCTAAAACTTTCTGCTAGAGTGAGTCAAAAGTTTTGAAATATTTTGGTTCGGACTTGATTGCGACATACATATCACAAGACCGACGCAGTTCAAGCCGTGGTAGGTATCTGTTGTTGATGATAGTATCGTGTTAAGTGGTGCTCTGACACATTGTCAATTCTATCACTCTATGCCTGATTTGAAAGCCAGAAAATTATGCTTTACGAGTTTGAACTGAACTAAACACTGCTAAAGCAACCACATATATTTTCAGCGGTAAAGATGACGGCGCACTTGATGACGATACAGTAACCAGATAGTTAAGGAAATTTCGCTTGCTGCAAGACATTTAACAATCAGTTCTTAGCCATAGAGGTAAATCTACTGAGCAGAAGTTAGAGAGTATCAGGCGAGCTCAGGATCTCACAGTCCAAAGCTCGGAAGAAAGAATCAGGAGCTGCAGAATTGTACCTTACAGTATCAAAATATTACAAAAGAAAAATTGTGAAAAATTCTCAAAGGAGAAAAGTAATTATAATTTTTGGGTCTTTAGAATCAAAAAATGTTTTGAGTAAAGGTTTGTAAAAATAAAAATATATCACCCTCATATTACACCAACAGATGCTCGTGCACTAAGTGTTATCGCCATAGGAAAAGGTCATGAGTTCAAATAGTGGACGTGGCTATTTGAATTTCATATAGCGTTAATATTCTTTGGAATTCTATGCATCTTACTATTCTGTCTTTTGGTACAAGGAAATAGTAACTAAGGTTGAGTTCTTTAAAACCAGTTTGGCCGCTGGACTAGGAGAAGGAACATTCTGAATAAAATCCTTCTAAATTCCGTTTAGAAATTGACTTTGAGTTACATTCTGCTCGTGTGGAGGGCTTGATAAAACATTTTTTCGATGCAATCTGCATTTTGATAAAGTTTATTAATGTAGGTATGTTTCTTACATTACGCAGTGGAAATGATTATTAAACCTATTTTCTTCTGAAATTTAATGACGATAGAACAACGTTGAATATATTTGCGTAACTTTTCTTGGTCTACCTCTGCCAAGTCGTGATTAATCCCATTAAGTAGGCCACACTCGATGTTCCTTGTTAGCTAGATATATTTCACCCTCCCACAGCTTTCGGAAAAGGTAAATCTTAATGAAGTTGGGTTACTGTGACCGCACGTATAATTTTCGGGTTAATTAGACATAATTCGGTAAATAAGTGCCAATTAGCCCTATGAGAGATATCTTTCTCAGGTATCCGCTTCTTAATTCATCTTCCATGTTAGACTTATTGGGTTCCAGCGGATTTTTTTTTTTTTTTGAGGATTGGGATAATAAAAACAAAACGAAAAAAATCTCTCCCGAAATTAGAGAATATGAGAGAGTGAAGTCTTCTTCAGCTTCTAAAGCTCTCTGTTACGAAATCGGAACCCGTTTCCATCACGTCTTGATGTTTACTGTATATATCTAAACTAAACAATATTACCCATGCTTTGAATCGTTATGTTGTTTTAATTTTCCGGCTTCTCAAAGGATCTAGAGCATGTTTTTCAGGCTTCATTGCTGGATCTGCAGGTGTATTTTTACATGACTTTTTCGAGTAAATAAGTGTAATTCTCTTTCCTGATATGGATAAATTTTTGAACAGATTGGGCTCTTCATCCTTGATATATAGCCACCGGTCTAAAAGTGAAAAAAGTGAATTCAAACAAATTGTAGACCTTGACAGGTAGGAGCTCAGCCAGAATATTTTTGCCAATGAAACACTACATTAGCAGCACCGTCACAGCCAAACCTAATTTGGTTGAGTTTCTTTGTTTAATAGCATAGCACCTTTTGTGGGTTATTTAATACCAAAACGACCCTTTTAGAAAAATATTTGAGGTACTATTTTTCTAGATCTCTGAGATATAACTTGATAATTTTATCATTTTATCCACTCGGAATATTGTGTTATATCCTTATTACTATATTCATATTATTTCAGCCGATGTGTTCTTCGGCTTTCTTCAGATCTGTATTTAATCCACGAGGGTAGATTGGTATAACTACTTTAAACATATCCGTTTTAACATGTATCCAATAGTTCATAAGGCGTAATGGTTATAAGCGTTCGTTTAAGGATATTCTACGTAAAATCATCTGGAGGTTGCCGGTTCAAATTGCTAAGAATGCAGAAGATAAATTAACACTTATACTCGTTTGTAGTTTTGCATTTCCTTTAGCGAACAGTGTTTACTGAAAGAAATACAAAAGTATGTTTGTATTTTGGTATCTTCGTTCGAACGTTATTTCATTCTAAAGCGACTCTTGTAAAAGAACACTTGCACTATTTAATTCATCGCAGCAGGGACATAAAATGCTTCAAGTCTTTTTCAAGGGTATTACTCCGAAATGGAACACGACTGAAATTTGAACACACTTTATACTGTAGAAATTAATTAAAAAAAAAGATAAAGAAATTAAAGGGATATTAAAAAGTGTAGCGGTTACCAGAAACCGTTGATAGAAATAAGGATTGCGCATGCCTAAATAACAGACCTGCCTGTGCAAAAGAGAAACTCGGTTTCATTCAGCAGCAATTACTTGGACTGGAAAGACCTACTTTTTTCCTGCTGCTGGTTGCGAAAACCTCGTGCCCGCTTAGTAACACGCTTGCTCACTCTTTCACCAGTAGCAGCCGTCTCTGCTAACATACCTCATGTAAAACTCCAACTGGATATGACTAACGACTTTGAACGTATCACCCACCGAAAACGACGAATACATTTCGACGCCTTGTTTGGGGATATGACTGCTATCCTAATGGTCTACGATGACCTTTTTTCACTACTGATTAGCTGTATGTAATAAAAAAATAAAGTTGAAATTTTAAAGGTACCTACTTCATTCTTTTTTCATTCCTTCCGTCCTTAAATAGCAAACCATTTTGGATCCCTATGATGATAACTCAGACGTGTGTTTAAAAACCAAGATAAAAAAATCCAGCCAAACATGAAACAGACAGCTTTCATGTGGTGCAAGCTATGCCAACAAACCATTCTGGATCCCCATAATACAATGTCACTGTCAAATGCGTTTGACTCTACGCTATAAACATTCTCTCCAAAAGTACTTTGGTTATAATGAAATAGGAGGATGATTAAATAAGTTTCCAGACTTTTTTGTATGGGCACTTTTATTGATAGCACACACACGAAACTCTAGTCCCCTTCGAAGTAATCTCCTCCGGCTGCAATGCACTTGTTTTACCGTTCCAACAAATTTTGGAAGGATCCATGGAAGTCCTCTTGTATGAGCGTGTCAATGAGCTTAAGGAATAAGGAAAAGTTACTGGAAGCAAGGTCTCAACTATAGGGATGGTGAGGAACTGTCTTGATGCCCATCTTGGTCAATTAGTCTGTGACAAGGATGGAGTTGTGGACTGGTGCATCGTCTTAGTGGAAATGCTACTGACCCGATTTGAAGAGTGATGGCCTCTTCTGACGGAATCCCTTCCTGAACTCCCTTAAAATCTCAATATAGTAACCCAATCAACTCTGGTGTATTGACTTCCTTACTCCTCCCATACCTTTCATCATCCCTCACAGACACCCTGCCTCTTTTGAATCTCTTATGCCACTCAAGAATTGATGCTCGATTCATGCAAGATGTTCCAAAAGTACTCTGAAGCATCCCATACGTTTCTGTAGCAATTTTTCAAAGTTGAAAATATAATTTTATTGCATATCGTTCTTCTAAATGTCATATTGCATTTTTGAAATTCACCAGCTTTGACTATCAGGCTTTAGTAGGGTGTATTCGAATTCCTGCTGTAGCTGTTCATTTGAATCTGAAATCGTAAAAAATTGGCCAGTCATCTCATAAGATGTATAGCAATAGCATACTGAATTTTCAAGAGTCTACGGCAATTTTAAATGCCAGTAAAAAAAACCTCAGGAAACTTATTGAAGGCACCACGTATACGAACTAAGTACACCAACAACTCACGCTGATTTCCTTCTATTTTTTCAGTTTTTGTTGCTTCTTTCTTTTATATGTTTTTAGAAATTTTATTATTTTATTCATTTCTTTTTCTTTTTTGCCTTCTTTTTTATATTTTTAGAAAGCTCATTTTTTCTTTCTTTATTCCTTTTCCTTTTTGCTTTCTTTCTTCTTTTTATTATTTCATTTTTTGAGAGCTTTTCACATCAACGTTAGCTAATGGTCTTTCACTAGAGTTTCAAGTTTCTAGGACTCTTCTCTGTATTCTGACCGACATCAATAATCCTGTAGTTTGGATTGTCTCCATTTGTCCTCTTATTTCCATGTCCTCTTCTCCTTTTACGAATCCTTTGGTGACTGTACCAACAGCACCAAGTACAATTGGTATAACCGTCACATTCATGATCAAAATTTTTTTCAATTCCCTAGCAAGGTCCATATACTTATCCTTCTTTTCGCTTTCTTTCAATGGTTTTTATTATTATTAAGGTTTCCCTTTCTTAGCCATATCCATATTTTCTCGTGTGAGATGTTCATTATTAGTCTCTTAAACCACCCATAGAGTTGTTTTTCCTCCCAGTCTTGTTTTATGGTTATTGTCGTTCTGTTGGTCCTCGTGTCGTCAATACTGTTTCTGGTGGCTGCAATCAATCTTTCCCCAGCCTCTGCTTTTGTATGTAGTCTTCTAGTCGTTTTATTGATGCATCAACACTGTCTTCAATGGTGGTAAGTCCTTTTCCTGCTACTTTTCTTGGCATATTTAGTTTGTCAACATCATCCCTGGGATGTAATGCCTTATGTATGGTCATTAATTTTCATGTTCACTGGCTTATTTGTTTGAGTTCTTGCCTGGTCCACTTTATGAATGGTCCTGCATATCTTACGAGGGAGACAGCTCAGGTATTTATTCCTTTGATAAAGTTTCTGCTAGATAGTTTTGTCTTCTTCTTCTTCTTCTTCTTCTTATTATTATTATTATTATTATTATTATTATTATTATTATTATTAACTCATAAGAGAGTTTTACATCAGCGTTAGCTGATAATCTTTCACTGGAGTTTGAGTGACTGCAAGTCTCCCTAAGTCTCCAGGAGTCTTCTCAGTATTCTGGCCGTTCTTAATTATGTAGTAGTTTAGATGTTATTACTCGTCCGCCAACTTCCAAATCCTCCAGTCCCTTTAGTAATCCTTTAGTTACTGTTCCAAACGCACCAATTACAATTGCTATAATTTTCTCCTGTATCTTCCAGAGTTTTTTTCAATTCCCTAGAAAGGTCGAGGTACTTAACCTTTTTTTCACATTCTTTCAGTTTTATTCTGTGTTCAAACGGGACAGCAAAGTTGACAATTTTTCAAGTTTTTTTTTATTATAATTAGGTCTGGTTTCTGACCGAGATTAGGTGATCCGTATGTATGTCAAAGTCCCATTGGAGTTTATGTGTGTTATTTTCTAGGACAGGTACTGGTTTGTGCATATACCATCGGTTAGTTTGGTTAAATCTAAATTCCTTGCACATCACCCAGTGGATCGCCTTGTAGACCCAATCGTATCTAGTCTTATATTCCTTCTCCGCTAATTTGCTGCATTCGTATATTATGGGATTGATGGTTTCATCTCTGTCACCGCATGTAATACATTTGCTATTTTGATGTGTCTTAACTATTCACGCTTTGATATGATTGGTTCTTATGGCGTTGTTTTGTTTAGGAGATTTTCTATTTCTCTCTTAAAGTTCCCTTTTCTTAACCGCGTCCAGGTTTTGTCATGTGAAATGTTGTTTATTAGTCGTCTAAAACGCCGATAGAGTTGTTTTCCTTCCTATTTTTGTGTCCTAGTTATTGTCAGTAATATTTCTGATGGCTGTAATCAGTCCTCAATCGTGTTTTTTTTATATAGTCTTCGAGTCGTTGTATCGATGCGTCAACGCTGTCGTCAAAGCAGGCAGGCTCTCTTCTTCCCGCTGTTCTTCAAACATATAGTCTGTCAACGTCATCTCTGGGATGTAATGCTTTATGCATTGTCATTAGTTTTCTTGTTCTTTGTTCGATTTATTTAAGTTCATCTCTGGTCGACTTAAGAAAGGGTCCAGAATATCTAACGGGTGATACAGCCCTGGTATATATCCCTTTGATAAGCTAGGGAATTATGTCTTATTATTATTATTATTATTATTATTATTATTATTATTATTATTTCTGCTCAGTTTTTGAAACTGATGTAAAAATCATAACCGACCCTTACGACTCTTCAAATTATTATTGCTGATCTTAGCTATTCGGTGGATTAGATGATCGCAATTCTTCCTCTGATTTCCAATTCGGCCAGTTTTCCCTCAAAGACTTTGCAGACCGTTCCAAGGACACCAGGTATAAGTTATATCCCCGTCACCCTCAATTTCCACAACTTTTTTGATTTCTCTGAAAAGGTCGAAGTATATATCTACATTTTTTTCGTCCTTTTATTTTTACTCTGTGATCAGCTGAAACAATAAAACCCATTAGAAGATAACTTCTTTTTCTCTTGATGATTACATTACGCTGGTTTATGTGATCAGAATTGGGAGATTGGTTTGTATCTCAACGTCCTAGATAATTTTATTGGTTTGGTTTTCTTGGGCAGGTTCTAGTTTGTTTATATACTATTTGGTAGTATGCTAGAATTAAAAACCGTTTGCACAATTTCCAGTGGATCATCATTCCCTTGATTCCTGATTTTTTTTTTCATTTCGGCAAACGTATCATCAATACTTGCTATTTTTCTGTATATTGTCAATTTTTATGTTGATGTAATTCGCTCTTACCATATTTACCTCCGTTCGAGCAGGATATGACACAAGGTCAATTTTTTAAAGCGGAGTTTAACAGGTTTGAATTCAGAGTTTTCCTTCTCCTAGACTAGTTGCCTTACCAAGGCTGAAGAAATCAGTCTGTCCTACTATTTAACCATAGCTGGAGTGAGAATAATTGGATTCATAACTTTCCCAATTGTATTAGTGCTATGTGAAATGCAATCAGTCTCGTCCTGGATTTGAACTTTCGTCACCGTGTCAATTTCCAACGACAATCACCATTACACCACGGGCACCTCTTATGGTATTATTTTTCTGCTATCAAATGCAATTCAGTTTCCTTTATAAAATTTAACAATGCTCATGTCATCTTGTGGCAATTCCATAAGTTTGTCACTTGTGGTGTTCATATAGTGTTTGCGGTTGATGTGATCATTGTCCTTCTTCTTCTTCTTCTTCTTCTTCTTCTTCTTCTTCTTCTTCTTCTTCTTCTTCTTCTTCTTCTTCTTTTGTGGACATGAAAGTGGGACTAACGGCAGCTCTCGACAAAAGAGGGTTCGTTTGTTTCTCGCGTGCAGGTCAGTGATTTGATTTGGCACCTACCAGTGTGTGGATGGACTCGTGCGGCAACAGGCACCATAAAAAGGAGAGCAAGCGCAGTCACCAAAGGCTGGGACGACGAAACAACGGAAGATCTGTTGGTTCGCATGGTGAAGGAGACCATCGCAAGGGTAAAGCAGGATAACCCGGCAAAAGGAGATTGGTGCGTACAGGGAGACGAACTGAATGTGTGGGTGGATGCGAGCTCTCTGGCGATTGCTGTGCTGTTGGAGAAGGATGGAGCTGTGGTTGAGGACGCCTGCTGGTTACGACCGACGAATGACGCTGCTCACATCAACCTGATAGAGCTCGATGCGGTGAGGAAAGGCGTCAACCTGGCACTCCAGTGGAAAGTCAGGAAATTGCGCATACACACTGATTCGCTATGCGTATACCACTGGATATCGGACACACTGACAGGCAAGGCCAGTGTGCGCACCAAGGCGGCCAGCGAGATGATGATCAGACGGAGGCTGGAGACCATAAGAAAGCTGGTGACGGAATACAATCTGTCTGTGGATGCGGTACTTGTCACCTCAAACCGCAACTTCGCTGATAGGCTCACTCGAGTGCCACAGAGATGGTATGACGCCATGAAGAAAGAAGCTGGGCCAGTACCGTTAGTATGTGCTGCCTCTTTTGAGGCGGCGGACAAGATCAGAGATATACACCACGACAGTGGGCACCAATCCGTCAGTGTCAAAAAGTGCAGTGAGAGCGGTGGTCAAGGAATGCCAAACATGCCAGTGAATCGACCCCGCCCCGGCTAGATAGCGGAAGGGTCGGCTGGGAAAAGACACGACTTGGAGCCGACTGGGCATGGACCTAACCGATTATGGCAGCCAGCACTTCCTCACACTAATAGATTGCGGACCGACGAAGTTCGCGATTTGGCGCCCGTTAGTAAGACAGGACTCCTCCAGTGTCATTCGTGAATTGGAGTCCATATTTTACGAAAGGGGGCCGCCTGAAGAGATCCTCACGGACAATGACACAGCCTTCTGCAGCATGGAGTTTAGGCGTTTCGTAGACGAGTGGGGGATCAGGCTCAGACACCGATGCGCGTATAGGCCGAGTGGCAACGGCATTGCAGAGCGGTGCCACCGAAGCGTGAAGAGGATCGCGGCTAGGAAGGCGTGCACGATCGCGGAAGCGGTCTATAGGTACAATGCAACGCCAAAGGATGCTGTGACTGCTGCAAGCGCACCCGCCAATGCAATCCATTGGTACCGAGTGCGCATCAAGGGCATTGACGCGCGTCTGCCTGATAGGCAGGGAACAAGAGGGCCGTATGAGTAAGGGGGCACCATCTGGGTGAAGCCTCCCAATAGCCGGCGCACCACCCGTTTTCGAAGGGGACAAATCACCGGCATCGTCAGTGAGCAGGCCGTACTGGTCGATGACACTCCACGCCATGTGAGGGACATCCGGCCCGCCCTAAACACGAATCCGTTGGCAAGTAGTGGCAGTGGTGAATCATCCAACGACGAACTGTGGATCCGACCTATACCCCGCGTGCCTGATGATCCGACCGCGAACACCGACGCTGATGCCGATAGTTCCGATGGCATTTCAGAGATCTCAGATGAAGAAGTCCAGACAATCCCACTTCGTAGGAGTGCCCGCAAGAAACGACCACGTCGCCATGCCACTTGTGTGATCTTGAGACCAGTGGGGAGTGTGAACATGAAAGTGGGACTAACGGCAGCTCTCGACAAAAGAGGGTTCGTTTATGTCTGGCGTGATTTGATACAATGAAAAGAAAAGAAAAGAAAAATACTCACCGCTGTTTCAATAATCCACCTTCAGCCGATTAAAGGAAAAAAGAGAGAAGGCGCCCGACCGGAATTTTTATAGGCTAAGGAAATGGATTATGGGTAAGGTGACGTAGATAAAAACCTACTCGTTTTTCTTTTCGGGCGAATTTTTCTCGGCGAGAAGCAGGAGCAGGTGGAAGAGAAACGAAGGAAGAAGCGCAGAGAGAGTGGAAAGGAGAGCGAGAGAGAGAGGAGGAAAGTGGAGGAGGAACGCAAAGAGGGAAAGGGTGTAATAAGCACTTTAGACTGAAATCTAAAGGTCGCTGGTTCAATCCCGGGTCTAACACACAGGGAGATTATCCACCCTAAAACTACATCTTTTAAGCATTTTTTTTAGAGTCTAAGTCACTGCATTTTTTCTAAGATATTCATGTCTCTTTTAAGTAAACTGTCCGAATTTAAGTGCAGTCGTCTTGTGAGCAGGCTTGGGGTTATTAGCTTAATTATTTGTTAGACATTGGTAACTGTATCACCGAGCGCCAAATAGCAAAACTGTTCAACAGACAAAGAATTCAATCACCACATGTTAAGCATCAAGGAGCTTCTTTAATGTCTAATACTTTGTTTTAGACTGGAAAAAAGTGTAACGTAAAATCATTGAAGCATGTGTTACAGACTGAACATAGCTTTGTAAATTCTACGGACTGATTGATTCTTAGTCAGTTGGCAAACCATTTCTGTAGAACTCTTCACAAATCAAACACAATGCCAACTGAACAGGCGTCTCTTTGTTCTCAGAGGTTGAAGCATGAGATGAAAGCTAATATTAAATTTCTCTCTCGAATATTTTTTCTTCACTTTTTCAGTAGAAGCAAGTAGAGTGTGTTAAACGAGATGCTTCAAAAAAGATGCAATCCTACTCGTTGAATTATTTGAGCTGAAAACTTGTAAAAAATACCTAAAAAAACACACACGCTGATATTTTTTTAAAAATCATACCTTTTTATTATTGCTGTGTTTTACTGTTTGAGAAAATAGCAAATTAACTTTTTTTATGAGTACATGTTACTACTAATGATATTTGTCGATGGAATAAAATGCGATGAAAATTATACGGAAATAGTTTTACATTCGCAGTAGTTAGAATCGAGTGAAATGAATAAATTAATAAGAGAAACGAAAAAAGAAAAAAGAAAAAAAAGAAGAAAAAAATAATGAAACCATATCAAGTAAGGTAATAATGATAGCCTAATACCTGATCCGGAAAAGAAAGAAAAAAGGTTTTCATAATTGCTTTCAAAACTCGATGGGGAAATTTTAGAAGAAATCCAAATGATTCAACTAATCATGTAGAATTAAGTTGATATAAAAGCAAATGCAGTAGAAAATACAGTACACACACACATATATACACACACAGAGATATATATATATTGTCATCTACAGACAGAGTGTTTCTTTGTATCACAACTCTTCAGGGTGGCTAGATATGTAGGACGCTCGAAGCGAGGATCGAAAACTACCCAACTAATTTTTTTTTTATCATTAAGGGTTTTCGGACTGTTGTCTACATCTTTATTGTTATTTCCAGTACGTTTTGGCCGATATGTGCCCCGGCCTTCTTCAAGTGTTTGTCGAACTCGGGAACCTACACAGAACTTCGAATTACATCCTTTTTTAATCCACGGGGATCACTTGCTCTGATTCCGTTAGGGATAACCGGGTACAAGTGTTAATTATTCCGGTATTGTTACTCGCCTGTAGTCAGGATTGAACCTGTAACCTCCCGATGATTGTATCCTTAGAAGCTTAGGGAACCAACGCCTATACCCGTTACGCTATGAGTCAAGCAGGACACATAGCGTTACGATTATAGGCGTAACACCAACTAAGTTAGACTTAATATCTTAAGGCTCAAACCAACAGACGACATACGTCAACTCAGAAGTTATAAGCCATTATGTAGAAGCTTTCGCTTGTTTACATTTTTCCATACCGGATACCAGTGTGCTCAATTCATTCGAATATATATATATATATATATATATATATATATATGATGCTCTTCGAAAGAATGGAGCACTCTGGTTGCAGATAGGGTATAAAAAATGTAAACAAAGGCTGCTGCTGCTGTTTCTAAAAATAAAAAAAAAATACCTTAAAATTCCTTTCGCCAACGTGGTCCACTAGTGGACGAGTGGTCTGAATCACAGTCTAGTGTACAGTTGGACGGGTTTCGATCCCGGCTCCGAGCGTCTTGCGTGTCTAGCCACACTGAAGAGTTCTGATAGAACGAAACAGTCTGTCTGTGGATGACTATATATATATATATACAAAGAAAAATATGTATATAGAGATAGGGGGAGAGAGAGAGGGGGAAATCCACTATTAGAGAACTTGATAATCGTGATTTGACCCACTGCTCTTATAGAAAGTAAGTTTAATAAGTGACCGTTCCTTAATTGATGCAGTGGTTATCGAACTATTCTAACAGAGTATCAGAAGTCTCCGAGATAATTACAAGGAACGCTCATCTTTAAAAAAATGTTTTTTATCAAATGACTTTAATTTAGTAGGCTTTTCACACCAACAACCTCAGCGCCTAGTTATTGTGAATATGCCTGACAGGGAGAAACACACTTTCGAATTATCTTGGTTGAGCAGTAGAATGGTGTTCTACTGCGCCAGAGAGTCTCCAAACAGCATGCCTCTCATGTAGGTGCTAGAGGCAATAAGGAGAGACTTTGCCTGATCTGAAAAGTGATAGTTTGTACCTGGACACTGAATGATAAAGCGAACATTTTGTCAGAAAAAATACTTTTTTAACAGAAGGTAGGGGCAACGATTTACAAATTAAGAAAACTTTCCTTTATCGATAAAGAAAACTACCCCACTCGCGTTCTTGGTGCCTCAGGTAGTGTAAACCTGGTTAGAAAGGTTGGCTTGTAAACCTGCAAGAGTGATTTCGAGTTCTCACTGTGTGCCCCATTCATTAGGTCTTGTGCTACATCTAAACAAAAAGCATAGTAATTCACTACTCCCCGTGTTCTGACGTGCTTCTTTAAATGTCTCTTTCGTATATGCCTGTGTTTGTAAACATGTATATTTGTTTTATGGGAAGAATTACTAATGCATGATATTTTCAGGCAAATATGCATACATGTGTGAAATTCTATGCGCATATGTTTAAGTCGGTTTGTAATTGGGTGTGTGTAAATATGCATATAAATACCTATTTTGAATGTATATGTGGCTGTATCCTTGTCTACGTATACGTGAGTGCATTCATATTTTTGCTTACGAGTGTACGAGTTTATATTTATGTATGTAAATGAGTTGTGACTAAAACGTCTATCAAGCCTGAAGATGTGTTATGTTTTTTATTTTTATGTTAAAATTTAAATGAAAATCTTGTATAAATAAAAGGATTAGATAGCAGTATGAACCGCTAGTGTTACTTTAAAAAACAAACAAACATTGAAGTCATTATCGATTTTTAAGAAAGATCTCTTGGCGTAATACAGGATTTTGCCACCTCAGCACACTATTTCATTGTGCCAGGAGGTGGATGTAGCTACTTGGTTTAAATAAATAAACTCCATCACTGGTCAGCCCACATATAGAGAAAAAATAAATTATAAAGTTCAAGACAACGTGGCGACAGTTCTTTGAAGTTCGTGCTGGACAGTCTGAAAATGTTGGTGAATATTTTTTTTAAGTAGTTAGGGTTACTAGTAGGAGAGTAGGTCAGAATAAATTCGAGTTCAGTCAGTATTAAACAGTGATTGAAGTTGGGAGAATAGTATAGTTTATGATTGAACGAAGGAGAGTGTATCCGACGATCCAAGCAGACAGTTAAGAAAGTTTTGATCTCTTAAATCGAAAAGCAATAGTAGTTTATATCAAATGTGAGTAACGATAAATGACTATTTTTCAGCAAATAGTCTATCTCAATATTTCTTCTTCTTCTTCTTCTTCTTCTTCTTCTTCTTCTTCTTCTTCTTCTTCTTCTTCTTCTTCTTCTTCTTCTTCTTCTTCTTCTTCTTCTTCTTCTTCTTCTTCTTCTTCTTCTTCTTCTTCTTCTTCTTCTTCTTCTTCTTCTTTCTTCTTCTTCTTCTTCTTCTTCTTCTTCTTCTTCTTTCAATTCTGCGTTCTAATTTAAAATCCTGCTCATTCTCTTTTTCTAACAGCACCTAATCCTGTTGTTGTTGTTGTTGTTGTTGTTGTTGTTGTTGTTGTTCTTCTTCTTCTTCTTCTTCTTCTTCTTCTTCTTCTTCTTCTTCTTCTTCTTCTTCTTCTTCTCGGTTTTGTGCTTTTCTCATTAGTACAGTCCTCTTTCCGCTTCATTTCTTCCCTCTGAACTTTAAATTTTATCATCGCTCAACATTTCGATAAAAAACTTCATCCTTGTAATCCACCTTCGAACCAATCTTCCTTTCCCTCTTACTTCACCTCCTGCCTCTTTATTAATCTTGGTTTCTTCGTTTTTGTCATTCTCAAAAAAATTTTCTCTTTATACACATTTGTATCATTCTTCTCGTTTTCTTCCTCCTCATTCTTTTTCTTTCTCCCTTTCTTCTTTATAATTTCTTTCTATCTTTATTTATTCTCTTTGTCTTCTTTTTACTCCTCCTTCTTCAACTTCTAAAAGCGTTTTGATTTCCAGCTCAGCCTTCTTATCTTTTCAATTCAATTTCTTTAACATACAGCCATTTACTCTCGTTGCACCTTGTGGGCATAAATAATACGGGGCTCACGCAAAATTCATCGTCTTCGGATAACCCACATTACATTGGTTTTGTAACACGTTGTTTGGTTGATTTGGTTGGTTGGATTTGGATTTTATGGCATATCAACCATCGTTGGTTATTTAATACCAAATCCAATTTTATTTACACACAGTTTAATGTCAAAAACAGTTCTATTTCAAAGAATTCAGTTCAGCATAAGTGTAAAGTTTTGTTCTTTTAGACCCATCCATTGAACCCTATCAGGTGCTTCCACTCTGAGCCAGACTAGAACTGGTAGCAATGGCAATGAAGGGGTACTTTGCATAACCCAATGCTATCATTACAGGCAGCTCATCATTAGATTTTTAGTGGCATATCAGGATATTCGTTGTGGAGGTCTTATCCCGCTGCAGAGATGCAGTCGATATATTCTACAGCACCAGTTGACAGAGCAATTTATAACTCTTGACACAAAAAACAGTACAATAGTTCTAGTGAGATGCATGCCAGTGTTTTTTTTTGTTTTGTTTTGTTTTTTCAAAATAAAATACATCTCAAAGGAAGATTAAAAGATGTTGATGTTATGGTAAGAAGTAGTACGGCGCAGATACACACCTGATGCAAGGGAATTTGTGTAATGCATCTTATAGTAGAAAACTTGCTCAAATATAAGAGTGGCACATTGAGCGGAATATTCTGAAGAAATTTTAGTCTAATCTATAATGAATTTCTTATATGCTTTAAACACAGTTCTTTTTTTTTTCTTTTTAAATAAAACGTCTGATTTGGAAGATAAACGTTCCATTCATTGCTTATTTCTGTTTTGGAAATTGCAATTCAATCCTAATAATTTTAAAGACAACACAAAAAAAAAAAATATTTCAATCATTATTCGTTTCTATCTTGGTAAATACAGTTTTAGTCTCAAAAGTTGTTTTCAATAGCTCATATTTTCAAGAAAATAAACGATTTCCTCATCGCATAATATAATTAAGGACGCTGGGTGATTGTTTGGATAACGAGTTTTTTTCTTTGCAAATTTACGGGTCGACCAGACGGCAGTTGAGAAAAGAGAGACATATATGAGAAAGGGATTCGAGGCAGTGGGAGATAGCCAGGCCATAAGGGAGAAACAAATGGTAATGTGAACAAGTGTCCCCAAATCTACTTCGGGATAGCAGCTCGCGCTTTGGTTAAAAACAGAAAATGTAACACCAGCAAATCGGCCGCTGAGATGAATGTAATTCAAAGGGAGGGTCGTTACGCGGGACAAGAGATTGAAAACCGGAAAAGAAACTCAGGGGACGGGACGTGACAATGTGACGACTGGCCGAAAATTTTGGCCCCCACTTTAGGTTATGCTTGGCGAAGGGGTCCCACACCTG
>OY757928.1:55817021-55878880 GCA_963585895.1 Sepioteuthis lessoniana | reverse complement strand
ACACAATACAACAGTACAAACACCCATTCTTACAAAGTAGTAATGTACATACAAAAGTCACATCACTTTTGAAATACATCTTCACCTGATGATGGCTCGAGTTGGGCAGAAAGTACTAGGGAAATAACTCATTATGGATGGTTTATCAACCAATTTTTCCCAAATATCATAAGATCGATACAGCAATTCGGAATGATTAACAAAAATATGTAGACAAAAGATGTCTATTATGTTCAATCAAATATGTATCAATAAAGACATGCTGCCAATATATATATATATATATATATATATATATATATATATATATATATATATATATATATATAAAATGTTTCGATTTTCTAAACAAACAGTAAGATTTATAATATACTCCAGTTAAATTTGCATTAGAAGATATCGCATGAAAATGTTCTGTTATGTTTGTTTTACGTGGTTCTAAAAATCTACTCAAAACAATAGGGAGAATTCACGATTGCATAGTTGCTCGCGTCCAATATAGCGACATGGTATAAAATGAATTCGATCGGTAGTCGCGCTAATATATTCAATTTCGTTTTAAGACAGTTGAGAAAACTATGAACACCCTCGTCTTCTCAGGATAAGGGTTAAATATGACCACTACTGTTCTGCAAGGATAGCTTTGGCACTAAATAACCCACGAAAATCGATAGCCATTTAAAAAAGAAACTAAACCAATTCTTTACAAGTATCTAGGTCTTTTAAAAGTATTTAATTATTGTTGCGTTCTGGTTAGTGAACGCTAGTAATATTAAATAAAGGACAAACCACGATATGAGAGGAAATAGAGATATATTCTCAGGAAAAAGTATATACAATAGAGAGACTATTAGTAGACAAGAACATAGGATTAGTAAATACAGAATAAAGATATAGTTCAACGATAGTATTGGCTTCCGTTATTACGATAGCAAGTAAGGTGATCTAGTGCGATCTCCAACGCTCTAATGCTATTCCTTTAAGCAGCTGCACTTCACCTTCTAGTCTGCTTTATTTCTGCGTGGGGTACACAGAAGGCACAAGGCCTTGAAGTTTTTGGGAGGGGAAGGGAGCGGTCATACTTTTCTATATATACTAAGGAGACCTAGTTAGCCACATTCGCCGACCCATTCAACAATACAATATAAAGCCATTCATCCATCGCCTTTTGCGCTGCAATCACCAAAATACCACATTTGCTCTATGAAGAAGTCCTACTTAAAATCCCGAGATTCATGAATGATTTTATTTACATGTATGATTTATTTACAATGAATGTGATGGGAATGGGAGAAAAACCCCGAAATATATACAAAAACAAAGGAAAAAATCCCCCGTTTGGTTGCCCTCCCATCCCCCCGTCTATAAAATTGGAGGCCGACTGTTTTCCGGGGCGAAAGAACCGGAAACAAGTCGGACCTACCCTAGGTGGGACAGGAATCCTAATCTACTGGGGTAAAAGAAATAAGGGGTCGGGCGCGGTATGGGTCGATACAAGCAGGTGATATGATTTTTATACATATGAATGTTCAAGATCTTCGGTAAACGTGGACTGGGATACGGGTTGAGGTCGAAAAATAATGGGGATGGGGAAGATCTTGAGAACTAACAACTAGATGACGGGGACAATGACTCACAACATACTGCTAACTAGGTACCTGGGTACCAAAAGAAAAAGGGAACAGTTCTACTCACCAGGGGTGGGGTCCCTAAGGACCCGTACCGTAGACGCCATGAGCCGGCAGAGGAGGGAAGGATGACTCTAACGTTGCTCCCTTTCGAACGACCAGGCTCGCTGCATGCACCCACCTTTTGCTGAATGTTATGCGATCCAAGCGTTTTCTATCGCATCTGATTTTGACCCTCAGCTGATGCCGAAAATACAAAATCAGATCACGATGAGAAAAGTTTGCATCGTCATACAATCCCTTGTTTCGCGTCGTCCAAATCACCATTCTAGCTACAGCTAGGATCGCGAGAAACACCACACGCTTCTCACACTGATACGGAGGAAGAACGTTGTCCACGACGTAACCAACGTCGAGCAGCATGAGCTGTTTGCGTTCGATGCGAGCTGTCCACTCGCCGACGTGATCCCAAAACGGGCGAACTCGCTCGCAGTAGTAGAAGGCGTGCTCAGCCGTTTCTTCCAAGCCACTGCCGCAGCGAACGCAATCGGGCATGTCTGCCAGGCCCGCTTTGTAGTTCAAGCCGACAAGGGGTAACGCATTTCGCACAAGTCGCCAGGTGAGCGAGAACTCGGAGTTGTTCAAGAAGCTCGATCCTGGCGCCCAATTCCAATGAGAGCGAATCTCCTCCGTCGTCCAGCCGTGCCGCTCGCTGAGAGGATCAGAAGCGGAACCCACCACTAGCTCCCGATATAGTTCTTTTCGAGGCCGTGAAAGGTCACTGGACCCAAGAAGGTTACGAAGGGCCGTTCGGCACTCGCGGACAAACAGTGTTTCGCCCAAAGGCCTACGTCGACCTTCAGCCTTTGGGTCTGACTTTAGGCGAGGAAAAGTCCGACTCGCCTTCAGTCTACACACTGCATCCCCCGTCAACGCTCTGCCCAAGTATGCAAGCCTTTCAGCAAGCCAGTGGCTCTCCAGATCAGGCATACCTAGACCCCCGTTGCGTGTACGTTGGATACAGACCTGCCTACGGACCATCGGCCTTGCACCTCCCCAGAGCAATCTGGAAAGGGATCGTTGCAGCGCCAACCGATTTACCTTAGGCAGAGGAAGTACAGCCAATCGGTAAAGGATCAAGGGGAAGACGTACACGGCGCACGCCTCCGCCCTGCCCTTTAAGGACAACCTCCTTGAAAGCCAGATTCCCACCTGAGCATTCACCTTGGCTTGTACTTCCGACCAATTTCGCTCCAGTTGGAGGCCGGGCCCGAACCACACCCCGAGGATGCGGACGGGTCCGTCACTCCAGCGGAACGGCCCTGGAAGAGTATTGCTACCTCTCCAAGCACCGAGCCGCAAACCTTCGCTTTTATCAAAATTGACCTTGGCTCCTGCAATCCGCTCGTACTCGCTAACCGTCTTCTTCACAGCCTTTATATCCAGGCGGCGGGATACAAACACTGTGATATCATCGGCGAACGCGGAAACCCTTGCCGTAAGAGGGCCAGCAAAAAGGACACCGCGCAGGGCCGGATTTGTCGTCCTATCCCTAAGCCTACGGAGCAGGGGCTCCAAAGCTAGGACATAGAGAAGAGGAGACAACGGGCAGCCCTGCCGGACCGACCGCTCGACCGCGAACACCGTCGAACGCCTTCCGTTCACCTGCACCACTGCCTGAGGGTTGTGGTACATCATGCTAATCCATCTGCGGAACTCCGGTTTGAATCCGGCAGTCTCCAAAATAGTCGCCAAAAACCGATGGTCAACCCTATCGAAGGCCTTGGACTGATCTAAACTGATCAGCGCGGCCTCGGTGCCGTCTTCTATACCCTCTAGGACCTCGCGAATCAAGTGCAGGTTGTCCTGGATCGATCTTCCCTTCACAGCAAAGGTCTGCTCAGAGCCGATCAGATCGCTAATGACAAGCTGTAAACGATTCGCTAAGACCCGGGCCAAAATCTTTAACTCTGTGTTAAGCAGAGTTATGGGCCTGTAATCGTCTAAACCCTCCCAAACATGCCTGCCACCTTTCTTCAGCAATGTGATCACGCCCTTGGTAACGCTACCAGGGATGGCTCCCTGGGCGTACCAATGGTTGAACATATCCGTCAGAATAAGCACAAACATGTGCGACATCCTCAAGTACGCTTCGTAGGGCAAACCATCTAGTCCCGGCGACTTGTTGAGGCCGACCTGCTTCAACGCGTCACGGACTTCGCATTCAGTAACCACACCCTCGCAGCTAGCCGCTTCAGCCACCCCAAGGCGGGGGAAGTCGGCAAGATAGCTACGAAACTCCCGGAGCGGGAGATCAGTACAGCGGGCAAAGCGATCCCGAAAGTGCGCCCGAAAGGCGTCACGAATCTCGCGAGCCGATCGCAGCAGTCGCCCATCCGGGGCCTTGACAGAACCGATATACCGATCGGGGAACCTTCGCACTTCTTCTTCACGCGCAGTCGCATTCGTTTTCACAGCTTCGTTGAGAACTCTCTTTAACCTAGATCTAACTACGTATCCCTTGTAGCGCTCGCTACTCTCGCGCTCAAGGTCCCCCCTAGCTAGCTCTACGTTTAGGGAGTCCCCCCCCCAGCCACCGCCCGGGAAAGTCAATCGTCTATAGATTTCGCTTCCGCGGTCCTATCTAGGTTGAGCTGTCGACCGTACTTGGTAGCGAAATCTCTAATCCTATGTTTAAGAGATCCCCACCACCTATTCCCGGTAACCGCCCCCACTAACACCCGCTGAATTAGGGATTCCAGCCGGTCCCGGAAGTCCCGTATCTCCAGTAAGGAGGTATTGAACTTCCAGTAACCGGCCAGACTAGGCCTATTTGCTAACCGTAGACTGACTCTAACAAGTTTATGGTCAGTCCACGCTATCAAGTGGAACGTGGGACAACTAACAAAATCAATGTCAGCTCGTCTCACTAACACTCTGTCCAAGTAGGAAGCTACTTTGGCAGAGGGCGAACTATCTAGCCACGTCCACATCTCCCGCCCTGGGTGATCCAGACGAAACCTGTCGACGAGGTCATGACGAGTCATGAGGCCGGCAAGGCTGCTTTCACACCTTCCCACACGCCTAGCTCCCCGCCCGACCTTATCTATATTGGGATCAAGGATCGCATTCCAATCACCCATTAAGACTAGCCGCTTCGTATCGTCCAGGAACGGCGCCAACCGACGAAAAAAGGAAACCCTCTCCACAACGATATTAGGCGCATAAACCGCAACCAGACGAAACTTGAAACTTTTCACGGCAACATCGGCCACAACCAGTCGGCCCCCGTCACCTGCAAAAACAACGTCAACATCAGCATCAAGGCTGCGTCCAACTAGCAAAGAAACCCCAACGCTGGTACGGCTGCCGTATGCTGAGAAAACGTTAAAATCGCTTTCCAGCACACGACAGTCGGCACCGCAAGTGAAATGGGTTTCCTGCACTGCAGCAACATCTACCCCGAGAGTTTTAAGTTCACCAAGCAAGCGCGTACACTTGCCCGGATCCCTCAATCCCCTCACATTCAAAGTAGCAAGGTTTAGAGCCATCAATCCCACTTACCTTACTCAGTGTCGACTACGGGCCGGAAATCCTTGGGAGTAAGGATGCCGACGGCCTGACGCAGGGATCCGGTGCCGAGCTCAGTGTTGACTCGGTCGTCCCTGGTAATTCCACCAACATCCACGGGGTACCGCAATTTTAGGGACCTATAGAATGATGGGTGAACCAAAATCGGGACCCTGCCCGCACAAAAAGGAAGCAATTTTTTTAAACTTTGGTGGCGCAAATCCGCCAACATTACGTCCGCTCGACTGGCCCCCTCAAGAAAGTGCCAAAGCTCTTTGGTTCGGGGTCCAGCCAAACGGACGAATGTGGTCACCATTGCTGCATTCTTGAATAAGTAGGGGTTGGTTATATCTTTTCCGTCAATTGTTTTTAGTGATGATAGGGGTTTTAATGATTGTTTCAGGATATGATCCATATTTTGGGGTTCTAAAATGTCCTGGCAAAAATGAAATGCGGTGAAGGCACGTCGGACTTCGTTTGAAGCCGACCGTGACCTTGGTTTGAGTTCTGTTGGTGATGATGCTGCTGCTGTTGGTGACTCTCTGGTCACCGAGTGTGCTCTTGTAAGGAGCTTAGGGGTTGTTATGGGTGAGAGTGAAGGTGATTTTGGGGAAAGTGGGAAGTCAGAGAGGTGTGCTGGAGTATTTTGATGTTTTTGTGGGGGAGGAATAATTTGGGCTGGTCTTTCAATTTTTTCGCCCTTTTGTTGAGGTTGGGAGGGTGTTTGGGACTGTGTTGGTGTTTCTTTTGCTGGTCCCTTAATATGTTTTTTCTCCCCCTCCCCAGCTACCGAGTCATCACTATCCCTTCGCCGTTTTAGGTTAATCGAATAGTCCATGGCTTCATTTTCTTTTTCAGTGTGTTTTTCTTTGTTTTTCTTTTTAGTTGACGATGATGATCTTGCAGATGACGATGATGATGATTTGGCTGTGGCAGTAGTAGTAGTTGTAGTAGCGATAGTGTCAATGTTTGCAGTCGAAGTATTTGTTGTTTTTGAGATGGTTGATTCTTTGGTAAGAGTCTTTTTCTTTTTCCCCCCCTTAACGACCTGGGTCCACCCCTCTTCTTTGTCGGGGCTGTCCCCGGTTTTAGCTTTAGGGGTTTCGTTTTTGTTTACTTCGGTCGCTGTTGTTGCTGCTGCTGCTGCTATAGTTGTCGTTGTGTTCGTTGTCGTTTCTGTTGTTGTTGTTGTGGCCGGAGTTGTTTTGGTTGTTTTTTGAGGGCAGGATTTTGAAAAGTGCCCCAGCTGCTTGCAATTCCAGCACTGGGGCTTCCTGCCCTCAACAACGACTGTCATGATCTGATGTTCATACTCGATTACGTGAGGTATGGCTGTGAACCCCCCTCTGTCCAGGCACATGGTGAAGATATAATCACCGTGCGCTGTCCCGTTAACCGATTTTGCTTTGGTTATGTCCTCTATTTCGCCATGTTTTACGAGGTAGGCAGCCAGGACCTCCTCATTTAGCTGTATCGGGACATTACACACAGTGATTCGGATTTTACGTCTTCCCATGTACTCTGGCTGTAGCCAGAAGTACTTGGAGATGACGTTTTCGCCGGCCAGCTTGGCTGCAAGGTCTTCTGATGGCAACAGAACATCCCATGTTGCAAAGCTCCGTCTACAGTAGTACTTTGCGGGAATGTCTGCTGCTTTTAGCAAGCCTTCAAAAGTATCTTTTTTGATACCTGCCAGCCTCTTTGTTTTTAAATCTGTGACTACATATGATATTATTTTGGGTTCTACTTCCTGTACAAGTTCGGGAATAGGGAGGATCCTATTCCCTTGGAAGTATTTTTCGTATTTCTTCCTAATGGCGTTATAGTCCATATGGCTTTTTTGAGTTATTTTTGTTGTCCAAGAGGCTGGCAGTGAAGGTACCTTTTGCGCCGGTTGGATTGAACTGGCCGACGAAAATGGCTGCGAAAGTGCAGGCCATCTTTCTTCTGGCTTTGAGGGGGGACTCTTGTCTTTAAAAATGTCGGGTGATGATGACCCTGGTGAAGTTGGTGCCTCTGCCATAGCTGCTTATGAGGCAGCTAGGAGAGGATGACCGTCGAATGTTCTTGTTTATATGTAGGTGAAAATACGTTGGATGATGATGGAGTAAGTCGTTATGTTTTTTTCAAAAATGATCCGAGGATAACAAGCGTTGAACCCCCTCAACAAACAAAATAACAATTGTTTGGGGGAGGGGCAGTCAACAATAATAGTTCAAAAACAATAACAAACAAGTTTCAAAAAGTCCAACAAATAACAATATTTTTTAAAAACAAGAACAACTTTAACAATCAAAATAACACATACTCGTCAATAGTAATTTGCGACACAAGGAAAAAATTCAACTTCTAGTGTGCCTTGGTATTAGTAGCTACTGCTATATATGACAGATGGACTTGTTCATTGTGTGGAAAAAGGTGGGTGATACCCAACAATTATTTTGTAATTTATTTAGATTTCTCTTTTGTTTTTGCTTTTTTTTATCTGAATTAGAATATTTCTCTCTTTTTCTGTCTCTGTCTCTCTCAGTCAATACATACATATATGTATGTTGGTATGTATGTGCTTATGGGTGTTTATTTTAAGGAATGTATTGTATTCGAGAGACACAGATGGAATATAAAATTCAACACTCGACTCTGCATAATCTTCCCACAATAGTTCTTCAAGTTGCCTTTGTGTTTGACTTTTACTTATCAAGTACATCTCGAGAGGTTCGAACTATCGAACTTTGCCTCTGATTGTGTTCCAAATCACTCAACTCGTAACTCATAGTATATATATATATATATATATATATATATATATATATATATGTATGTACACACACGCACAAATATATATATAGATATATATTCGGGAATAGAATATATATATATATATATATACACACATATACATATATATATATATATATATATATATATATATATACTCTCTATTCCTGAAGACCAACTGGTCATTCCTACATACGACCTTTGCTGCTCCTTCACCGACAGGTGCGCTGCAGAGTCACCGAATGAATCCGAAGGAAGAAAGACGTAGGCCCCGGGCGACGTTAACTCACAAATATTACAAATGATAGGACTTTCCCCTCTAACTCGGCATTGTATTGATGTGTACAGAATCATCGAGAAGACACAACAAATACGAAATCCAAACAATAGCAGACGATACCTCCAGGCGAAGCATTTGAAGACTTCAACTTATAATTGTCGTCACACTGAAACTTAAATAGTCTTGAATTTGAAAGGTGATGTGCGCGAACATAATTAACTTGCGGCAAGTTGGTTAGGGCCCTAAATATGGAAGGACTGATAGATAACGCGTTTGGGTATGTGATGGTTGGCGTCTGTGCGTCGTGGTTTGCGCAAGGCTGTGTGCACAAAATTGTTTCAATTAAGAGTGAAAGGGAAAGGATATCTATCTATCTATCTATCTATCTGCTTCCCTATCTCAGCTTGATCCAATCGATCTATTATTCCAATCGTACCTATCTCTCTGGTTTCGGTTTCTTTGTTTAATGGCATATCAACTTATGTGGGCAATTTAATGCCAAAGCTAAATTTATATACGATGACTTGTACTACTATTTTTCACACATCTGGGGAAGGATAAGGGAATTCATATCTTTCCTAGAGTATTAGTCTAAAAGTAAAAGCATTGAAGGGATTGAGGTTGGAACTCTCTTACTAATATGTAGCCGTCCAGCGCGTTAGCCCTTACAACTCGAGGAATTCTGCTCTCTCTTTCTCCCTCTCTGTCTGTCTGTCTGTCTAATATATATTTTATTGAACATAATAGACTTTTTGTCTACATATTTTATGTTAATACTTTCGAATTGCCATATAGATCTTATGATATTCGGTGGGAATTGGTTGATGAAAATTCCATGATTTGTTATTTTCCCTGTACTTTCTGCCCAAATGTTGGCCATCATCAGGAGAGGATGTATTACAAAAGTGATGTAACTTTTGTAAGTACATTACTACTTTGTAAGAATGATCCAAAGTGCTGTTATAACTATGAGCTGCAGGATCATGGGGTTTAAAATATGTATATTCTGGCACCAATTCTGCATTGATACATATTTGATTGAACATGATAGACATTTTTTGTCTACATATTTTTTGTTAATCCTTTCGAATTCTCGTATTGATCTTATGATATTCGACCGGAATTGGTTGATAAACCTTCCACAATTAGTTAATTTATGTCAAAGCTTAGGCTATCATTTGGTAAGGATGTATTACAAAAGTGATGTAACTTTTGTATGTACATTACTACTTAGTAAGAATGAGCCAAATTACATGGGAAATAAGTAATTATGGAAGGTTTATCAATTCGAATGGATGAACAAAAATATGTAGACAAAAAACATCTATTATGTTCAATCAAATATCTATCAAAGAAGAAATGCTGCCAATATATATATATATATATATATATATATATATATATGTATCAGTTCAATAATATCTATCAATCTATCTACCTATCTATCTATCTCAATACATTCATGTATATCATAGAATAACCTTCCATTACTTTATCAACCCATCTATTTAGATATCTATTTATCCCTCTGAAACTTAAGTTGTTTTTCATTTATCTTATATTGTGCGCGAATATAATCAATTCACGGCAAATTGTTTAGGGCTGTACTCATGGAAGGACTAATGTGTATGGATAAGATGTGTGGGACATTTGAGCGTTCCTTTTAGTTGGTTTATGTGTAAAAGGCCCGACAATATTTTTTCAGTTCAGAATCCGGTTGAAAAGCAAGTTGTTCGTTGATTCATCTCGAATGATAAAAGTTCTACAAATTAAGAATAGGAATATAAGATATACCAAAATCAATTTTCGAACGCATATATTTCTTTCAGCGTTCTTAGCAACTGTGGTTTTAAAAAAATAGCAGGACACTTCAAGATGGGGCCAAAACCCATCTAACTTTACGCTTAATAAGATATCTCACCGCTCAGCCATTTCGACGACATAAGTCAGCTCAGGAATTATTTATGCATATGTATTAGGTTTCATCTGTTTACAATTTGTGCAATCGAATATCAGAGTGCTAAATTTGTTTGAAAAGCCTTGCATTACGCTGGTGGCAACGGTTAATCCCTTCGCTAGATTGCTCAACCCCCATGAGGTGAGCATATATATTGTAATCCACAGATAAACTCTTTCGTTGTTTCATAATTCTTCAGTGTGACAGGACATGAAGGACACTCCAAACTGGGATTGAACCCCGCCTAACTTTAAGTTAGACATGGTATATATATATATATATATATATATATATATATATATATATATATATATAAGTATATTTAAAACCTAAATCATTCTAGAGTTGATAATAGCAATAGTAATAGAACGAGATGCATATAATTCGGTGTGATTTTAAGATACAAACGGATCACATAATTTTGACCAGACGACCAGACCTGGTGATACTCAGCCAAAAAAGTTGGGTGTGCTTATCGAATTGTGGAAACTACCGTCCTTGTAGATTGCAGAAAATTTTTTAAAAAAGCGAAAAGAGATTTACAAAATATAGGGACCTTACTAAAGAAATAAAAAATATACATGGAACATGAAGGTGACTATATCAATTGTAAATGGTGCATTTGGAACAATTCCAAAATGATTGGTAAAGGGATTTGAAGACTTGGAAATAAGAGGACAAATGGAGACCCTCTAGTCTATAGCATTATCAAGATTTGCCAGGATTCTATATAGAGTCCTGGAGAGTAGAGGAGACATGCAGTCACTCAAACTCCAGTGAGAAACCATCAGATAACGCTGGTGTGAAAATCTCTAAAGAGTATAATAATTATAATAAAAACCAACGGAACATGAAGGTGACGGTGATACCAATTGTATTTGGCACGCTCGGTACAGTCACCAAAGGACGGACAAGGAGAAGAGGATTTGGAAATAAGTAGACGATCGGAGACTATTCTAGCGACAGCCTTATTGAGATCGGCTAGAATATAAGGAAGAGTCCTGGAAACTTGAAGAGTCTTGCTGTCATTGAGACTCCAGTGTAAACACATCAGCAACGCTGGTGTGAAGATCTTACAAATGAGCAAAGCAGCAACAACAACAACAACAATACTACTAATACTGCTGCTACTACTACTAATAATAATAATAGGCGCTGCGGTGACACAGAATAAACCATCAATCACGTAATAAGTAAATGCAGCAAATTAGCAGAGAATGAGTAAAAGACTAGACACGACTGGGTGGACTAGGTGATCCACTAGGAGATGTGCAAGAAATTTCAATTTGACCATACAAACAAATGCACAACCCAGCATCTGTCATAGAAGATAATACACATAAACTTCTATGGGACTTTGACATACAGATTGATCACCTAATCTCGGCCAGAATAAAAATCAACAAAAAAAAAAAAGAATCTGCAAAATTGTCGACTTTGCTTTCCAGACTGACCACTGAATAAAACTCAATGAATGTGAAAAGAAGGATAAGTACCTCGACCTTGCTATGGAATTGAAAAAAAAACTATGGAACATGAAGGTGACAATTATACCTGTTGTCATTGGTGCTTTTGGTACAGTAACTAAATGATTATTAAAGGGACTGGAGGACTTGAAAGTTGGCGGAAGAGTGGGGACCATCTAAATTACAGCATTATTGAGAACGACTAGAATACTGATAAGAGTTCTGAAAACTTGAGTAGACTTGCTGTCACTCAAACTCCAGTGAAAGACTATCAGCTAACGCTGATGTGAAAAACTCTAATGATTATCAGGGATTTTGAGTAAGAAAACGAATCAAAAACAATATATGCGAATTGCGTGGACAAATTTCGGAACAAATTAGCCTCTAGATGTTTAGTTTCCCGATCCTAAGACCAATAGAATATAAAGAAAAAGCTTCCTGAAATAAGACATGGTTTTCATTAGAAACTATGTAAATGAGACGGAATGGTGGATTGTGAAAAATTGTAGAAATACCAACCAGAACCAAGAATAGAGGCAAAATATATCAACAATTCTCTGGGTCTTTGCTGATAGAAAAATAAAGAGCAATAAACCAGATATAGTAGTTGAGGGTTACAATATAAAACATGTCTTCTAAGTTATATGTGAGTGGCAAGATATATTAGAATATCAATCAAATAATATAACATAATATGTATATACAAAAAGTTTAAATTTTGAATTAAGAAAATATGGCACCTAAAATTACCATTGTGCCAATAATAGTGTGAGCCCATAATATGTTCAAGGAAACGATAGATAAACACATTACAAAGATACATGACAGTTTAAAGGCATATAAAATATTTAAAAAGTTGCGCTTTGCCAAACTGCTTACCCCCTTAATATTGTGACAAAATAATATCACCCAAGAGAGGCACCAAAGATCATTAATACATAAAATGTATAAAATCACTTTCTTTTCTCGCCTTAGATTTTGGTTAAAGACCCTGTGAAGGATGATAAGAAATCTAAAAGAAAAATACTAATCATAAATATAATAATAATAATAATAATAATAATAATAATAATAATAATAATAATTATTATTATTATTCTTATTATTACAAACACAGAGTGAAAATTAAAGAAGGCGTAAAATGTACAAATACCAGGAACTTGTCAGAGAACTAAAGATGCCTTAGAACACGAAAGCACCTCTGATACGAATCATAGCCGAGGCTATGAAAGTGGTCCTCCGAAATGTTGAAAAGAGACTGGAATAACCGCAGAGTTGCTGAAGAATTGAAACCTCCCAGAACGTTGCACTACCAAAGATTGGCAAGAATAATTAGAAATAATTCGGAAGATTTGATAAGGCTTCCTCTAAATGATATTACAAAATGCCATCATCTAACGCAAGTGTAAAAAACTTGCAAGGATTAAATTATGTATTGTCATTCACAGACAGATTGTTTTATTGTATCACAACTCATCAGGGTGGCTAGACATTCCAGATGCTTCAAGCTAGGTTCGAAACGCGGCAACTATTAGGTCAGTGTGACAACGTAACTTCACAACTATCAGCAGACTCTAAGCAAACGAAGTATTTTAACGTATATATATATATATATATATATATATATATATATTAATTCTTGCTTTCATACATTTACTCTAACGGAGAGCGGAATGCTTTGATAGTTAGAAGAGCCTTGTATTACGCGAGAAGCAATCGTTAATTCCACTGCGAGAGTGCTCAGCCAATGGGAAAGGAAGCATATATATATATATATATATATATATATATATTGTCATCCACAGACAGACTGTAACGTTGTATCACAACTCATCAGTGTGGCTAGATATGCGAAATTCTTCAAAATGGGATCGAAAGCCGAATAACTTCAGCCTTACATAACCTCCCAGCTTTCAGCGGCGTCAGCGTAAGCGAAGTAATTATAACACATATATATATATATATATATATATATATATATATATATATATATATATAATTAAATAAAATAACAACGAATAAGACTAAAAACTTTCTATTTCATAGAATATTTTGGCTTCATGAACTATTCATTAAATTAACTGGATTGAATTGTTTAAATCAATAGTATAATTTTATTCTCACCCAATATTTAGAAAATGTTTATTGAATGATATAGTAATTTTCATTACTAAAACAAAAGTCATCAAAAGCCTCGAATTTCAAAACTGTCAACAGTTATAAGGCTGTTCTATTAGACGCCAATGAACAGTTGCGCATATGTAATTGCAGGGAAACATGGTAACAACAAACGCACCGTAAATTGCAACAATGGACAAAAGAACAAGGAATCAACCAAAAGTCTTCTTTAATGAAACATGTGGGTTATTTCTAGTCACTTGTTCCTAACATTTGGTAAAAGTATAAACCAAATGGGGTATTCGAAAAAGGAACCTATCGAAATACTGTTGAATACTGTCAGCTTTGTAGGGATAGAGATGTTCGTCGTGTCAAACACTACTAGTAACGAAGCAACATAATTTTCTCAGAGGACATAACTTCGATGAATAATGTTCCTATATATAAATTTTTCCACTTTTTAATTCCTTTGGGAACTATATCAATACAACTATTCTGTCTTTTTTAAGTATATGGTTACAAAAAGAGGATCGTCTAAGATTTTTAGTCTTCTTGTGACAACCAATTTAGGGGAAGGAAAAGTTTTAAAAATTCCCTCGTGTCCTTCTATTCTATAAGAATATCATATTATAAAGAATATATTAGATTATATAATAAATTTACGTATAATTTCAACATGTTTTACTCAGGTAGAACCTGAATTCAAGCTTCTCCTAAAACTACGTGGTGGATTCCCTTTGTCTTCGTAGCTAATGTGCCAGACTGCGACAATTTAGTTTCAAAAAAGTCAGTTTAGTAAAAGTAAAGTCTTTGTTTGCAAACAATTAAATGTCAAAACAGTTCTATTTCAAACAATTCAGTTTCGCATAAGTTCACAGTTTAGTTCTATTTCACTCATAGATAAGATCCTATGAGGTGCTACCACACATGGCCAGGGTGAACCTAGGACCAATGGCAGTGAAGGGGTACACCGCATTTCCCAAAGCTCCAGCATTACTGGAACCTCACCATCAAATTGTTTAGTTTCATATCCAGGACACTTGTTGTGGGAGTTTTACTCCTCTGCAGAGAAGCAGTTGGTGTATTCTTCAGCCCCAACCAACAGGGTCGTCGTTGGGGGAGTCTTAACCCTCTGCAGAGAAGCAGTCAACCCCAGCTGACTATATAGATAATTACTTTTATTTATTATGGAATAACTAGTCTTTGATTTTAAGTAGTGATTGTTGGACAATCACAGCAACTACGGAAGTAAAAGTACATCTAGTTATATAGTATTGGTTAGTGATAATTTCAGTTTGTCATTTTTCAATGAAATAAAAGTAGGTTACATGGCTTTAATAATTGATTGAAAGTAAACCTCAAATTCAACAAATACCGTTCTTGTTTTCGCGAATTTTAAAAACTTAAAATATTTTTTGATGATCAGTTAAAAGATTATTTTAACTTATACAACACTAGACATTTTATAAAATCTGGTATTCTTTATAGATATTTGCAGGAATTTGAAATCTTGGAATCATATCCCGAGTATACACTGTATTCTAGCGACCATACTCTTTAACTCGACGGAATTTTTTTTTTTGGTTATTGTTGTATAATGGCATATGAATCATCGTGGTTCATTTAATGCCAAAGCTATCTTTGCAAGGATACTATTTAACAAATATGTGGTTGAATAAAAGGGTTCTCATCTTTTTTAAAGGCATAGCCCGAAAGTAAACGCAATAACACTGTAATATAATATCCGAGAGATTCCGTTTTATATATCTTGCCTATGGGCTTAGTTAGGCTGAGAACCTTTCGGCTCAGCACATGGATTAGTTAGGTGCAAACTTGAGAGCAGGTGTTAACGCGCGCGCGGGGAGGATGTGTCATTCTCAGATGTCAAAATAAAAATCCCAGATAAGACTTGGGGATGTGAATGAAGTCATGCACCGGAACCGTGCGTGGAGGATTTGGGGAGATTTAAGAAAAGTCAGTTGAGTTGAGTCCTGCCTCAGAAGAAGACGGTTGACTTTCGGCTTGCTCGCGGAGGCCTTGCGACGGATGCGCATGTGTTGGGGGGGGGTGCAGATGGAAAAGCCAGAATAGAAAGAATGTGTATCTCTCTCCATATGTCGAAGAACCTTTAAACTCAAATGTAATAAAAAGTTTCGTACCTGAACTAAGAAGTTGTAAATGTTTTTCCTGTTTCGGGATTCCCATGTTCTATGTTTATATGTTATGAATATTGTATGTACGTTTCACATATTCATGTATGCCTATGTTAAAACACCAGAGGAAATCGAACTCGTTTACCTTGAGGTTGCAGTCCAGCATTTACAACATGGGGACTCCACAACTCTTCATTAAGTGCATAAATAAAGATACTGCATTAAAGAATTGTTGCATACTCGGGTCTCTGCGATCATCTTCGCACAAGGATCAATCGTCTCGGATGGCCAATCTTCTTTCAGTTGTTTACTTTAATGGCCGCCAAACTCGAATGCATTTCTTACTGAAAAGAATGAAAATTTTTTTTTGTTTGGTTTCGGTGTGGTTTCTTTGTTTATTGGCATATCAACCTTTGTAATTTATTATTACCGAAGCCATCCTTCTAGAAGAACAGTAGTGGTACTATTTAACCCATAGCTGGGAGGATAAGGGGATTCATATCTTTCCCAAGGGTATTTGTCCGAAAGTGAACATAATAGCGCGACTGGAATTCGAACTCGCTTACAACGATTCCGCAGTCCATCACTTTAATCATTGCACCACGAGGACACCCTCGAACAGTTTTGTGTTCACGCCTTTAAAACGTTGGTGGAAAAATATGAGGACAACATTTTTGGCACTTGTATATATCTCAGCTACTTGTGACTAACTGATCAAATTGTGATTGAGACTATCCAACCCTTCCAGGTTCTTAAATTGATTTCGGTTTCATACTTTTTCAAACGTGCTAAATGATCCAACGTTATTGATGACAATTTCTAATTCACTTTTTTAAATTCAATGTTAACTTTTCAATAATAGTCTATCTTACCCATTTTTATCCATAACAGGGAAAAGGTAGAATAGTTTAATCCCGCTATTATACATTGTCTCTTGAACATGCTGAAGATCAAGCATTTTAACTTAAAAGGTATTTCTCTTCGTTACACAAGTACCGTTCGGTTTGGTTTCTTTGCTTAATGGCATATCAACCTTCATGATATATTTTATAGATAAGGCACTCTTTTGAGGAACGTAATTTGTACTCTTTAACCCTAAACTTTTCCTAAGGTTATAAGTCTGAAGATGAACGCAATGACGTGACTGTATTTCCAATTCCTTAACTTAACTAATTGTTTGAAATTTATTTCGGAATTAAATTATTGTATACTCATATGCAGATGCATGCATGCAGAATCATAACGATAATACAATAAAGACGAGCGACACAGTTCCTTAGCAAAATATACCTCTACTTTTATTTGAAAGGGTTCGAAAGAGTTCCTAAAGGTTTCACCGTGTGAGAGGTGAGTTGGAGACCGAACAGAACAGCAACATATTGACCCCCACACTATTGGCCATAACAGCCTTTTTTCCCTTTCTCCTGGGCTGCGCAATCGGGGGCCTGGGGGCCCACTCTGCTCGGTGCTGGTTTTCTCTACCGCATCTTATCTCCAACTCATCTGATCTGCAACTGCTAACTTCATGTCTTCACCCGGGTTATATAATGATTTGACGACCACTCTTCTTCCTGCGAGCGTCACAATCGCAGTCATTCAACCCATCCACGGTCAAGGTTATAATATCCTGATATTCCTCGACCGGATGCACCTGTTATTTACACAGGTGCATTTTCTATTTTGGCAGCTTGGCTGGGGTCAGTATGTTACAAAATGACTCGAAATGGATTGATAGACCGTAAAACAAAACAAAAAAAACCCAACCAGCCAACCAATTATTTTAAGGGTTTTTCGTAATTGCTTTATTGAAATCAAATTCTTGGTTATTTTTAATTTTTCAGCTTATTCTTGAGGTTTAATTATTGTAGGCATTCAAAATTCTATGTTGTTTTCAACAAAAGAGAAAATGCTATACAGCTTGTGTAAATTAATAGATTTGATTGCTGTATGAAGTAAACAGGCATGTAAAAAACGTGAATATAAAAGGGAAGGATATGTTGTATGTAAAAAGGAATAAAACAAAAGCCATGTAACCTACTTTGTGTTGTCTATTAATAATAAATGAGAGACCTCAATGAAATTCGAAATCGATAATACTCACAATTATGAAACCAGATTACAATTCGTTCTAATTCCAGTGCTCATGCTCTGTGTATACATTTTATTAGTTAATCTTTATGATACAGTTAATTTGTGTGCCTCATCCACAGAACCTGACTCTCTTATTTCGTTTTTGCATTATTGAAACTAAATATTTATTTAACCAGCCCTTCCGCAGCTGGTAACATGCTAAACCATGTCATTTTTTAGCAGAGAAATGCTGATTTGAATTTAAAAAATATATTGCTACTATAGTAATTCCCTTTTAAACTTTAAAGAAACCAGTTTGCCCTAATATTTACCCATTGCTAGGAGGGTATCAAAGAGATTCATGACTTTCTGATGGGGATTTGCCAAAAGGAAACCATAAATGGACCTCTTTAAGATTTGTACTGAAAGGACCGTGCGTAAGAATTGAACTCAAGTCATGATGAGAATGTTATACTTTACAAAAACAAGCAGGATATTTGGAAAACAAAGAAAACTGATTAGAAGATAAATTAAAGGGATGTATCTACCCAATCCTTCCTTCAAGAGAAGGATGTGACACAATGCTATATTTTGCGGAGTAAAACTTGTTTGAATTCATAATTTTCCTTCTCTTTATCTCGGCCTCAAAATTATACAACTATAGGTCAGTCTATATTATCAACACTAACCCGATTTCAATTCGTAGTTAATAATTAAAATAAATATTTTATAAAATAGAAATGACTTAAAAAACAAAGTCAATTGACTTAATAGCAAACTTGTTATTTATATCTCGTATCGCACTTACGACTTTTGACATTAAAAGTGGAAAAATTTTAATTTACATTTTTAAAATTATATTCATCTCTTTGTTAATTGCCCCAGAGACATGTCACGTTTCATATCAGATTTTGCCTCTTTTGTTCATTTCGGAATTACTTTCTGTCGTTTCATATTCACCCGTTTGAAAATTAATTAAAATTTCAGCCCGCCAAAGAAAGTTCCCGCCAATTTTAATAAAAGAGTCCCAATAGCTTATGGATATTTGTTGGGCATGCCTTAGTTTGCGACAAGGTCGCAATTATGACGAAAACTATCGAACTTAACCCAAGTCGTATTGCAAAGTAGAAACACTCAGCAAAATGATAATTGTCAAAGGAAATAGAATTGATGACCCAAGTTAAAATACTGGACAAGACTGCGTTACTCACTGCGGGTTCATGAAGTTGGGAAAAACATGAATCCATCCATCCATCCATTCTAACGATAGGTAAGTAATGTGAGAGACTGGGTTCCCTAGCTTTGGTTCGGAGACCTGTTTAAGAGAAGACACATTATTTATTGTCAAAGTAGTACAAATTGACATAGTGTCACATCCTGCCTGTTTAACTAAATGGGTATGTAATTAAAGAATTCTTCAAAATTATATACAGCCATATTTACAGTGTCAGCTGTAAATTACGAGATATTGAAATAAAATGATTTTTTAATGATTTATAACCCTGTAGGTTGGGCTTATAATACGCGATTGCATCCTCTACAAAGAACAAATATTCACCGAATATCCTCATAATATTGAGGACTTCCTGTTACATATGTCACGTGATATCCCGTGGAGACGATAGAGGTAAGATAAATACTATCCTCCCGTTGGAATGAACAGTGGAAACCCGTCAAAAAAGTGATCGTTAAGAGAGAATGTGGGTCACAGAGGGGATATCAACAAGTGTTGGTACTTAGTAACCTCAGGTCGCCGGACACCAAGGGAGAGAAGAGAGAAGCCAAATGATTGGCTGGGACCCCAAAACGGAAGTGGGGACTCCTTCCCCTCAGCGGAAGTAAATAATAAGAAAGTTAGTTTTTGAGCAGGGCTCGTGGCAGACAGACCCATAGCCATTTACTCCGGGTTGAAGACAAAAGAATATCTGAGACACCAGGAACCCCAGGTTCTTCAAGCCAGTGTAAAAAAAATAGAATAAAAGTCTATTAGCCCGTGAAATAAGAAAGATTCTCCAGTGGAACCCCGTCGAAAAATAAGATAAGTAACTTTGGGGCCATTTCTCCATCATACCCAAACTTTATAAACCACCCCCTCTCTCTCTCTCTCTCTCTCTCTCTCTCAATTTGAAGAAAAACAAAAGTCAAGAAAATACATTTATATTCGTGGACTGTCCATTTATTATATGTTTTGACACTTTGAAAGTGTATCGCTTTGTACAGTAAAGGATTCATGTATTCTTATGTTACCACGTGGTCGAAGTTTGTTCTTTGCAGTTCTTCTACGAATTTGTTACTTCATGCTTCCTTTTCAGCTTCTATTCGCCTTATGTTATCTTGCTTAGAATTGTCCTATTAATTCCTTAAAAATATCACACGGGAAATCGGAGTTGCCGACTACTACATTATAATATTATTACGACAAAAACCTATCGGCTCATATCTTCTGTTGTCTAGGGGAATAAGTTTAGCGGCCTGGTGGGTGTGTGATAGTGTGAAATTTGGAACCCCTAGCCAGCGGCGGTCAGTCTGGCCCTAAATTAATCCCTCACGTAATATGCCAGTTCTTATATGCCTGAGAGAAAAACTCTGAACGAGGACTTATTCTATAGGGGATCAAGTGCCAACCTGCCCCGTCTTCACACGTGCGAAATAAAACCCCGTTCTGAGATAAAAGTAAACCTTTCGCGTCACACATAGTGGATAACGTACTGGATTATGAAGTAAACAAATTTGAACTCGGGTCGCTTTTTGACATTCACTTTTATAGAACACCCTTGGAAAAGGCTGGAACCTCCTTATCTCTTCAGTTATGGGTTAAATATTCTTATTCTAGAATGAAAGCTTTTGCATTAATTAACCACCGAAGGTTGATATGCTATTCAGCAAAGAAACCAAACCAAAACAGGTCGGGTTTGGTTTTATAACAAGTGAACCATTTGATTTTGTTTGGTTTGGTTTAGTTTTATGGCATATCAACCATTGTAGATTATCTAATGCCAAATTCTATTTGCACATATGCATTAAATATATGACTGGTAAACTAATTTTGTTGATAACATTTTAAAACATATTTTGCTCAAACTTTAATGGTTTCAACTATTGCTATCTAATACGTATAGTTTCATCTAATATTAATAATTCCTTTGAACACAGTTTAATGGTTTCAAGTATTGCTATGTATCATTAACACTTTTACATCAGTCATTTTTTCCATACACGGAAATAGATATATATTATATGAAAGAGATTACTTTGACGGTATTTTCATTCATGAATGAAGTAAAACTAATTAGTTTGCACACTAGTATAGCTATTCTTTCTACACAGTTAAATTATTTCAGACATTGCGATATAACGCTTATAAAACTAGTCAATATTACTCATATATTTGCACACAGTTAAGTGGGTACAAGTATCGGTCGACAATCTCTGTTTATTACAGGTGAATTAATGTCCCCGAATCCTGCTCTTGACGTCACTAGTAAACAACCAAATACAAAGCTAGACGCAGGCGAACAGCTCCGGATATATTGTTTGACAAGCCTGGTCTAACTCTAGGACAACAATCAAAAAGAGACATTTAACGTTTTATTTCTAACAAATAAATTTTGCATAAATCAACAAAGTTAAATAGTTCCTAGTACTGCTATGTATCAATGACAATTCCATTAAACACGAGTCATTTGTTTACACACATTTCAATGATCAAACAGTTCTATTTTAATCAATTCAATTTAGCATAAGTCATTTGTTTGCATTCACTTTGAATGTCAAACGGTTATATTTGACCTATATCAGGTGCCACCAATCAGGGCTAAAGTGTCTTTGGAACGATGGCGGTGAAGGAGTAATCCACATTCCCCAAAGTTTAAGCATTACTGGAGCCTCTCCATCAGATTGTTTAGTGTCATATCAGGAAAGCCATTAATTGGTGGTTTTACTCTTCTGCTGAAATGTAGTTGGTGTATTCTACAGCCCCAGCCGACTTGGTTTCGAGATTTCAGATATGCAATTAAACTGCATATAAAATATATAACTGTGTGCAGACAAATTATACTTATCATATAGAAATAGTTTGCTTAAACTATATAATTGGGTCAATGTGCACCTGGAAATAATGCTACTGAAAGAGTAATCTTATTACACAAAGCTTCTAGACTGCAGTATCACAGTTAGATGCAGTTAGCCTAATTAGTAGAATGTTCGCCAGTGATCCGGAAGACTGGGGTTCAATCCCAGGTCGAGTCAAACCAAACACTTAAAAATGGTACTTGATGCTGCCTTACTTAGCACTCAACATTATAAGCTAAGGATCAAGAGTAAAGTGGAGCAATCGGAGGAAAAGAGTAGTGCTCTCCCCTACATCTCGGTGTTGTAGCTATTGAAAAGGAGCCTTCGGCTCAACTACGCTCGCTAACTTTTCTTGGTTTCATACACAGGACACTTGTTAATGTGGGGTATCTTATTCCTTTTCATAGGTGCAGTTTTCGTATTCTCCGGTGCCCAACCGACCAAAAACCCTGTCATCTCATTTAGAACAGTACAACCCATTCAGTTGCAATTATATCAGAAAACGATTTATTTATAATTCCGATGACGTCCGATTATATGTTAAGAAGATATTATCTTTTTGAGGAATCCTTTTATTGAGATGAAGCTTCTTAATCAGAAAATTAATTTTTATTTATTGCGGACTTTTTAAAATTAATTCTCAAATTAAGAAGCCTCATCTCAAAAAAAGAATTCCCCAAAAAGACAATTACAATTTCGGTACGGACCCGACTATGGAAGACCAGATAAGGAGAACAAATAATTGGATTTATACGACCAAAAAATCCAACCTTGATCGCTCTTCGGGACCCGTGACACAGCGGATAGAGGCGTTGAACCTCTACGGTTACAAGTGAGCATTGTCAGAAGAAAGTGGTTTCAATTCCTACCCAAGCCGGCCAGAGGTTTAATTGGTCAAAAACGTGGTGCGATAGACAACAACTATGAAATGCAGTAATTACTGGGGATACAGTTACAAACCTCAGTATTCCTACCCGAGGTCGCGGTAAAATCACCTGAAGAAGGCCAGAGGTGAAATTTGGCCGAAACGTAGTGAGAAGAAACAACAAAAAAACTACCAAGATGAGGACAAAAGTCCGCAATAAATAAAAAGGAATTCACACAAGAAGATATTATTTTGATTATATTAGAGTTCGACTCGAAAGTGATCTCTAATAATAAAGTTAATTATCATTGACGTATCATAATATAAACAAAAAATAATTATCGTCATCATGGCTTATCTTTGTGAATGAAAATTATTTAAGCAGGACAGACTATCACGGTTGCTGTGACTTTAACACAGGGTGTTCTCAGGCTTTGATGGCGTCGTGTTGTAGTTTTTCGTCTTACGTCTTTAGGACACAGCATGGTTGTTGATGAGACGCCAGGCATTTCGAGTTTCAGTTAGGGTGAATCATCGGTGATGGTCGATGTGACTGGCATCAAGGGATTTTTTAGGTAGCCCTCTGTATTGATTAACCAAAAAACAAAAAAAATGTTATTGCAAAAGGTACATATTTCCCCTACTGAAAAAAAACATTCTATTCTGTTTATATACAACCTCATTTAATTTGAATCGATTATTTTATCCTGCTATTATCATATCGCAATTCATTTCTGGTTTTTTTTTTATCAAATTAATTGATCTATTGATTTTAATGGCATGTCAACCCGTTTGGTGTTATTTAATCCTGCAATTTTTTGGGCAATTTATTGCTTCGTCTTTATTAAATCGATTGATCGATCTATTGATTTTTAATGGCTAACAACTAGTCTGGGGTTAATTTCTCCTGTAATTTTTTTGCAATTTATTTCTAGATCTTTACTTGATTAATTGATCTATTGATTGTAATGGCATGTAAACTTTTTTGGGGTTATTTTATGCCGATAAGCTAGGGAATTGTATGCCTTAAACGTTTATATTTATATATCTATATTGTTTCTTTAGAGTTAATTTTGTGCATGATTATAAGATATCAAGTATTTGATATCAATTATTTGATATCATATTATATATCATACACATTACCCGGTTAATTGTACACTGATTTACACATTTTTTTTGTTTTAGTGATTCTTTTGAATTTTTTTTTTTTTTTTTTTTGCGCACGGTTCTCTCGAATTTGCATCATCAGATCTATCTTGCCCATAGTTGGGATCCTAACAGAAATTGCTATCTCTTTGGGTCAGAGTGGACCTTAAGGTAATGGCTATGAAGTGATATTAAACACTCTCCTTGACTGGTGTGCTATCATCAGGTGTTATTAGTTTCAAATTCAGGATACCCGTTTGTTTTACATGCTGTTTTACCCTTGGAAAAGGGATGATTTTTTATTAGACACTAAGAAAACTATGACGCCTTAACATCGATGAGTGCTTCTCTGTAGGAAATACTGAAGGAATTCAATTCGTATTTCCAAGTTATCGCCGTTAAAAATGTAACTTTTGATGATTAGAAAAATAACCTTTAGCGTGGACAGACACCCAACAAGATTTTTTATTAGTTTTCGTTGTTAAACCAAGAATTACTTTATTTTCTAAATTAGAGAGTTGAATGTGCTTTCTTTAAGAACATTTTTCGCGGAATTGTAACTTTTTGATTGGATTATAGTCACATACTGAGTTCAATAATATTTACGTACAAAATTGCTAATAAATAATATTCCCTTAAGTTTTTAAGGGAAAAATTCTACTTGTCTAATCAAGCCTAAAGAATCGAGTCTACCCCTACGAATTACGCATAGTTAAATGCAGAACATATTCATTGATACTTTTCTTTTAGGCATTAGAGCGAAATGAAACGGGAACAGATTTATCTGGAATGTAAACTTGTATCTTCGATTCCATTTCCTACGACGGTAAGCGAAAGACATTAAAAGATAGTTCAAATAAAAGGTCGTCATATACGGTAGAATTCTATCAAATAAGTACAAAAACGAGAATCACACACAAACACACACACGCACATATATATGTGTGTGTGTGTGTGTGTGTGTGTGTAGAGAGAGTGATGGGGAGAGAGATTAAAGACTTCAGTCTACCCTACTATCCATCGCTGACGGGAAGAGACAAGTTTGATCCATACCTTCCCAAAAGTTAATTGTCGCAATATGAAATACAAAAAAAAAAATACTTCCAGAATTTGAACTTGGATCACCGGGTCCATTTCCTATGACGATAATCATCACACTATGAGCGCTTAGTCAGTACATGATGAACGCATGAGTATCTGTGGTTTTCCCACCTAACGTTTCCTTTATCAGAAAACCTGCTATAATTTGAGTGAACCTGAAATAGCCAGTAAATACGGCCATCTATAATACCATCCACATAACTCTGTCACATTTTTAACTCAACGATCATTCAAATAACAGCGAGGGACCAACGCTGAGATAAAAACGTCGACAATCTCCGTTTATTACAGGCGAATTAATGTCGGCGAATTCTGCTCTTGACGTCACTAGTAAACAACCAATCACAAAGCAAGAGGCAGGCGAACAGCTCCGGATATATTGTTTGGCAAGACTGGTCTAACTCTACGACAACAATTGAAAAGAGACATTTAACGCTCTTAAAGAGAAATAGACTTAGCAAAACGGGAACGAGAATGAAAGGATGAAATAAAATAAAATCTCAAATGATACTAGAAGATATTATGTGGCTAGAATTGGGGATGGTAGTGGAGAAAGTCAGAGTGTCGCAGGCCGTGCGTGTGACTAGGAGGGGCGGTCTTACAGTAAGTATTAACAGAGTTTCGGAAAATAATATTTAGGTAATGAATGCCCGGTTTTACAGAGGCATTTTACGCACCTGTCAGTGATGGTTAAGAATTCGATATATCAGTCTTTCAATATGTCGGTCTCACACGGAGAGGACTGTCTGTTTTGGTTCGCTTTTCACAGTGCGCCGCCCGGCCGCCCGCATTTCTCTCAGAAAGCCGTAGACTGGCCATGAGCGTCATGATCCATCCCAAATCGATAACCACATACATTCGGCTGTGCCTACCCCAACGCCCTGCGGGAATTGCACCACCACTCCTGTCTCGTACATTTTGCTGCCACCAACAAGAATATGCGATGTTAATTTTAGACATCGGCCTTAATCAAAAGTATGATTGTACTGGCCGAAAATGTTGGTACAGACCAACGTATAACTGTGAGGTGATGGTTACTTACCCACGTGCTGTGCAGAATGTATAGAAATTGCTAACAGAATATTCACAGTGTGTACGTACGTTATATATATATATATATATATATATATGTGTGTGTGTGTGTGTGTGTGTGTGTGTGTGTGTGTGTGTGTGTGTGTGCGTGTGTGTGTTTGTGTGTGTGTGCGTGTGTGTGTTTGTGCAGTGTATATTTTGACAGGAAGTTATTATCAATATGTTTGGATAAAGAGGACACACCTTTCTTTTTTTATTCCCTTATTAAATGATTTCTTTAGGTTTCTCGCTCGTTTCTTTGTATCAGGGTCCATTTGATAAATAAGTTGCCCTACTTTTTCCCATGTGCTTTCAGCTTTCAATCATATCAACTGATCCCCTTCGGGGATTTTTTCGGTAGTTATTGCTTGGCTTTTGTTTAGAGTTGGGATTGGGTATTCATTTTGTTGGCACCGTTTGTTATAGGTTGGGGAGCTGTAGCTATCACGTTAGTTTGTAATGATATTTTTTATATTAATCCCTGTATTGAATACTATTTTATTTAAGTTTTGTTGTTTATAGTTCATAGTGAGGGCTTTGAGGATTTGTAAGCGCTTTTACCGGTATTTTTATAAATGAATTGGCTGTCATTGGCGAAGGTTTCTTATTGTTTGTTCTTTTAATAGTATATCAACCTTCTTATATCATTTAATGGCAAATCCATCCTTCCAGAATAACAGCAGAAGTACTATTTAACAGGAAGAGTGAGGGGTTCATACCCCACCAGTTTCACCAACAACTTTCTTATTGCCACATCATCCAATATCCTTTACTGTCATAATAGAACAGAACCAACGACCGTAAGTAATATTTTTTCCCACATTATCACATTATGATCACCCACTAGTATTGTCAGAGTCCATTATGATTATAATCGATACAATTATTTTTATCATTATTATTATTGCAAAGGCTACCTAAAGTATAACATCATTTTTATTACCTGCCCATAAATACTACATTACATAAACAAAAAGTAGTACCATTACCTATTGATAACACATTTCTTATCGTTATGAAAATAAATATAAATAAATAAATATCTTAAAAATATAACGTGATGATGATTTTAATTCTAATCATCATCATCTCTATAAATGAATTCACCACGAAATAGACATTTCACATTAACATCAAATAAAACTTTACCTAACAGAGAGAAAGGTAGGAACAAGAGATAAAAGAAATAATTCTTTATTAAAACGATTCTTTTTCCACCCCTTCCTCACGCACAGTCTCTTCTTTTCCCTCACTCCTTCTCATCAACGGATAGTTATGGCATGTGTATATATATATATATATATATATATATATATATATATGAAGACACGTGCCATCATATGTGCAGATATACGTATATGTACGCACAAACATTAGCACTCTATCGTTCAAAAGCACACAAACTTAGACACACATACGCACATAATTTTCCTTTCATTCGCCAACAAAACAAAAAAAAAAAAACAAAACGTATCAATCAGAGCTTTTGGAAAACATTTCACTCTGTCTGATGAGTGATTAAAGCATGAAACCCACGGCCATAGACACTAATATATATATATATATATATATATATATATATATATAGTGGCGTCTATAGCCCTAGGTTTATATATATATATATATATATATATATATATATATATATATATATATATATTCTGCCGTTCCTTTGTAATCACCATTGGACTTATCCAGTAGACAAAACTTGAAAGAAAGAGCTTGTACGAAATCAATAATTTAATATTATTTACCATTCACAACCAACATATATATATATATATATAAATTTGGTGTTGAGGGTAAATTTTAATAATAATAATAGTAATAATAATAATAATATATATATATATATATATATATATATATATATATATATATATATATATATATATATTCTGCCGTTCCTTTGTAATCAACAGTGGACTTTTCTAATGCTCCGCAAACCTCAAAGATGAGCATCCAAAAAGTCTCAAATTTACATAATGCTTTTTCTGATGTGAATGCCACGCAGTAGTGGATATTCTTTCAAACCTCTGGAGGAGTGAATTACATCATGGTGTTACGTTCATCAAAAAATGCACAAATTATGCTTGCTTGTTGCACCTTCATCAAAACTTTAAACAAAGAATATGTACGAAATCAAAAACTATTATAAAATTATATATATATATATATATATAGGGTGCAATGGGTAAATTTTAAATATAATAATAATAATAATAATAATAATAATAATAATAATAATAATTATAATAATAATAATCATATTATTATTATTATTATTATTATTATAAATAATAATAAATAAATAAATAAATATATATATATATATATATATATATATATATATATATATATATATATATATATAAAGTTTTACCAGGAAAATTTAAATGTTCAGCTCTTGAATGATTTCCTTGTCCTGAAGGAATTACTCCTAACTCTGGTTTAAGTGGACCGAATAATAATAATAATAATAATATATATATATATATATATATATATAGAGAGAGAGAGAAACTATTTTGGATGTTATATATATCTATATTGACAGGTTTTCTAGAAGTGATACAATGTTTTGTTTTTTCAGTATTCTCTATTATAAAGTATTTAGATTATTTTTTAAATTCGTAGTTTGTAGTTGAAAATATTCGACTAAGAAAAGTTAGAATTGATTCATATTCCTAAATGTGTTTCTATAGTTGCTCATTGTTTCTTGTCTTGTTTTTTTTGTTGTTTTTTTTGAAAGTGACAAATTTATTTCCCAATACATTGTTTATGGCGCCATGTGAATTCCAAAAAAAATCATCTCGTTTTAAAATTTCGATTTGATGCTTAGTATATTTTAAGTTGTATTGTTTATAAAACTGGTAAATTACATTTTATAGTGGATCTGTTTAGAAAACAGTCATTTTCTTCTCTTATATTATAGCAACATTTTCTTATATAACTTTGTTCTGATATAACTTTGTTCTGATGCCTTTAATTTTTTTCATATCACTAAGATCTTTAGATCTACAATATGCAACCATAGATTTTTCTTGAAACATATCACTTAATTAAGGTTTTCATTTAAGTAATTTCCGAAGAGTGACCATCTCTAATCTGTGTGAATAAGAGAAGGTGCACTCTGGCGAAGGAATTTTCGGCCGCCGCTCGCTTAATGCAAAACCCTTCGAAAGAATTGAGCACTCTGGTAGCCGATAGGGTATAAAAATATAAACAAACAAACGCTGCTACTGCTGTTGCTACATAATACCTTAAGAATTTGCTCAGCCAACGAGGTACGCTTGTTGGCCGAGAGGTCTTAGACTAAGTCTAACGTAAAAGTGGACGGGTTTCAATCCCGACTTCGAGCGTCCGACGTGTCTAGCCACACAGAAGAGTCCTGATAGAACGAAACAGTCAGTCTGTGGATGACAAAATATATAGTATGTCTCAATATACACGGGACCCGTGTGACTGCTAATAACTCTTCTAATAATAACGTTGCGTTCTTTTTTTGTTTCAGAATTGAATGTATATTATAAATACCTTAAATCCTCGATCACAATGCCATGGACAAGAGAGGAAAATATATTTTCCGTTACTACTTATTAGGAGACAGAATCCTTCAAATCAGATGCAACTCAATGATGTCATAAGGATTCATTACTGAGACAAGAAACTAAATAGAAATGCACGTCCTTGAAGCTGATATAATAAAAATTAAAAAAAAGAAATATATATTTCATGTCTCTTGCTCTAAGGATACATTTTTTTCAAAAGGTATTCCAAATGATCGCCATTGGGTTTTTCTCAGTAATAAACCATTATCATACGTATTAATGGGTTGCATCTATTCTGAGACACCCGGTGTATATATATATATATATATATATATATATATATATATATATATAAGGTGAGAGAGAAGGGAGGCAAGGAGAAGACCCCTGATAGATTAATCTTTTTTAAAGCAATAAACAGTTAAAATAAATAGCCATCGATGTTGCATTCGAGAGAAAATTAAACTTCTAATAACTATAAAAGAAATTAACTGACGAAAGCCATTAAATGAGACGTTTCTTGTAAGGAAAAATATATTTTGCCGATGTTGGGTTCCCTGTTTGAGACTTTGCACTTTCTGGATTTAATGCCGCGCTGGTTTGTATAATTTTTGTTGACTCAGATCTCAATACCTATCATTTAATGATTGAATCGGACTTAACCATTGTCACACGTTCATTCCTTCTATTTCAGTTTAATATATCATGCCTAATCTTCATTCACCTTTATTTTTTTCCAATCGGAAATACTTACTGACATGTCAGTAAGCATTTATTTCCTCAAAAAATCCAACAATGAGTTGTAATGCAGACATATTTGTATTCATGTCTTTCAAATTAGCATTATCGCAACCACTGTACATTAAATTGGAAGATAAATTAGACAAATAAAATTGATAAACTAATCACCGCAAGCAGACTTAATTCTTTATTCTGGTATCATGCCATTTAATTCACAACCCTTGTATATATTTGAAAAATACTCTCTCAACTGATTCATTATAAATGTCTTATGTATCTACGTTAATGCTTTTTGATCTCATAATTTACAACTGGCTTATGAAATTATCAAAATACCTGAATATAGACACGAATCTGGTAAGGCGAACATATTTAGCCTGTAGTTTGGGGTCTATCCAAACTTCGCAGCCTACCTTATTATATATGATTCGATGCAACTATTTTTATCTCTGACACCTTACATTATTTGCCACTTTCAAATGATTTACACACATTTAAAGGTTTGCTCGAAAAAAATTAATTTTTCTTTTTGCTTTTCTAGTCCTCATAGCAACGTCTCAGCAGACCTATAAAATTTAAAAGATAACATCAATCCTCCTTAGATAATGGCAAAAAATTGATATACTTCATGTGTTGAATTGCATATCAACACTTTATGGTTTATCTTATGCCGAAACTTGATATGTAAAATTTATTCATATGGAAATCAGACCTGACCAATAAAATAAAACGCAGTTTCTTACAGGCAGCGGTCGGGTCGATACTGCTGTATGGATGCACTACTTCGACGCTAACAAAACGGCTGGAGAAGAAGCTAGACGGCAATTACACAAGAATGTTGCGAGCAATATTGAACAAATCCTGGCAGCAACACCACACAAAGCACCAGCTATACGGCCTCCTGCCTCCCATCACGAAAACTATCCAAGTTTGACGAACCAGACACGCAGGACACTGCTGGAGAAGCAGTGAGGAGCTCATAAGTGATGTACTCCTACAGACCCCCACATATGGCCGAACAAAAGCAGGACGACCAGCTCGAACATACATACAGCTGCTATGTGAGGAGACGGGATGTATCCCTGAAGACCTGCCGGAGGCGATGAAGGATAGGAAGAAGTGGCGAGAGAGGGTCAGGGATATCGGTGGTAGCGGCACGACATGATGATGATGATGGTGATATGATTTGAACAATTTCGATTTCTTTTAATTGGTGCAAAAATAAGGAGACAATAAATAATAATCTTCATTTGATATTGGGGCGTGTCTTTTGAGTAACTCATTTTGGTCTCTTTGGTCTTAGTTTTAATATCCCTGCTATGAGTTAAATAGTACAACAACTTTCTTCTAACAGGATATCTTTGCTATTAAATAACCGACGAACATTTATATGCCTTAAATAAAAAAAACAACTAACTAAAACTAAATCTAATTGTTTGAAAGCAGTTATATATAGTTAGTTCAACAATTGTTTCTGATATCGTTGTTTTTAGAGTCAATAAGTTAATAAAGGTTTTGGTAAACATTATTTTAAAGAGACTAATTTGATTTTGGAATGATGTCAAGAAATGAGTCTTCTGCGCACCCAAAAGTGGCACAACTAGATTGGTTTTGCTTGATTCATTCATTTGACATACTATCAACACCTTAGATATTATTCAACGCCGCAATTTGTTTCATTTGTAATTCTTTGATTGGAATAACAACTATATTTTCAATCACAATTTTGGTTTGGTTTGCTTTCTTTGTTTAATGGAATATCAACGATTTATGGGTTATTTAATACCAATGACATCCTTCAAGAAGAACAATAATGGTATTATTTAACGCATAGCTGGGAGGATAAACGGGTTCATACCTTTCCCAAGGGTATTTGTCCGGAAATGAACCTAATAGCGCGACTGGAATTCGAACTCGCTTACTACGATTCAGCAGTCCATCGCTTTAAATATTACACTACGAGGACACCCCAGCATTTTCTGATTTGCGACCAATTACATGGTTTTATGTAACTTGCTATAATAATCCTTTTTTTTAATATTTATAGCTGGAAGTGACTATACATAATACAAATGATTTTCCCACAGTTATATGGCATCAAGTATATTCATGGAATACAAAAAATTTTCAAACATATTAATATGACCAATACAGGAGTTGTCCGTGGTGTAATAGTTATCGTCGTAGGAAATGGACACGGTGACGTGAGTTCAAATCCTGGACGAAACTGATTGCATTTCCCATCGCACTAATACCCCTGGGAAAGGTATGATTCCAATTATTCTCCCTCCAGCTATGGGTAAATAGTAGGGCAGACTAGATTCTTCAGCCTTGGTGAGGCAACTATTCCAGGAGAAGGAAAATTCTGAATTCAAACCTGTTAAACTCTGCTTAAAAATTGACCTTTTGCCAAATCCTGCCCGAAGGGAGGGGTTGGTAAATATGAATATGACCAATACATGGGACTCTAACAGGTACTACCACCTCAAGCCAGACTAGTAACTGCAATGTAGGGGTAATCCATGATAAATAGACCTTTAAAGCTGGAGACTCACCACTGGAAGAAGTTTAGGGTCATACACAGAATACTACCCGCTCGGGGTTCTTACAACTATGTATTCGACGTAGTCCGATCGCTACCGACTGGGCTATCCAGAACCGGATTCAGTTTTGCGTCATACTCAATGCACCTATGTTTTTCTGGTGGGTATCTTACAAATCTACAATGTTTAAAATCAACATATTTCTTGTTCCACTGACACGTCTTGAATAACGAAGGTATTATCAACGCTAATATAATAAGCATATAAATTTCAACTGTACAAAGTTGGCTAAAAGTCACTGCTTACTAGTGTTTTCAGGTTTTTTAATCAATATCTTATGAGTATGCTTGGCTCAAGTCATTATATTTTAATAAGAAAGCAGACATGAAGCCAACTTCTAATTATTGTTGGAAAAAAGATGAGTCCGTTTCCTTATATCTGCTATGATAATTTATTAAGGAAATATTGGTCATTGAAGACCGAACGGATGAGTACAGGTTTATTAGCTGACACTAATAGTAGTGACACACCTGAATACTCTAGTAGTATCTACTGAATTTGATAATGCAGTGTTCAAAATTTCTTGACAAATGAGTTTATTCGTATAATTATTAAGTTTATTACCATAGAGGGATATTTGGTCTTGTCATTGGCTTGCAAAAACGTAGACCTATGATATATATATTGAGAGAGAGAGAGAGAGAGACAGACAGACAGACAGAGACAGAGACAGAGAAAGACAGAGAAACAGATACAGGGTGAAAAAGCAAAATTAGGAACGTTATAGTCTAATAATAAACGACTCTGTGTTAAAACAAGATTAATTTTAATTTTAAAAAATAACCAACACAAAAGAAGATAGATACAAAACAATAAATTTACTCAATTGGCCAACATTTAAAAAAAATTTCTGTCAACATACCTTCCCACAATTCTTATGCCTGTGAAATAAATTCTTCAGACATTTTATTCCATTCCTCCTCAATACCAGTGTTAAGCGAAACAGTATTTGGATGGGAAGTTGTTTTGTTATCTAAAACACCATATATAGCGTAATCAAGAGGTTAAAGTCAAGGCTTGACGGAGACCATAAAGAAACTCCAATTATTTCGGAAATTTTGGGGCTTAGTTTCGGCGTTAAGTAAATCATAATTTTTTTTTCTTTTTTCTTTTCTTTTGTTTTCGCTCACTCTTATTGGGCTGAATTTTAATCAAAAATTGCTTGAACAATAGAGCTGATCATGAAAATTTAGATTTGTCGTAGTTATTTTTTTTCAGAAAGTGGACTAGACTAAAAAGAACGTTTTAAAAACTATATCATATTTTGATTTCGAACCCCATATATATATATATATATATATACGAGGATCATTAAATAGGTTTCCAGACTTATTTCGTATGGGCACTTTTATTGATAGTACACACATGAAACTCTAGTCCTCTTCGAAGTAATCTCCTCTGGCTGCACTGCACTTGTTGTACTGCTCAAACAACTTCTGGATGGCCCCATGGAAGTTCTCTTGAGTGAGCGTGTCAATGATCTTCGTCACAGCATCTTTCATCTCCTCAATTGTCTCATAACGACAGCCTCTGAGCTAATGGAATAACCAAAAGTCACAGGGAGCAAGGCCGGGACTATGGGAAGGGTGAGCAACGGTCTTGATGCCCATCTTGGTCTGTGACAAAGATTGAGTTGTGGACTGGTGCATTGTCCTGGTGGAAATGCCACTGACCCGAATTCAAGAGTGCTGGCCTCTTCCCTAGGAATCACTTCCTGAACTCCCTTAAAACCTCAACATAATAACCCTAACCCTAACCCTTTGGCCAATCAACTCTTGTGTGTTGACTTTGTTACTCCTCCCACACCTGTCATCATCCCTCACAGACTCCCTGCCTTCCTTGAATCTCTTATGCCACTCAATAACTGATGCTCTATTCATGCAAGATGGTATAAAAGCAGTCAGTAGAATTACATTCATTTCTATGGCATTTTTTCCAAGTTTAGAACAGTATATCGTTATTCTAAAGTGGCGTAACGTCCAGATTGCATTTTTGAAATCAGGCTTTTGTTGGGTGTATTCCAATTCCTGCTGTAGCTGTTCATTTGAACCTAAAATCATAAAGAATGGGTAGGTCAACTTATAAGATGTATTGCAATAGTATTCTGAATTTTCAAGAGTCTACGACAATTTTAAATGCCTGTAGAAAAAAAGGCTGGAAACCTATTGAATGCACCAAATATATATATATATATATATATATATATATATATATATATTATTGGTACATGCAAATTTAAAGAGGCAAATCCCGAGAAACATATGCAAATAGGGAGATTCCACATATTGCAATCTCCCTATTTGTATATGTCGCTACGCATTTGCATATACATATATAGTCCTCCACAGACAGATCTGTTTCTTTCTATCAGAACTCATCAGTGTGGCTAGACATATTAGCTTCCCGTAGCTGGGATCGAAACCCGGTTGACTCAAATTCCAATCCAAGCCTCTAACCCTCAGCCACGAGGAGCTAGTAACAGCGAAGTAAATTTTAAACGGTTATGAATCACAATTACTATTGTTTACATACATCTGTTTAATGGATACCGAGACCTCAATTCATATATGAAGAGACTTGCAATAAACGCAAATGGCAACACGATTACTTCATTCGCTAGAGAACTCAAACCTACGGGGGTAGAGAAGTATTTCTCTCTCTCTCTCTCTATATATATATATATATATATATCACCTAGCAGCAGCTGGAAGGCCACTTACCTCCCATCTCACTATCTATCCCAACAAAATGAGCAAGAGACCCTGGGCACTGCTGGTGAAATAACTGTGAACTCATTAGCAACGTTCTATAAAATACTTCGACATATGCACGAGCCAGAATTGGCTGAGCAGCAAGGACATCAGTTCTCTGTGGACAATGGATGCAGTCGAGAGGTCCTACCAGGAGAGATAGATGATAAGGACGGATGGTGTGAGAGGATCAAGGAAGACCGTGCTATCAGTATGTGTTGAAGATGATGATGATGATGATGATGATTTTAAGGTTTTGTTTACGCACATTTATATGATATCTATTATTCCTGTTTGATACAGGTAATTTGCATATAGTTAGATGATATCAATATTCTTTCCTAATACAAATATATTATAAACGATTATATGGCTTAAAGTAATTATTTCTATTGAATGATAATCATTTCTTTGTGAACAGATATATGGTTTCATGTAACTGATAATACTAATCCTTCGTAAATGGTTGTGTTCCCGAGACCTAGTGGTTAGCGTATTGGACTGAGTAGGTCTATTGTTGCATTATAACGTTCAATTTCGGACTTACAGCCATAGAAAAAGTACTTACTTCCCTTATTTCCACGCTTTTAGTTAGATAGTATCGCTTGTGTTTTACAAGAACGGCTTTGGTAAAAAGTAACCTATGATAATTATTATATCATTAAGCAAAAAAACCAAATGTTAATCTTATTTACCAACCGCTCCGCTCGGGCAGGATATGACACAAGGTCAATTTGTAAGCGGGGTTTAACAGGTTTGAATTCAGAGTTTTCCTTCTCCTAGACTAGTTGCCTCACCAAGGCTGAAGAACCCAGTCTGTCCTATTGTTTATCCATAGCTGGAGGGAGAATAATTGGATTCATACCCCTCCGAAGGGTGTTAGTGCTATGTGAAATGCAATCAATCTTGTCCAGGATTTGAACTCGAGTCGCCGTATCTATTTCCTACGATTATAACCATTACACCACAGGCACCTCCACAGAAACCAAATGTTAATAACGAAACAGGTTTAAGCAAGTTTTAACAAGAGTGAATTGAGAGTTTTCCTTTTCCTAGACCAGTTGCCATAACAAAGCTAATGAGCCCATTTTGCTCAACAATCTTATGCATAACTGGAGGGATAATAGTATTAACGTATGTGAAATGTAATCAGCCTCGTCCAGGATTTGAACTCGTGTCACCATGTTCATTTCTTACAATTACTCCACAGACACAAACTAAACGATTAAAGTGATATATCTGTGCACCTTAAAATTAGAAAGAAAATGAAACTAGAAGGTATCTAAAATTGGTTTCGTGTATATTATGTGTCCCTCTTTCTAAGCCAAAAAAAAAAAAAAAAACGACCACTCATGGATTTTTTTTCTTTTACATAGTCCACTTGAAGACGAACCATTTTATTACAGACCAATTTGACCCATAATAAACCCTTAGAAAGAACTATTGCTTCTAGTAACTATTCTTAATACAAAAGATTTGCTTGCAGTTAAATTGTATAATGTATTTTTATCGATTATAGATCATATTTAGACATATTTAGTGACGTATACATGTGGTCCAAAAAAAGGGATGTCTTTGTTTTAGAAATATAAATCTTACATTAAAAACTGGAAAGCAGTGACGAAAGTAGATGTAACATTGTTCACTTTTATAGCTAATTTTGTTTTGTCTCGTTTGATTTCTTTGTTTAATGGCATTTTCAGAAATACACGATTATTTTCTTTCTGTTCAATTTCAAGTTGAAGAATTTTCACACACAGATTAAATAATTATTTTACGCTGATTCTATTGACTTTTTCGGTGATCGGCAGCATATAAAGTGGATCTCTTGACACCCTAATATACTGACTTTTACTTTTAAAATTTACCTTGAGAAAATCAAAAGTAATATTTACCCACTTAATAGGTGAGCTGTATACTAAACCAATTATAACCATTAATACTACTAGCTTGGCAGTTGATGAAACTTCTGTTTATATGTATTAAGTAGTGATGGCTTTTGGGTGCTAAAATTCCCTGGAATATTCAAAACGTATCAGTAGACTTCAGGATGTTTAAACGATAGGTAAGAATAAATAGTTGTATTACCCATAAGATTAAGATTAATGTTTCTATTTACTGTTGAGTGTTCTTTTATACTCATTTGAAATATGGACATTGCTTTGTTGACAAATGAAAATATTTGAGCAATTTCATCAGAAGTGTCGGATTCACATTCTGAACATCAGTTTGAATATCAAAGCTTATAACAATGAATTCCTTACGATGGCAAGGAGCAGAAGCAATTTGTCTCTCTTTATAATGACCTAAATATCGAGTGCTGGTTATATTGTGCAGAAGAGCAATGATAGACTATTGATGCAACTACTTTAAGGTCAGCTGCATGCTGACAAACGACTGCAGCGTAAGCCTTAGAAGATATATAAGGACTGCTGAAAAAGCAATCTTGTGAATAGCGAAATAGTTCTTGACAACGACGAACGTTGGCATTGAGAAGGACCCAATGCAGAATTCATGTGGATGATGGTTATACTACTTTTAAGAGGGAACATACTGAGCACTCTAATCTTAAGTGTAAACTTCGGAGAGGAAAGCCTTTGTAATCCGATAAGAACGTGGAAGGCTGGGGAGGTCAAACACGGGGTACGATAATGCTTTCTAAAGTTGCTAATTTCAAACACTGTAAATCTCTTGAGAATCAATCGTGCACAAAGATTTGACTCGTGGAAAAAGATTGTTTCAGTCTGTCTAGATTGGTTTCATGGCATATCATATTTACCAAACCCCTCCGCTCTACAAGGATATGAAACAAGGTCAATTTTAAGCGGAGTTTAACAGGTTTGAATTCAGAGTTTTCCTTCTCCTAAACTAGTTGCCTCACCAAGGCTGAAGAACCTCGTTGGTTTCATATCCTATCAATCATTGAATGATATTTAATTTGAAATTTTGTACATATATATTAAATATGTATTTTTAAAATAGATAGGTCCATGAAGAGATTTGTATTTTTTTAAATTTATTTATTTTGTTCTAACACGTGTTATATATGTGTATGTATCCAGTTTGTTGCTTTCGTCAGAGAACATATATGGCACAAGGCCTTCTTAATTGGGTACTTGAACTCACTCTTTTTTGGTATTAACTATAAATTTTTGTTGGTATTAGCTATAAATGAGCCTTTTTTGCACTCCGTAAAAGTTTTTCAAATATCTAACACAAATAACTCAATTTACTATTCATCACTTGTCTGCACTCATTGTTTCAATTTTTGCTTTCCTGCACTAATTATTTTATTCGATATTCATTTTTTTTTTTTTTTTGCTGACTATGAAGGGATAACAATTATTGCCTACACTAATTCTATTCAACACTATATATTTGCTCACGATCAAATGGTTACTAGCATTGCGATATAAAACCAATAATTCAATTTAGGCAGACAGTTAAAGAGCTTCAAGTCTTGCTATTTATCACTTGTCATTCAATTCAACATTACTCATTCGTTAACGCAGAGTTAAATGGTCCCTTGTATTGCTATGTATCGCTAACAATTTAATCAAACGTCAGTCAGTTGTTTCGACACATTTAAATAACCAAAAAGTTCTATTGCTAGGAATTCGATTTAGTATTAGTCATTTGTTGAACACTGTTTTAATGTCAAACAGTTGTATTTGGCTCATAAATAGGACTCTATCAGGTCTTGCCACTCCAAGCCAGAGATAAACTGGGAGCCATAGCAATAAAGGGGTACTCAACATTTCTCGAATCTCGAAGATAAATGCAACACCATCAAATTGTTTAATGTCGAACGAGACACTCGTTGTGGGAGTTTTGCCCCTCTGAAGAGATCCAGTTGATGTATTCTACAGCCCCAGCCAACTCAGACGTCCTGAAAAAATGTGTGACTTCTACAATGGGTAAAGAATGCAAGTCGTTTTCTATTCTCAGAAAGTTTGCAAGTCGCTTTCTGGAGGTAAATAGGCATTCGATTTCGCATGCAGATTCGACCGATGTTGTGGGAAAGGAGTGTTTTCTGTGTCCCATGTGCTTCAGATTTTGTAGATCAGCAGCAGAATACCTGAGTCACTTAAGGAGACAGGAACTGAGAGATGTAAATATTTGGGGTATGAGATCATATGGTTGTGATTTATAATATAATATGATTTATATATATATATATATATATATATATATATATAAAATTAACTTAAATCGCGAGTCAGAATTCTCCTACTAAAGTTTCACCGACCGAACGGATCATCAGGGAGTCTAACACCGACCGGTGTTAGACTCCCTGATGATCCGTTAAGGTGAAACTTTAGTAGGAGAATTCCGACTAGCAATTTAAGTTAATTTTGTAATTGGCTCCACTCGTGTTGAGCACTTTTGTAATTGTAGCATTGCAGCATTTACAGTTGGTTTTATTTTTTCTTTTGACCAACTGACTACATATCTCTTGATTTTTTTCAACTGGTGTGACGGGGTTTGCCCTTTTCTTTATTTTTGTCCTGTGATATTTTTCTTTTTCCCCCGGGAGGTGATTCGAGATATTTTTATATCTTGTTCCTAACGGGTTTTTTTGTCTTTATTTCTGGTAACCGTGAATGCTGGTAGATAGTATATATATATATATATATATATATATATATATATATATATATATGTATATGTATATTAAAATTAGCTTCCTAATTTAATACACACAAGGCTATAGATACAGACTCTCATATATATATATATATATATATATATATATATATACAAAAGCTTACACGCATATATATATATGTGTGCACGTGTATCAATGTGCGAGTTGATATTTTATATATATAAATATATATATATATATATGGTTTCACATGATAAAAGGCTAGATACGGACTATATCACACATAAACTATCACGGATGGAGTATACACAGATTATATGCATCTCGCAAATACACCTACCCAAGCTGAATATTTGCTGCATAGAAGGAAGCAAGATGGTTGGTTGGTGGTTTGGTTGGTTGAATTTTATGGCATATCAACCTTTTTAAGTTATTTAACGACAAATACACTTTTATTAAAATAGTTCTATTTAAAAAAATTCAGTTTAGCATAATTATGCCGTTTAAATGCAAAAAAATCAGTATAGTGAAGGAAGCATGTTTGAGTTATATATAACCCATAGATAGGACACTTATCAGGTGATACTACTTCGGGCCAGTGTGGACCTGTGAGCAATAGCAATAAAAGGGGTACTCCGCATTCCCCAAAGCTCCAGCCTTATTCGATTGTTTTGTGTCATAACAGGACACTCGCTTGTTATCCCTCTGCAGAGGTGCAGTCGGAGTATTCTACAGCCCCAGCCGACTGAGCAAAAGGAAGCAAGAGGCATTTACTTCAATTTGAGATGAAAGAATGTTTATGCAATTTAAACAAAAGGGGGTCATTTCTACAATAAATGGCCAAGCTATGCAATTAGTATATCTATATTTACCAACCCCTCCGCTCAAGCAGGATATGACACAAGGTCAATTTTTAAGCGGAGTTTAATAGGTTTGAATTCGGAGTTTTCCTTCTCCTAGACTAGTTGCCTCACTAAGGCTGAAGAACATAGTCTGCCCTACTATTTACCCATAGTTGGAGGGAGAATAATTGGATTTTTTAAGCGGAGTTTAACAGGTTTGTATTCAGTTTTTCTTTTCCTAGACCAGGTGCTTCACCAAGGCTGAAGAACCTAGTCTCCCCTACTATTTACCTATAGCTGAAAGAACAATTGGATTCATACCTTTCCCAAGGGTATTAATGCGATGTGAAATACAATCAGTTTCGTCCAGGATTTTGAACTCGTGTCGCCGTGTCCATTTCCTACGACGATAACCATTGCACCTCTGCAATTAGTATATCAGTTCACGTAAATCGGTAGAAATATTCTATGTACAGTTAGAGTGAAGTCGATAGGATTGATAGCTATTGACTGGCTGTCGATCATATGAAAATCTGATCTCTCTGAAAAAATAAAAGAATAATTTTTGCAAGCTGTGACTCGTTTCACTACTGCTGTATGGTTGGAGGTGCTGGTGGTGCGACGGTAATCTTCGTTGAAAATAAACACGGTGCCCCTAGGTCTAATCCAGGACGAGTCTTTTTGCGTTTCACGTAGTGTCAGTATCCTTGCAAGAGTTATGAATACAATTATTCTCCCTCCAGTTACAAGCGAATAGTACGACAGACTGGTTTCTTTAACCTTAGTATGATAATTGATCAAGGAGAGAGAAAACTCTAAATTTAAACCTTTGAAACTCCGATAAAAAATTCTACCTTCCTGCTCTTGCAAAGAGGTTTGTAAATATATACTGTACTGATGTATGAAAAGCCTCAAAAACCCACCACCAAAAACGAACAAACCTGCTACTATACGACCACTTACCTACCATCTCACAAACCAACAAAGAAAGGTGGTGTCTGCGTGGTGTAATAATTACAACTCTAGACTGCGGAATCGTAGCAAGCGAGTTCGAACTCAAGTCGCGATATTACGTTTACTTTCGGACAAACGCCCTTGGGTGTATGAACACCCTCCACCCAGCCATTGGTTTAATAGCATCACTGCTGTTCTTCTAGAGGGAGGCCTTTTGCATTAAATAACCCAAGAAGATTTATATGCCATTAAGCAAAGAAACCAAACCATCAAAACAAGACAAACAAGATATGTTGGAAAAATAAGGAGAAAATCGAAGCAACGTTCCCTTATAGATTTCTATACATTGACATTACCGTGCTGACCGACCATCAAAAACTTACATCAGTCATTTCTGTGCAGGTACTGGATTCTACGTTGACGGCCTTCCAAGTTCGATTGTCCATTTGGACGGTTGGCGAAAGAGCTTCAAGAGAATCTGTGCTATCGGCTCCACTTGTGGATGATGATGTATGAATCATCTTTATCTTATCTGTCCCACAATTTTAATCAATGATAGATGTACTAATTCTAATATTGATCCTTACCAAGTATCGAAACTCGACTTTCTCCTCTACACCGACCATTGTGACGGAAAAAGAGAGCCAGATCTATAAATTTTAATAAATTGCTCCCGAGAGAACAAGATTTTTTTCCGGCAGACTGCACTTTCATAGAACTGCAAACTTCATAGAAAGAAAGAAAAAAATAAAAAAGACCTTTTTCAAAGCCTGTCTTTATATATATGTATATATGTATATATATATATATTTGTAAACTAAACCATCCAAAAACACTGTTTTGTAGTGGGGTTGGATGGTTGTTTGTTTTTATAGCATATTATCCTTTGTTTATTATCTAAGGTCAAATTATATATATATATATATATATATGGTTTGAAAGTGAATAGTTTATAAGTAACAGTTTTAAAAAGAATTAAACCTCCTTTGTTTTCATGCAGTAAAATGGTTTCAAGTATTAGTGTAACATACCCATGATACGGATATGTGAAATAGACTTAATGTTCATAAAATGTTCATAAACATATATTGGAATCCGAAAACACGAAATTGGTTCAGGTACGAAACTTTTATTCACCTTTTTGAGTTTAAAGGTTTTTCGAGAAGAGAGAGACACAATCTTTCTATGCTGACTGCTTTCACATCGTCGGCTGTCAACACAACCAACGCGCGGTGCCCGTAGCGCACAAAGTCGTCTGGCCTCGCCCAGGTCTGAATCTCAACTCCTTGTTTGGAGGCAGGCACTCAACTCACTGCTTTTTCTCAAATCCCCAAATCCTCAGCCCATTCTTCCGGTGCGTGACGTCACTCACAGCCCCTGGTCCAATTTCTATCTGGGATTTTTATTTTGACATGTCTGAATGACACATCCTCTCTGCGCACGCGTGAACACCTGCGTTAATGTTGTACCTAACTAACCCATGCACTATGCGAAAGGTTCTCATCCTAACTAAACCTAAAGGCAATATATATAAAACAAAATCCCTCCGCCATTATATTACATTAGTACTATCTAACATAAATTGTGTATTTTGATATTAAACGTTTGTTTGCCCACTTTTAAATGGTTTCAAGTGCTACTATCTATAAACTAATTAGAATATCTAATATTGATTATTGGTTTACATACAATTAAATGATTTCAAGTATTGCTCTCTAAGACTAATAGTTATATTTACTATGAATCATTTGTTTGCACACAGTTGAATGGTTTCAAATATTGCTAAGACTAATTATTATATTAAAATTAATCATTTGTTTACATACAGTTAAAGGGTTTTATGTGGTTTCAAGAAGATCTACGGTTTCAAGTAATCCTCTTAAGCAAATCATTGGAGACATCCTGTTTTACCAATCAATGGGAATAATTGTTTCTACCAATCTAACTCAGAGTGGACCACGAAGTAAGGTAAATACAGAGGTTCTCCACATTTCCCTAAAGCGCCAGAACTGGAGTTTTTAAATCAAACGCAGTTTATTGTCATACAGGAAACTCGTTGGACGATGTCTTAACCATTTGCATACGTGCAGTCACACGTTTTCTACAGCACCAGTCCACACGGTGTTTTTTTGTGACGGAGTGACAATAAAACGATTCTTTCTTTGGGTTCTTTGTTTTTAATGGCATATCAACCTTTGTAGGTCATTTAATGCCAATGCTATTCTTCTGGAAGAACAGTTGTGGTACTATTTAACCCATAGCTAGGCAATAAAATGAGTCACAACAAAAAACAAAAAAAACAACAACGAAAAAACATATTGTCTTGGTCAAATACTTAAATTAATAATAGTTTCGATTTGTTTTCTTTTTTTAATGGCATATCAATATATATGGGTCATTTGATGCGAAAATAATCTTTGGAAAAGAAAAGAAATGGTGGAATATAACGCATAGCTGGAGCGATAAGGGTGTCCATACCTTTTCCAAAAGTATCAGTACAAAAGTGAACATATTTGTGCGGCTGACATTCGAGGTCACTTATTAAGATGACACAGTGCTGCATGTTAGCTACTGCGCACCGGAACACTCCAGAGAAGGGCAGATGCTTACTCAGTATTTGTAGTCCTCAACATAAGGTGTTTCTGATCCGGAGATATTAAAATACTGAAGGTTGACAAAGATCTGAATATTATACCGATACCTAACCCATGTACTTTATGAAGCAAAAGAAATTCCACAAAAAGGATTATGGAGGCAGACAACAGAGATGATCTACAGCTTCTCAAAAATACGGCCACATAAGCCTAATCTTAAATGCATAGTCCAGAATAGGCGGTATCTATCTATCTATCTATATATGCACCTATATATTTACAAATTCAATAAAAATGTATGCTAGTCATTTGTATGCTAACATATGACATGGATTTTCGGGTCGTTCCTAGTGACCCGTTGTGCTTTGACAAGCTGTCACGTTATGATTAGTAATCATGGCGATGGCAATAGTCGGGGTAGTTGGGTAGAGCAGGTGTGTAACCGGAAGGAGACCGCATGATGAGAACCACGTGGGCAGATTTAGGCAGCGTGCAGAGAATCGAGAGTCGAGCTAGGGACACGCAGCCGAGGGGGTCGTCTCTGACGACAGGGCTTGCATGGGGGTGCAAGCGTTGGCACTCTCTGGCTCTTGGAAGAAGATATGAGACAAGAAGGAGTCCCCTATCTTAGTGAAAGTCTCTGCATCAATCTCTCAATTAACAACAAAGTGTGGGCCACTTTCAAGAATAAAATGAGAGATATATTTTTATAAACAAGTGTGTTTCGTTCGTTCATTATGTTTGATTATTATACAACAGGTGACATTACTATCTGTCGATTTTACCAAGGCCTTCGATTCCATTCACAGAGGGAAGATGGAACAAATACTTCTAGCATACGGCCTACCAGAAGAAACCGCAGCAGCAATAATGATTCTCTACAGAAACACCAAAGTGAAAGTGCGGTCACTGGATGGAGACACAGAATAATTCAACATTGTAGCAGGAGTACTACAAGGGGACGCGCTAGCTCCATACCTCTTTATCATATGTCTAGACTACGTACTTCGGACATCAATCGATAACATTAGGGAAAACGGCTTTGAGCTGACAAAGAAAAGGTGCAGAATGTACCCTGCAAAAACAATTACCGACGCCGACTACGCCGATGACATAGCGCTACTTTCCAATACACCCAACCAAGCCGAAACACTACTGCATAGCTTGGAACGAGCCACTGCAGGCATTGGACTCCATGTTAATGCACACAAAACTGAATTTATGTGCTTTAATCAGAAAGGCGACATCTCCACACTAGATGGAACCTCCCTGAAACTGGTTGACAAATTCACCTACCTGGGAAGCAGTGTCTCATCATCCGAAAAAGACACACGGCTAACGAAGGCATGGACAGCTATCGATAGGCTTTCGATCATATGGAAATCAAACCAGACCGATAAAATGAAAAGCAGTTTTTTCCAGGCTGCGGTCGTGTCGGTGCTGCTGTATGGATGCACTACTTGGACGCTGACTAAACGGTTGGAGAAGAAGCTACACGGCAATTACACAAGAATGTTGCGAGCAATATTAAACAAGTCCTGGCGGCAGCACCTAACAAGGCGCCAACTGTACGGTCACCTACCACCTGTCACGAAAACTACAAGCTAGACAAACCAGACATGCTGGACACTGCTGGAGAAGTAAGGACGAGATCGTAAGTGGTGTGCTCCTGTGGACCCCCCCGCATATGGCCAATCAAAAGCAGGACTACCAGCTCGAACATACATACAGCAGCTATGTGATGATACGGGATGTAACCCCGAAGACCCGCCGGAGACGATGGATGATAGGGAGACGTGGAAAGATTGGGTCAGGGATATCCGTGCTAGCTGCACGACATGATGATGATGATGATGATTATACAACAAGCTAGTAAATTTAAACCTGTGAAATTAGTACAGCAGTTTACATACCTAGGAAGCAATATCCCATCTATATAATACAATACCAACATACGCTTAGAAAAGACAATAGCTGCTCTATTGATCATGTAGACATATGATATATCAGATAAAATCAGACGGGAATTTTTCTTAGCTGTAGTCCCATGAATGATTGCACCACTGGGACTCTAAAAATGATTAAATATAAAGCTTTGAAGGATTTTTCAAAGAATTCAGCATGCTATTTTGGACAAATTCTGGTTGCAGCACTTTTCAAAATAGCAGGTGTACAGACACCTGCCTCTAATCTCACAAAGTATCCAAATAAAATAAGCAGGATATGATGAGCAATACGGAAAAAGAACTTGTTAGCAACATTTCCATGAGGACTTCTTTTGATAAACACTGCAGTGTTGGCCAACCAAGACAGAGTTATATACATCAGTTCTGTGCAGATTCTGAATGCCGTCTAGAGCACCTAACATGTTAGATGACTGATAGGGATTGATGGAGAAGATTAAGAAAGGAATCTGTTCTGTTGGTATGGCTTAATGATGACAGAAATCAGTCAAGTTCACGGTGAATTTTTGTTGGATTTTTTTCATGGAATGTAGAAAGATTTTATGACACCTTGTTGAAGTATAATGATCGTCAAGTGTTTTATTGCGGCTGACACGCTAGCTATATCGAAAATGTTATAATAAAGCTGTTCTGGTTATTACATTAACTATTGCATGTCTATGTTTTCTTCAGAATTTTAAAAATTATCTTTGATTTTTATCATTCTATCCCTTGTTGGTCATCCTTTTATTACGGCGGGTTTATGTGATATTTTTTGGGGGAAAATTCAAGTCATTTCAGAAATAATAATTGTTTGTTTATTTAATGACATATCAAGCTTCATTGGTTAATTAATGCTAAAACTATCCTTGCGGAACAGCAGTTATACTGTTAAACCCATAGCTGAGCGAATAAATATCCCATTTCCACTGGTATTTGTGTGAAAGTGAATGTAGTAACACGACTGGAGTTCGAACTAGCTTACTACGATGTCACAATCCACTACGTTAGCCATTAAGGTATGTGGACTCCCCCAAGAAATCTACTTAATTGTGGAATGTATATTTCGAAAATTATAGGACTTTATAAATCTACATGTTTCCTTTCTTATTCGGGCCGAGAACTTTTCATTAACCCTACTTAAAGAGTACCTCTACAGATAGATAGAAATTAAAAAAAAACGCACATCTACACAGACAATCACAAGAGACATGCAAATTCCTAAATGCATAGAACCCCCGCACAAATAAATCACATTGAAAGGCGCAAACGTACATGCTCGTTTATACGAAGTAAGGGAAAATCAGAGAAAAACGCAAACAGTTTGGCGATGCAAGGATTTAATTGCAGACAGACAGCGAAAGAATGAAAAACCAAAACTAAATAAGTAAATAAATAAAACAGAACAAAAGAAATGCTAAAAAGTACCGGGGAAAAAGCCCTCTCCCTCCAAAAAATATACTTGCCCGCTTGTGTTAATCGATTTCGACAAAATCGATATGATTTTCTGCAAGTGGATTTCTATTATATTGTTTTCCATGCACGGCCTTTTAATACGATTTATTGTCTTGCAGACAAATTTCGAGAGCTTATGTAGCCTTGCTATCTTTCTATTAATCTTTCACTTCCTAACTACTGTTTTCTTTACTACTGGGGAAAAATCTCCCTCTCTCTCTCTTTCTCTCTCTCTCTCTCTCTCTCTCTCTCTCTCTATATATATATATATATATATATATATATATATATATATATTGCACACACTAACGCACACAAACACAGACTGTACCATTCAACTCTTACCATATCTCCATTTAAACATATTAATTTACATCCAGTGCAAATATTGTACTACTCATGAGTACTTAAATAAACGCATAGACTATTTAAATCACATGAATTAATAATAATGGTAATAATACTCAAACAGAACGCATTCCTGTCAGCTGAGCTTAAACTATGCAGAATCTATCCCTTGCAGAGGAACAATACCCAACCAAAAACGGTTAGTCCAACATATGATATAAAACTGCGTCAGTAAAACAAAAAGACTCTAATTAGAACCGTTGTTTTTACTCTGACTTAAAGAAATTATTAAGAGAAAAAATACTAAACTATGAAACTGTATTATATAACCGTCCTGACCTTTATTTCCTACAGAACGTTGAGACTTTCTCTTCCCGCCCCAAAAAATACAAGATGTACCGCCGATAACACTAACTGCATCTGGTCATGAGACTCCAGTTTTGGAGATCTCCGATTTGCGAAATACTCCTTGACTATATATATACCTTATTAAAATACATCATTCCAGTGATTTCCAAACAATTCTGGGCCATGTCCTACTTTGGTATTTCTAAAATTTTAATGACTTATGTAATTTTTAATTCTTATGTATTCAAAATTTTACAGTGATTTACGTTAACGAATTTTAAAAGGACATTACCTTGGTCTCTTAACAAGCCCAACCAAAATTTTGCACGCCCGATCAAAATATTATCATGCTACACCAGTGGGGCATGCGCTCCATGTTCGGAAGTGCTCGATTATTCTATTTGCCCCAGTGCAAAAACATCGTGACAAATAACTAAAAAAACGTGTATATGAACATAGACGGACGGGGATTCCTTTCATTCATTAGAAATATAGTATTAATTTACAGTATTAAAAAAAGACGAAGTGCTTCTATTTGCTAGTTCAGAATAAAACAGGAATATTATCTTAGTGTAATCCCTATTTGTCGGCAGGGCATAGAATACACCAACTGTATACCCTGAAGAAGAGTACAATCCTATCTCACAAAGAGATATCTTGAAGATGATACAGGTGAATCCACTGAGGAGCTCCAGTTCTGCATATCTGGGTAAATACTAAATCAATTTTCTCAGTCGGCCTGGGCTGCTGAATACATTGATTGTATCTGCAGAAGGGAAATACTCCACAATGAGTGTCCTGAATATGAAACAAAGCAATCTGATGGTGAGGCTCCAATAATGTTGAAGCTTTAAGCTATGTGGAGTATCCTTTCATTACCATCGGTACCAGGTCCACTCTGGCTGGGAGTGGCAGCACCTCATAGAGTCCTGACTTCAGGTCAAAGAGAACTAAACTGCATATTTCTACAAAAAGGATTTGTTAGAAAGAGAACTATTCAAAAGTATGAAAATGGATTTGCCATTAAATAACTTACAATAACCAGACCAATGTAAATCAGTGATTCGGACAAAAGAAATATTTCAGGAAATCGAAATAAGTTGCAACAACAATTACAACAACTAATCGAGGTGAGAGTCCTCGTGGTGTAATGGTTAAACCGATGGACTGTGGAATCGTAGTAAGCGAGATCGTACTCCAGTCGAACACTTACGTTCACTTTCGGGTAAATACGCCTGGCTATGAGTAAAATAGTACCACTGCAGTTCCTCGAGGAGAATGGCTTTGGCTTTAAATAACCTACAAAGGTTTATATGCCATTAAAACAAAGAAACTAATTTACGTAGGTTTGTCGTAATTGTCTACTTTTTACCGTGTCAAACCTTTTTCGGTTATTTAATGGTGAAGTCAACCTTTTAAAGAAAGTACATTGTTTCAATTAAATATTAGAAATCATATGTAAACAATAACAAACTTCAAGATACTTTTGAGTATTGTCACTGGGTCTTAAAATAAGTTGAATATCCCCTTGCCAACCCACAAAGGGCTAAAGCTTGGGGAATTACGTCGACATTATACGAAACTGTATCTGAAACTGTAGAGAAACTACAGCTCAGAAGGACTGTAACATGTGGAGGACCTATTTATTTACATTACTCCTAACTCTAATATATCAGGGAGTAATCACAGTTGAGTAGCATATCTATTGAACTAAAGTCTCACCGTTAGATACAGTTTAGTGTCACAATCAGTATCCTTTGTATTTTGGGGGGAGATGGACATCTTACCACTCTGCATGGAAAAAAGTCAGGGTTGGTATCTTATTCAGACTTATAGATAAGTACTTTTTTTCTCATGATAATTTGCCCAGTTGGTTGGAGTTCTAGAATACACCGACTGCAACTCTGCAGAGGGTTAAGACCCAACCTATGAGTATCCTGGATATGAATAGCTTGAAATAGAAAAGTTTTTGATAATTAAACTGTACTTACATTTAAACCGCGTGCTTATACTAAAATGAAATCTTTGAAATTGAACTGTTTTTGACGTTGAAACTGTACTAACACTAAACTGAATTGTTTAACATAGAAAATTTGTTGAGATTTAACTATGTGTTAACAAAATGTGTATTTATACTAAACTGAATTAGCTAAAATAAAACTGTTTGCATGGCGTAAAATAATCTACAAAAATTGATATGCCATGAAATCCAACCAACCAACTTCATGATAATTGTCTGAGTGAAAATAATTATGAAAAAAACTGTCTACTTGTTTAGTGACAAACGTAGGACAGTCCTTTTTTTCCCTTTTTTGTGACAGGATCTTAATCTTCAAAAGGGGATACGTTCAGCGTATTTTGACAGCACAGGGTTCTATTTGAGTATTATTACGGTTACTCTTAACACAAGTTATTAAAACAGTCTACGAACTTGTTCAAATATTTATGAGTGGGGCAATATTTACACCGAATGTAAAGTAATATGTTTAATGGCATATCAACATGCACGGATTTTCTAATACCTAATTTATCCATGTAAAAAAAGAAACATCTGTGATACTACTTAACCCATTACAGGGATATATGGATATAATTCTGGAAGTGAAGCTAATAGCGTGACGAGAGTTCGAACTAAAGTATAATGATGCCGCAGTCCAGTTCGATAGCTTCGCCGCTATGATTACTCCTCCGAAGTATTATACAGATTTTTAAAAAATGCAACGTAATTCTATAAATATTGTAATCAAGCTTTTACAATGGTATCAGATATAGTAAAATATACTGATGTAGGGAAATACGAAACACTGACGACTCTCCGTTGTTCAGGTACGAAATGTTTATTAACTTCTTGACTTTAGTTTTTCGACACGAGAACAGAGAGACACAATTTTTACTCTGCTGACGGTACTATCTGACCCAACAAACGCGCTGCACATCCTGCAGCACCCAGCTGAACTGGCCCAGCCCAGCCAAGAGTTAGATCTCAAGTAACTTATTTTCCAAAATCACCAAATTCTCAGCCCATCGCTTCCGGGCATGACGTCATTCACACCCCAGTCTCATTTTCTATATGGGGGTTTTATTATGACATTTGTAATTGTCATATCCTCTGCGCGCGAACGTGAACTGTACTGAAAGTGCACTCAGAGCCGAATAGTTCAAAGCCCAACCAAACCGAATGATGAACCATAATTAACAAAAAAGGATTAATATAAAAAAAAATCAATCCTTAATTTTATAACAATATCTGTGGTGGGTAAGTGGCTAACGTGCGGGACTACAGCATCGTAGTAAGTGAGTTCGAACTTTAGTCATGCTATTAGGTTATCTGTTGGACTAATTTTTTTTTTTGGAAAAGGTGTAGGCTCCCCTATGACTCTGGCATAAAATAACCCAGTGTTGATATGTCATTAAACAAATTTCGGCAATGGATTAAGACACATAAGAAGTTAATTAAATCCATACAAATCAAACCAAATTTAGATACTTATAATTACAATCGAATATATATATATATACATCATCATCATCATGTCGTGCCGCTGGCACTGATATCCCTGACCCTCTCTCGTCACTTCTCCCTATCATTCATCGTCTCTGGAAGGTCTTCAGGACTACATTCCGTATCCTCACATAGCTGCTGTATGTATGTTCGAGCTGGTCGTCCTGCTTTTACGCGGGAGTCCATAGGAGTACATCACTTATGAGCTAGTCCTTGCTTCTCCAGCAGTGTCCTGCATGTCTCGTTCGTTTTGTTTGGATAGCTTTCGTGATGGGAGGCAGGTTGCCGTATAGTTGGTGCCTTGTGGGGTGTTGCCGCCAGGACTTGTTCAATATTGCTCGGAACATTCTTGTGTAATTGCCGTGTAGCTTCTTCTCCAGCCGTTTAGTTAGCGTCCAAGTAGTGCATCCATACAGCAGTATCAACACGACTGCTGCTTGGAAGAAACTGCGTTTCATTTTATCGGTCAGGTCTAATTTCCATATGATCGAAAGCCTATCGAAAGCTGTCCCTGCCTTTGTTAGCCGTGTGTCGATGTCTTTTTCGATTGATTAGACGCTGCTTCCTAGGTAGGTGAATTTATGAAATAAACTATAAGGATTTGTTATGCAATTTGACTATTTAACCAAACGAAACAAAGGTAGCTGATATCTATCCGTATCTTCTTCCAGGTAAAATTTGTCACAAGAACATTCCAGTTTAAAGAGTGCGCACAAATCAAAAATCACGCGCAGCAGATGTAAAAAATGTTTGTTCTCTAAGGCACAAAGCGACAAATTTAGCAAAGTGGGTATTACCTCGTGGGGACACCCATTGGGACCAGGTACCCACCAGACCCAAATCTCCGTTGCAATTTGGTCGTTGTTTATCATCGATTCACCAGGCCAAAAAGGTATGGTACATGATGAGTCTATGTTTGTCAATGATTTACCAGACAAATAGGCCAAGTGCAAAGTGAATATACGCTTGTCATTGATTACAGCCCGACACGATTGCCAGGTGGTCGTCCCACGGCCGCGTGAGTTTAAAACGAAAGCAAGTTTATCGAGAACCGGTTGTTTTCAATAGACTCGATTTGTTGAATTTAGATGTTCGAATAAAATCTTTTTAGATGATTAAAAAGTGAAATTACATTGCAATCTGGAATGTGCCAATGTGGCAATATAATTTGAAGCCTCCAAATCAAAATACCTAATGGTTCCTGTGATTTAAAGCATTAAGTTTTTTTTTATTGCAATTCTTAACGTAAGTATTTTATAAATACCTCATAAATTTTAACTGGTCACAACAATTACCACCAGAAGAAAATTTTTTTTTTCGTTTTTTAAATTTCATTTCGTTACATTTTCTTGTCTGAAACCGGAGGAGATATTAGTCATGTTTAGTTAGGCACCTCTGGTGGTGTAATGGTTAGCAAGTTCGACTATCAAACCTACACGAGTGCGTTCGAGTCTTATTGTGTGCCCCCCTCATATGGCCTTGTGCTACATCTAAGCAAAAAGCTTAGTAAATTACTATTAGTTATGTTAAGTAGAGGGTGTGGCAAACGTATTGTTTTTGGAAATACTTCCTAATAGACACATGAGATAAATCTACTGTCTTCCTTCAGTGATTCTGATCAAAAACTGGGAAACAATGAAAGTAAGTGTTTTTTTTTTATTTAACAATTCAATTTTTCTTTAACAGAAAAACAAGCAGAAACATATATTTTTAAGAATATAAACAAGATTAAATGCGTGCATTATGTTAATTGCAATAGCAAATGGTTCTAATTGTACGTGGGAGTCACCATATCGCTGTCGCTAGCGTGACAGACAGCAAAATAGTAATAATTTACCAAGCTTTTTACATAGATGTCACAAGAACAGTGGAAACCAATGAGAATCGAACTCATTCGTGAAGGTTTGTTAGTCTTGCTCGTCAACCATTACACCAACGGAAATGCAAACCGACATAATACTAATCAAGTTTGAACTCAAGTCACGTTATTCTGTTTACTTTTAGATTATTATCTTGGATAATGGTAAGAACCTTTCTTATATGGGAGTAAATAACCAACGAAGGATATGTCATTAAAAAAGAAACTAACAAAGCAAGCGTAATTTCATTGCCTTTTACCAACATATTAAAATAAGCATGATTTGGTTTCTTCACTTCCTGGCACATAATCCTTCATGGGTTATTTAATGCTAAATCCATTGTGATAGAATAAGAGTAATGGTAGTATTTAACCTATAGCTTGGAGATAAGGAAATCAAATTTTTTCTATGGGTACTGGTCTGAAAGAGAAAGTAATTGCGTGACTGGTGTTCGAACTCGCTAATTACTACGATGACACATTCCAGCATGTTAGCAACGAACTTGTGAGGTGCCCCCTGAATCCGGAAAGAATTCATTATTCATACATGCAGAAATATATACGTACAGAGAAAAACCATATATATATATATATATATATATATATATATATATATATATTTAAGAGACTTATGTTTCTCACTAGCTCACATATATAAATGCATATGAATGTACCGGGCAGCAGCAGCACATACGCAAACATACTATCATTTAATAGCTCACAAACCTAAGCACTCAAACACACAAACTTAGACACACATACACAAAAGTAACTCCAACTTTTCGACCAAAAAATTAACCATATTTATAAGTCTTTTTTTGAAAACCTTCACACTGCCTGACATATGCAAAATGCCTGAAACACAGGGTCACAAACTCTACCAAGTTATATATATATATATATATATATATATATATATATATATATATATATATATATATATATATATATATATAAAGGTTTGTCAGTACTATAAAAATGAACAAAGAAGAATTCATTTAAAGTCATTAACCGACGTAAAATCATACAGTGTAATTTTCGATCAGGATACTCAAAGACACCGAAGATAATTAGCCACACACACACACACACACACACGTAAATATTTGTCCCAAAAAACATCTGGAGAAAGAATGAACTTTGTCGAACTGATCGTAAAGGGAGACTTAAGGTTCTTTTATTTTAAGTATTCTTAGATCTAGTTTTTAAATCGATTTTAAAGTCGAGTTTGGTTTGGTTTGGTTTGGTTTGGTTTGGTTTATAGCATATCAGCCATTATTGGTTATTCAATGTCTAATCTATTTTTCTGCCTATAACCAGTTCTATTTCAAATAATTCAGTTAGGCTTTAGTACACAGTTTAAATGTCAAAAAGTTGTATTTCATATTATTCAGTTTAGCATAAGTACAAATGCTATTTAACCCATAGACAGGACCTGATCAGGTGACATTCCTTCGGGCCAGAGTGGACAGGGAACGATGGTAATAAAGGGCTACACCGCATTTCCAAAAGCTACAGCATAACTTGAGCCTCAGCATTAGATTTTTTATTGTAATATGCAGTACACTCGTTAGGGGAGTCTTACCCCTCTGCAGAGATGCACTTGGTGTATTCTGCAGCCCCAAACGATTTGGTATCAATCACATAATATATATATATATATATATTAAAGTATATGCAGGGATCAACTGGAGAGGCAAGAACGAATTGATAAGCAATGTTCTCTAATGGATTGCAGCACATTGCAAGCCAGTGTTGACCGACTAGCAAAGATTTACATCAGCTCTCTCTGGACTGAAGATGAAGCCTAAATGGTCTGCCAGGTGTAATGAATGATAGGGATGGATGGTGAGAGAGAGAGTCAGAAGACCTATTGCTGTCTCCTCGAATCGAAGATTATGCTTATGACGAATTATATATATAATATTTATGTGTGTGTGTATGCATGTAAGAGTGTTTGTATTTGTGAAATTTTGAGGAGTGTAAATATTCCCTGTTAAGAGATATAGAGAATAACGAAATAAATTTGTGGCGTCATTTATTTCTAGATGTTTTCAGAAAGGCTTGAGTAATTATAAATTCGATCTATATCATTTTAATATCCCTTGACAAATATTTGATTGTAGCTCCTGATAAATGAAACGAAAAAGTGCCTGTTATATATATAGTCAAACGCGGACAGACTGTTTCGTTGGATTACTACTCTTCAGTGTGGCCTCACACAAAGAACGCTTGAAGCTGGGTATCGAAACCAGCCCAACTTTACTTGGTATCAAACCGCTCGGCCAACAAGCGTACCACGATGTCAAAGGAATTATTAGGCATTATGTAGCAACAGCAGCAGCAGCGTTCGTTTGTTTATTTTTATACCTTACCGGCTACCAGAGAGCTCAATTCGTTCGAAGAACTTTGCATTATGTGAGCGGCAGCCGAAAATTTCTCCGCCAGAGTGCTTAACCACTATGGGGGAGAGTATATATTGCCATCCACATACATATGGGGGTGTGCAAAGATAAATCATCAGTAATATAATTCGGTCTCTGGTCTTTCATCATAATATTCCCCCACGTAGGAGACCAATGAGGGATGATCAGACCCCAATTCCTTTTCCAGCTGCTAATAATTACAATCTTCACTTCCACACTTTAATTTGCTGCAAATCGTGGTCGTTAGGTGGTTTCTTAATTACATACATTTCAGTTACCTCATAAGCAACTTACAGCAACCAACTTCAATTAAAACCACTTTCTTTTAACCACTATTGTATTTGCAATTTCGAGATTTTTCTGTCGTTTCTTTACTTGGATACATCAACAATATATATATATATATATATATATATATATATATATATATATATCTGTGTGTGTGTGTGTGTATGTGTGTGTGTGTGTTTGCGTGACCTTTTCTCGAGTCCTGTCAAATAATACATATATATATATATATATATATATATATATGTATGTTGAACTCCCTCCATAATGGACCAGTCTTCAACCATATATACATGTCAACGAGCGCCAGACGTGTCGATCAAGCCCACCTCTCCAGTTGTTTCGTCACACTTTGGCCGGCCGTGTTGTCGACTGCACGGCTCGATCGAGTGACCCTTATCACTGGAGATCCCTCTGGCCTCGGGGGGGGGGGCGTCCCTCCAGGCTTTTATCCCCTTAGGGGGTAAATTTACTGCTTGGTGCCTGAAGAACCCCTTTTTAAGGGTGATTCTGACCGGGTCTAAGGTATTTTTAGAAAATGGCGGGCGTGTGTGGGCTGTGGCTATGCTCCCCGACCCAGCCTGGAGAGACCTTGTGCCGTATTCCTCCGGTTGCTGGGACGGATGATAAATACAGTTGACCAAATCCCCGTTTTTAGTGCGCCTCTCCAGTTGTTGGGTTGAACTTCGGCTGGTCTTATTGTCGACTGCGCGGCTCGGTCAGGTGTGCCTCATCACTGGAGTTCCCTCCGACCTCAGGGAGCCGTCCCCAAAGCTTTGAATCTCTTCGGAGGGCTTAGGTTTATTGCATGGCGCCTGAAGGTCCTCTCTTTAGGGGAATTCCGACGAGGCCCGAGATACTTTTGCAAAATGCCGGGTGCGTGTGGGCGGTGGCCCTGCGCCAAGACCCACCATAAAAAGTCCTTGAGCCGTATTCCTCCAGTTTTTGGGTCGCATTTTGGCCGGCCGTGTTGTCAACTGGATAGTTGCGGTTGGGTATGCCTCGTCACTGGTGATCAATCTGGCATCAGGGGGCCATTTACCCAGGCTTTAACCCTCTTCGGACGGGGTTTGGTTAATTGCTTGACGCTTGAGGTTCTCCTGCTTAGGAGAAAAAATGGCCTTGCACCATACTTATCCGGTTGTTTGACCGGAGGACAAATACAGTTGAGTGGATCCACGTGTCACAATCACGTGTGATACCACTAGCGTTTTGGACGCATAGTCACTACCCCACTGGACTCTCAGCTTCCTATTAACTAACTACTGTTTAACCAGTTTCACTTGTATCTTATTTCTGTTACTTGAATGTATATGTTTTTCTTTTAATCTTTTTGTGTTCCCCGTGTCTTTTTTTTGCCTGCACCACAACAATATATATATATATATATATATATATATATATATATATATATATATATATATATATATTTACTAATCTAATAACTACCAGTATTCACGGTACAGACAAAAACAAAAAAAACCGTGGCCAGGAACAAGAGAAAAAGTATCTCGAATCACCGCCCAGGGGAAAAAGAAAATCTTTGGGTCAAAAAGAAAGAAAAGGCCAACCTCGTCCGACCCCTTGTAAACAATCAAGGGATGCGCAGTCAGTGGTCAAAAGAAAACCAAAAAACCCTCCGCGAATGCTGCAATGCTACAATTACTAAAGTGCTCAACACCAGACAATAGAGCCAATTATAGACTTAACCTAAATCGCTAGTCGAAAATCTTCTACTAAAGTTTCACCTTAACGGATCATCAGGAAGCCTAACCTCGTCAAGAGTCGAGGTTAGGCTTCCTGATGATCCGTTAAGGTGAAACTTTAGTAGAAGATTTTCGACTCGCGATTTAGGTTAAGTCCATAATTGGCTCCATTGTCTGGTGTTGAGCACTCTCTCTCTCTCTATATATATATATATATATATATATATATATCGGAAAGTATGTAAATGATCTATAAATTCAATAAATTTCATTTTCTTAACTTGACTGAAAAATTTACTAAAAAATACTAAAGTTACAAATTTATTCTTGAAACAAAAAATGGTGTAAGTTTGAGTTAAATAATCTCTAATATTTACATGGCACAAGCAAAAAGTTCATACATTCCAACCAGCGGTTTGTATTGACTAAATCTTGTTAGTATATGCGTGCGTGCGTGCGTTTGTGTGTGTGTGTGTGTGTTTTGTTTTGTGTGTGTGTGTGTGTGTGTGTATGTGTGTGAGTATGTATGTGAGTAAAAGATCTTTGTATGAGTATGTCACTATGTAGGGTAGAAATAATATGTATGGGCTGAGAAGTGAATATTTCTAATAGCAGTAAGAACATGTCTAAATAAGCAAAGTATTTTGTTTCAATCTAATTTGATTAAACGTTGTGAAAATCAGATGCACTCTTGAATGAACAGAATGTTATATTTTCCCTCCAAAGAAATAAAGTCGAAAGTTTTGAACTGTTTTACAGAATGAATCGCTTATTTTATAACATTGATGTGGGCTGGAAATTAGATTAACTATGACTTTAGTAAATTAAAAAGGTATTTTTAGCAATCAGGGGAGCAAACGATTTCTTAAAATATTTTGGGTTTTGATTCTTCAAACTTTTCATGGCAAGTCAAGCATTGTCATCAGCGAAATATTTCTTTCTTTTTGTTTTTTTTTTTTTTAAAGGCGTCTTAGCGTCGGGTAGGCAATAAATGTAAAAATACATACATATATATAAACAGCTTATCGTGCGTATATTTGCACAAAATTTAACCCTTTTTTTTAGTATGGAAACCCGTTGATTTTGCACACACATACACTCAAGTATATATATATATATATATATATATATATATATATATATATATATATATATGTCTGTGTGTGTGTGTGTGTGTGTGTGTGTGTGTGTGGTTAGACAGTAGTCGTTCATTTACGCGTGTTTCATTAAATAATAAAAACAAACTTTATCTGTATAATTTATTTAAGTTCCTTTCAAGTTTCCTGATAAGTGTCCTTATTTTACAAAAGCAAGTTCCCCCGATGATGGCCTATGAAGGGTCCGGAAGCGCTCGGGACGATTTTGAGAAATTCATCTACCAATTCCAACCTGAAACTTAGACACCTATGAGGAAACTTGAAAGGATCTTATATATATATATATATATATATATATATATGTATATATATATATATATATATATATATATGTGTGTGTGTGTGTGTGTGTGCGTGTGTGTGTGCGCGCACGCGTGTGTGTGTGGGATTATTGGTGCTCAAACATGACATGTCCCAGTTGGGTGGGATTGCAGAATACACCAACTGTATCTCTGCAGAGTGGGTTAGACTCCCTCAACGAGTTTCCTGGTATGACACAATGCAATCTGATGGTGAGGCTTCAGTAATGCTGAAGCTTTAGGGAATGCGGAGTATTACTTTCTTGCCATCGCTCCTAAGTTCACTCTTTCCCAGATTTGTAGCACCTGAAAGTCCTATCCATAAGACAAATAGAACTAAACTGTGTAATTTTGTTAAATTGAATTGTTTGAAATCGAAATTTTTATATGTATTAAAATGGATTTGGCGTTAAATAACCTACAGTAGTTGATATGACATAAAACCTAACCAAACCAGACCAAATCACACGTGCCCTGATGAAGAGATCAAGTATTTTAGTGACACTTACGGATGAGGTTCGACTAGTACGTGTTACACAAGATTAAAACGACTTCCTGTCGAATCTGACCAAGGGGAAGATTCGATTGCTCGTTTCAACTGAAGTGCATTGCGAATCCCTGGCTAAATTTTCCAATTTCGCCTTTGTCTCTACCGTGTGACCTGTACTCCAGTACATTAAGTCGGTCACCGTATAATACAAACAGTATTTCACTTGGCAATATTCCTATTTATTTTTCAACATATTCTTCTGTATTATTGAACGTAATATAATGTTGAAAACTAATTACATAGATGGTATATTATACAAAAACATTAAGTTAATAACTAAGGAGACAATACCCATATCTACATTCCACTCTCTCTCTCTATATATATATATATACATGCATATATATATATGTGTGTGCATGTGTGTGTGTGTGTGTGTGTGTGTGCAAGTGCGCGTGTGTGCATGTCTGTGAATGTGAATGTATGTATATATGTATGTATGCATTTAAAGACGCTCTTTATACTGCTTTTAATTTGCAGTCAATAAACATAAAAAAAGCTTTGAAGCACACTCCACCAAAATACTGACATTATATATATATATATATATATATATATATATATATATATATGTGTGTGTGTGTGTGTGTGTGTGTGTGTGTGTGTGCCTGTGTATAAGTAGATATGCATTCAATGTTTTTTTTTCTGTTTATTGACGGCAAATTAAAAATTCTGTAAAGAGCTTCTTCAAATATGTATGAAAGAAATTTGATCTCATGCAGAAAATTAATTTGGTTTGTTCTACTGCTTTTTCTAATTAAACATATTCTGTTTTGTTGGGATTTTTTTTTTGTGTTTCACATATTTTTCTCTATCTATCTATCTATCTATCTATCTATCATGCATATATATGATCTATATAAGAAGTCACTCATCTCTCTCTTTCTCTCTCTTTATATATATATATATGAATCTTCGTTTATATTTATTTTTTCTTTTTTGCTAAGCGTATATATGTATTTACCCCCCCATATATATATATATATATATATATATATATATATATATATATATATATATATATATATATATATGAATATATGTAAGCATTTACGTAC
>OY757928.1:55597021-55812021 GCA_963585895.1 Sepioteuthis lessoniana | reverse complement strand
GGTGTTGTGTTTTTTTTCCAGATGTAGATGAGGGGAATATTCTTTTATGATTTCTGTGTTGTCTCTGGCTTTATAAGTTATTGAGGAATTTAAACAAAAGTTTGAATAAAACACGAAACCTGCATACAGACAACTGGACACAAACATATATATATATATATATATATATATATATATATATATATATATATATATATATATATATATATATATATATATATATACGTAAAAATGTTAAATAAATAATAACTACCTCTTCATTTAAAACAATCCTACCACACAAAAAGTCTCAGGACTCACACTCTCACACATAGAGGAAAAAAACTGTAATTGAAACACACACACACACACACACACACACACACACAAAAAAAAAAAAAAACAAAACAAAACAAAACAAAACAAAAAATATCAAATATCAAAGACCATTGAGTGGTAAAGCAAGCTAAGGTAATCAAACTATCCCAAAAAGAGAGTAATAACCTCCATATAAACATTTAACAAACAGAAAAGCATTCAAACTGCAAACACGAGTGCGTTCAAGTCTCATTGAGTACCCCATTAACAACGGCTTGTGACATATATGTTATCTGACGATAACAGCAAGCTAGAAACATACATGTATGTAAGAACAAAATAAATTAACAAACCCTAAAAATACTAGTCGCTTCGTGGACCTACTCATCACAATATATATATATATATAATATATATATATGATGTGACATCCAGCAACCCGCAAAGGTTGATATGCCGTAAACCCAACAGACCTAAAAACAACCAACTTTTTTTGTTTTTGAATGAATTTCAATAGTGCCACACAAAGCTTAGTAGACACATTTTGCATCTTTTTTGTATGCGTTGAATAGCAAACTGTTATGTAATATGACTTAGAGTAAGGAGCCTAGCTCGAATAGATTTATGAACCTGGGAAGTGAAGATTAATTCCAATTGATTTTTGAAGAATGATTCGGTGAAGATTAATTGAAATAGATTTTGGAAGAATGACTAAGTTTATTATAAAACGTGGAGATTAATGAAAATGGATTTTTGAAGTATGACTCGGTGTATTACAAAACGTGAAGATTAATTGAAATGAATTTTTGAAAAATGACTCGGTGTATTACAAAACGAGAAGATTAATTGAAATGGATTTTTAAAGAATGACTCTTACATCACCTTAAGGAGAAAGTAGAATGAGTCGAGAAAGATATGTTATCACTGAGAAAAAAACCGTGGAAAAATTTATCATTATTCTGCTAGAAGCAGAGAGAAATATAGGAGAATTTATTTTGACTACAAAGATCGTCATGGCTAGATTTGTTTTAGGAAATATGATTTTGATTGCTGGCAAGCAAACACAAGGTTCACTCAGAGGTCAGGGTCTGACAATGATGATAGGCAGGTGAGCGAATACAATTGCTGTTTTTAAAAAAAGAAATACTTAATATCACAATTTTTTAAAAATTTTAGATTGAAATTCAGATTCGATAACGAACAGCATTCTTAATTTGAACCATTGTTTTGTAAGCGATTGTTGATGTCATATCACGTGACTGAATTAACAGCCTGTTGGAAGGAATTGGTTAAAGTGAAATTTGGAAGAAGTAGGAGGAATCACTAGCCCCTTTGGGTGAAGGTGAGAGGAAATCGAGTTCTAAAGGTGGAGGTGGAATCGAGGGTGTGGAATTAGTTATTGGACTCCAAATTGATAGAAGATTGCTTTATCAATAGCTCCGATACTCACCACCCAACACTAGAGAAAAATGCCTATTAGTTGAGTGTTTCCTCTATTACCAGAGACCAGAAAAGAACGACTTAGAGAAACCTTGTTACTTTGAGTCTTGACCGTTTACCAGACTCTCCAATAAAGAAGAACTGATAAGAATGAACAAAGTGCGATATTTAAATGATCTTGTGCCTGACTATCAAGAGAAGGAAGGACAGAGAAAACTATCATCATATTTACCCAACCCCTCCGCTCAGGCAGGATATGACACAAGGTCAATTTATTAAGCGGAGTTTAACAGGTTTGAATTCAGAGTTTGCCTTCTCCTAGACTAGTTGCCTGACTAAGGCTGAAGAACCTAGTCTGTCCTACTATTTACCCATAGCTGGAGGGAGGATAATTGGATTCATACCTTTCCCAAGGGTAGCAGTGCTATTTGAAATGTAATCAGTCCAGGATATGAACTCGTGTCGTCGTGTCCAATTCCTACGACGATAACCTTTACACCACGGGCTCCTCAAAAGAGAAAACTATCATAAACCCTACCTGTAATCATCAGACTATAAAAAGCCAAAAGCAGAAATACAATAATTTGAGAAGCCCTCTGACAGACTCTGAATCCGAAGAAATTGACTGTTAAATCTTTGGCTAGGTGTCAGTGTCACATGACTACTACCGCATCAGGCTGTGTAAATGTATGCACCATTTTAACTAAGCAAAATATTATTGTTACAAACATGTATACAGTTCTTTGTTGTGCGGTCTCATACACCCATTCCTCGATTGGCGACGCGAATTCACGATCAATCTGCTGTTTGGTTCGAGAATACAACGTGGGTAGATTACCAGATCGACTAGGCCATCCACTGATATAATCAACAAAGGAACACAGTCCGCGGATCGAAAGTGGAATCCCTAGCTCCGACTGATGAAAGCAGTTGCTGGGATTCAGTAGATTATCATACATTTTTTAATATATCCGTTAGATTGCTGTTTAGAATTATGTTGTCAGCTGCAGTTTCATTATTTTTTGTACAATATAAGATAGCAGGATTTGTTTATTTCCATGATCTATTTATTTGTTTTCTTTATTTGATGATTTTATTCAGAATATTGGAGTATCTCTGGAGGGAGATGTGGTGGGGTTTGATATTTCCTGTCGTTTTTGTTCAGTGGTTGGGGTATGAACTGATGCCCGTGGTGTAATGGTTAACGTCGTAGGAAATCGACACGGCAACACGAGTTCAAATCCTGGACGAGACAGATTGGATTTCACATAGCACTAATACCCTTGGAAAAGGTATGAATCCAATTATTCTCCCTCCAGCTATGGATATATAGTAGGGAAGACTGGGTTCTTCACTCTTGGTGAGGCAACTAGTCTAGGAGAAGAAAACTCTGAATTCAAACCTGTTAAACTCCGCTTAAAAATTGACCTTGTGTCATATCCTGCCCGAGCGGAGGGGTTGGGTAAATATGATGAACTGGTGTACCTGTTTAAAATTATTTGATTTATTTATATCGCAACTCTTAAGACGTCGATATGTTTTCTGTGTATGAAATGTTTATCCCCTGAATATGAGTTAATTTTAAAATACTTTGACTCTAAAAAAAATCCTTACTTTAAGTAAGCTCGAGTGGTAAAATTATTCGAAAGAGTTTTTTTTTTTTTTTTAATTCAGTGGATCTTAAAAAAATTCATATAGCTTCAAAACATCAACTGGTCACCCATTTAAAAAAGATTCATTTTATAAAAGATAGCCTTTTACACATAATACTGCGTTTCTTCATAATCATTGGACCCATGTGACATCTAATAACTCAAGTAATAAAAATGCTGAGTTCTTTTCTGTTTCTGAATGGAAAATAGTAGACTATAACGAATAATAATCCTCGATCACAAGTGAATATGAGAGTAGACCCACCTAAGAACTATCCTCACTTACAAACGAGTCTCTGTGGCGTCATGGCTAACATGCTGCATTGTGATATCATCGTGAGCGAGTTCGAACTGCAATAAGGCTACTGCATTCACTTTCAGTCTAATACCCTTACTAATCAACCAGTTGCAAATTAACTCGTATGTATAATTAAAGTTCTACAAAAATAGCTTTTGCATTAAATAACCCATCTGATATGCCATTAATAGGAAAGAAAGAATATATCCTCTCACTAAAACTTTCTGAGTTGTTGTAATTTGTTTTAGTCGGTTCATCCATTAAATTAACTCTCACCTTATTCTGGTGTTGATATCTAAGAAATGTTGCCAAGATTTCCCTCTGCTAACACTCTGTCAACGCTTATCTTCCTGTCGCCATCGTTCTTCGTTCATGACCGTCAAAAGGCTCGCCACTTCTGAACGTGTCTGAAATGCCTAACTTACCAGAACATGTACAGAGTTTGCAGATCAATTTATTGCCGCTTCCATTCGTTTTTTTCTCCACAAGAGTCCATCCTATGGTTGGGGCACATAATACACAGATTGAATCATCTGCGTAAGGCTATGACCCCACCTTAAAAAAAGTATTCAGCTAATGACATTAACTTGAATCAAGTGGTGAGGTTACATTTCTCAACCTCTGTCGAGTTAAATCACCCATTCGTTTCCATTGCTCCCATGTACGTTGAGATTTGCAATAGTAGTACTTTTCAGATTCCAGTCTCTGGTTCACATAGATCTGCTTGAAAATTATTTGTATTAGATAGGAATACTTAACTATATACAAACAATTATTATCAATAGTATCCACTCATTAGAGCTTTTCATATCAGCGTTAGCCGATGGTTTTTCACTGGAGTCTGAGTGACAGCAAGTCTCCTCAAGTCTCCAGGAGTTTTCTCAGTATTCAAGCCATTCTCAATAATGCTGTCGTTTGCATGGTCTCCACCTGTCTGCCAACTTCCAACTCCTCCAGTCCCTTTAGTATCACTTTAGTTACTGTTCCAAATGCACCAATTACAATTGGTATAAACACCTGCATGTTCCACAGTTTTTTCAATTCCCTAGCACGGTCAAGGTACTTATCCTTCTTTTCACATTCTTTCAGTTTTATTCTGTGGTCAACCGGGACAGTAAAGTAGACTATTTTGTATGTTTTCTTTTTTTTTTTTTTTGTTGATTATTTTTTAAGTCTGATCTTCTGGCCGAGATTAGGTGATCCGTGTGTATGCCGAAGTCGCATTGGAGTTTATGTATGTCATTTTCTAGGACAGGTGATAGGTTTTGCATTATTATTATTATTATTATTATTACTAAGATTTTTCCACACCAGTTTAAGCAGGTCTTTTACTGGAGTCTGAGTGACTGGAAAACTTCTCAGGTCTGCATGAGTCATCTCAATAATATGGTCTGTCTCAGCAATGTTTTTGCTTAGATGGATTTGATTCCTCTTTCGATTTCCAACAATTATAGTCCTTTCCAAGATCCTTCAAGTGAAACATTTACATTTCGTCTTACCGTTACCTTCATGTCTTAAAGCCTTTTCAGTTTTCAAGCACGGTCTGAGAACTTTTCTCTTTGTTTTCAATTTCTTTGATTTTCATTCTGTGATCCACAAGGAAAGCAAAATCTTTTATATGGCAATGTTCTTTCTTTCTTTTTTTTCTTTTAATTATAATTAGGTCTGCTCTTTTGGCTAGGATTTGGCGATCCGTTTGTATCTCAAAATCCCAGGTTTTACGCTTTGCGAATTTTTTACACAAGCTGACTCTGGCAGTCTTTCACTGAAGTCCGACAGTAAATCCCCGTGTTCTTCCTTTGATTTCCAATCCAGCCGAGCTTTGAAAGACTTTGTGGATTGTTTCAAGAGCACCAGCTAGCATTTGCATTTCAATCACCCTCATATTCCACAGTTTTTCAGTTCTCTGACAAGTTCCTTATGTGTTGTCTTTTTTTTTTTTTTGCTTCTTTTTATTTTTGTGCTGTAATGCGCTAGAATGGCAAAATCCACGAGATCAGAAGTTTTTTTTATCTTGTAAGTTAACACTACGTCTGGTCTTACGGCAGGAATTAAATCATCATTTTTATCTCAAAACCAATTTTGGGGTCTCATTCTCTTGGATGTATTCTAGTTTGTAAATAAAACAAGTAGTTCTATGGGCAAATTTTTACGTCTTGCACAGTTTCAGAGGATTGTCTTCCCACCCAATTGTACTTAGTTTTTTACTGTTTTTTTTACTAGTCGGCAGGATTTGCTCATTGTATAATTATGCGTTTTATCTCTGCGTCCACATAACGTTGGCCCACTCGAGTGGGGCGGTAGAATACACCGACTGCATCTAAACAAATGGGTAAGACTCGCAGAAATTTTATGATACTAAACAATCTGATGATGAGTCTCCAGTAATACTGAAGCTTTGGGGAATGTGGAGTACCCCTTTATAGCCATCGCTCCGAGTTCAACTCTGGCCGGGGGTGGTTATACCTTATAGGGTCCTATCTATGGGTTAGATAGAACTAAATAGTGCACTTTTGCTGAACTTTATTGTTTGAAAAAGAACGGTTTATATGTATAAAAATGGATTTGACATTAAATATCCTACAAATTTTTATATGCCATAAAACCAAACCAAACCAAACCACATAACGTACACTAGCTATTCCGTTGAGTTTTATCAATTTTCGCTTCACCACGATTTGTTCTTATAGCATTGATTTCTGCTGCCAAAAAACAAGATTCAGTTTCTGTCTTGAGTTCTCTCTTAGCAATATGCCATTTCTTCTTGTTTGCAATATCGCTGGATTGTCTGTTAAAATATCCTTACGGTTATTTTTCCCCATTTTTGTTTTCTCATTTTTGATATTTTTGTTCTTATGTTGGGATTACTTTTACTGGCTGCTGTAAACAGTCTTTATTTGTATTGTTGATGTATTTCTCAAGACCTTGATGCATCAACCTAAACCACAATGCTGATAAGAACATTTCCTTTTTCTTTTCTTGACTCATTGTTTGTGAATATCATTTCTCAGGTGTAAGGCTATGAGCATAAATATGAATATCCTTGGCTGAAGTCCATTTATCAGAGAAACTCCCTTGTCAATTTCAAGAACTGTTCAGAGTGTCTGACATGCAGAAAGCACAGTGTTTATTCCTTTGATTAGATTTCTGCTGTAGATCATGTTTTTTAAAAGTTTTCTTGTTTTACTGAAGTGCGTTTTTGTTGCATATCAACTCTTGTAAGTTATGTAATGCCAAATATTGTTTAGCATCGTATATATATATATATATATATATATATATATATATATATATTAACTATCGCATATCAACAATCGTAGGCAATTTAGGTGAAAAAATAAAAACTGCCTAAAAGTATACACATATATGGATACGAACGCTCATGCATACACACAATCACACAGAATAAACTCTTTTAAACACACACAACATACACACAACGAAAAAAAAATGTCTGCAGAGGTCAAGGGTTTTGACGGACAAATAATTCCAAAAGTATATTCACGGACGGAGGTCTTGGAGTTGACAAGAACCACAATTCTATTAAAACAGTCACGATCATAAAATCCTAAGTGACCACCCAAATAAGCCAATAGCTTCATGAACACGACTCTCAAGTCAGAAACACGTATAGAAAAAAATATAAGAAAAATAAACTTAAACCAAATTAACGTGCAGACCTATTCATTGTAAAGTAATTGATTTTCTTCGACTGGACATAAAAAATTGAAAGAAAATTTATATAGGCGTTGGGCTACATTTAAGCAAAAACCTTGGTAAATTATATATATATATATATATATATATATATAATAATTAGTTTTTTAAAAAACTGTTCAGTTATTCTGATGAATTGAAAAAACCCAGATCGTAAAATGTGCCAATAGAAATATTACACTAACTGTTGTCCGGGAAAACAATCCATAGAAAAAGAAAAATACTAAAAGCACACGTACTACTTGAAAATAATCAACCGATGACTCATGATTAGCCTTCAGATAAAATACCCACATAATTCCTAAAGATAAACATGATAGTGCTCAATAGGCTAAGTAGAGCAAAATTTGAATGTCTGCTGAGTTAGAAGAAATTCTACTTACGTGGATCATCAGGACATTTGTAGGTATCATACAATAACTGATGATTATACAACAGCATTGCTTCTAACAAAGCCTTCATCAGATGATGACTCTGGGTTCAGGCATTGTTTCGGGACCGAAGCATTATATATATATATATATATATATATGTATATATATGTGGATGACTATATACATATACTCCCCTACCCCCGTAGGGTTAAGTTCTTTAGCGAATGAAGTAATCGCGTTGCCATTAGCGTTTGTTGCAAGGCTTCTCATTTATATATGAATTGAGCTCTCGGTAGCCGTTAAGCGGATGTATATAAACAATAGTAATTGTGATTTATAACCGTTTAAAATTTACTTCGCTGCTATTAGTTCCTCGTGGGTGAGAGGTAGAGTCTCGGATTGGCGTTTGAGTCAACCGGTTTTCGATCTCAACTACGGGAAGTTAGTATGTCTAGCCACACTGATGAGTTCTGATAGAACGAAGAAGATCTGTCTGTGGATTACTATATATATATATTGTTATGCCATCATGTGCCCAGCGGTCTTGCAGGGTTCCAAGTCCACCAGTTAAACGCAGGGCACGGACGTTGCTGTGGTCTGGTGAACGCTATTTAGTGTTACAGATATCACCAACTCCCGAGCGGAACCACATTTTAAAGCTACCAGGCGAGTTATAGGTGAAACTCTTAAAAGTCAACACAGCTAACTGGCCAGCTTTCCCCCTCAAATACAAGGTTCGAAAAATACAATTCTTTCAGAATAAAAAAAGGACTCTGAACTGCCGTGTTTGAGTTAACAAGATTAATAACAATATTATTTTATTGAATAAAAGAAAGAAGCAAAGAAAACACAATTCAGGTAAAAGTCAGAAGCGAGAAAGTCTTTCTATATCTCGGAGGAGCCTCCTCTAAAATGACCGTATCCCAGACTAAGCCCTTCATAAAATACCTTTATCCTCGGACGAGCCAGGCCTAAAATGTCTGTTAATGGCGGAATGTGAGAAGGTAGTTCGACAATGGTAGACATGGTCCGGTTTCCTTCTTACGATGGGATTTAATTGCTGATCCTGTGCTCCACATATCAAGTTTATCATTTCAGTATGAATGCACCAGGATAAAATTGAATATACTTAAATTGTATGTTCATTTACTTGAAGTTTTGTAGAATTTATTCTCTTCTCTTTTTTCTTTCGTTATTGGGTTCTCCTAACACGTTGATAGAAGGATACACGTCTTATTTCAGATAAGACAAGGATTGATTATTGTTCCTTTCCTCATGGACAAGTTTATTCTTTGGGTATTCGGAGTGCTGGTTCATTCAAAAGGATAAGCTTTTTCTTTTCTCTCATCGTTCTCTGCGCGGCATTATTTTGGAATTAGGGTTTCTTTCATATCCCAAATTATATTCTTGGTTTTTCATCAAACAAAAGGCAACTCCTTACACGTCCTCATCCTTTGAGGAATACATGGCAACTCATTCGGCGTCTTCACCCAGTGATGAATGAATGGCAACTTATTTCAGTGGTTTGAAAAATTACCACGTGTTGATTTTTTTTTTTAGCGGTTTCTTCCTCAGTACCAAATACGGCCGAGGGGTCTGTGTATCCGCTGACACATACATGTCTAATAGAGAGTGAGATCCTCACATGCCTCTCTATTCTTGTAATGATAGAGAGGGTGGGAGAGAGACAGCTTCTCCCATTGCCAATTCTGGTTACTATTATCGTCGTCCGATAGCCAGCGTGTCATATTTCCCTTCACCACAACCCGGTAAACGTATTAGGGTTTCATATTTCCTCGTCAATATATATATATATATATATATATATATATATATATATATATATATATATATATATATAAGTATTCTAGTTTTGGCCTACTTAGTGTAATAAGCACTTTTACATACTAGCTTTGGTAACTCTGTCGGTGTTTTTTTTTCCTTTCGGCAAGACATGGCGGTGTAGTTGATTATTTTTAAGCAGTTCGGATGTTTTTAGTCGGAATTGTTTCCACAGATATCAATTGGTGTTAGATTTTTTAGTAAATTGAATCATCTCTTTTCTGTCACGCTGCCATGGTTATAGAAATAGCTTTGGTGAAGGAATTTTCGGTCGCCGCTCGCATAATGCAAAGCTCTTCGAAAGAATTGAGCACTCTGATAGCCAATAGGTTATAAAAATGTAAACAAGCGGCTGCTGCTGTTGCTACATAAATACTTTAACAATACCCTTAGCAAGACGTGGTACGCTTGTTGGCCGAGCGGTCTGAGACTTAGTCTAACGTAAAGTTGGATGGGTTTCGATCCCGGCTTCGAGCGTCCTACGTGTCTAGCCACACTGAAGAGTTCTGATAGAACGAACCAGTCTGTCTCTGGATGACAATATATATATATAATTTGTAAATTATTTCCAGTAAAAATAATCGTTGAAGATCTTTATTTGACTCTTACTGGTTCTTCTGCTCAAGGTCAGAGTATAGGTAATGACGGGGTATTATGAATTCTCCAAACTCCAAGACCAGAGCTTCACAGTCAGTTGTAGTTCAATGTTATACATCGGACAATAAAAAAAATTCAAATGTTTATATTTACCAACCCCTCCGCAAGGGCAGGATATGACACAAAGTGATTTTTTAAGCAGCGTTTAACAGGTTTAAATTCAGAGTTTTCCTTCTCCTAAACTAGTTGCCTCACCAAGGTTGAAGAACTCAGTCTGCCCTTCTATTTATCCATAGCTGGAGGGAGAATAATTGGATTCATACCTTTCCCAAGGGTATTAGTGCTATGTGAAATGCAATCAGTCTCGCCCAGGATTTGAACTCGTGTCACCGTGTCGATTTCCTACGACGATAACCATTACTCCACGGGCACCTCCACAAAAAATTACAAATGTTGCCATCCAACAATCATCATCATCATCATATCGTGCTGGCAGCACGGATATCCCTGACCCTCTCTCGCCACTCCTCCCTATCGTTCATCGCCCTAGGCAGGTCTTCAGGACAACAACCTGTATCCTCACATAGCTGCTGAATGTACGTTCGTGCTGGTCGTCCTGCTTTTGCGCGGCCATGTGTGGGGATCCATAAGAGTACATCTCTTATGAGTTCATCTCTGCTTCTCCAGCAATGTCCTGCATGTCTGGTTCGCCTAACTTGAATAGTTTTCGTGATAGGGGGCATCCAACAATAATAGGTGAATTTAACATTAACTATCTTAACAGTTAAATGGTTTCATGTACAGTAATAGATTAAATTGTTCTACTTGACCTATAGAGGGGACCCTAAGAGATAGTATCACCCCGGGTCTGACACTATTTGGGAATAATGACTCTAAAGAGATAATATCCATTTTCCAAAGCTCCAGGATTTGACTCTCAACATCTGAATATTAACTGTTATATAAATGATTTTATTTCGGCGATTTTACCTTTGTTCAGAGGTGTAATCGTTGTACTTTCTAGCACCAGCCGACTGTAGTTTTTAACGTATATATATATATATATATATATATATATATATATATATATATATATATATATATATATATATATATATATATAACAGACTGTTTCGTTTTATCACAACTCTTCAGACGTCAAGACACGTATGACGATTCAAGCTGAGATTGAAAGCCGGCTAACTTTACGTTAGACATAGTATTACACTGCTAAGATATATAGGCGTGAATATTTATGTGTTAATATAAAATATATAAAATCAAGTTATACCGAAGACTAATTTATTCACAGTTGAATAATCAGCAAAAATTAAACATATTGTATGAAGCCATGATCAGAGCAATGTTGATTTGCGATGTTATATCTTCTGAATTATATACTAAAATTTCCTTTTCATATTAGATGTCGGATGCATTTTCATTCACTCTTATATATATATATATATATATATATATATATATATATATATATATATATATAGGTGAAGACCACTGTGGGCCTAAACTTATTATACAGGACCCCTTATTATTTTGAATATATTACCTAATGAAATATCTGGAGTAGACTTTAAACAATTTTATAATCTTGTATTCTGTGTAACAAACTTTATTATGGAGCCATCCATTTATACGAGGGAACATCTACACCCATTGATGAATCAATCTTTGAAAATGCTCACGAAAAAATGAGAAAAACGTAATAGGATTCCCTTTGATCGAATACAATTATTTATTTATGAAATATGATTTTATAAAGTGGAATTTCATTTAATCGATTTCATTGCAATTCAGACATTAACTCAGAAGGATATCAACGGAAAAGAAATCAATGATAAATCAGTTATATCTTTTGTATAACGAACCTATATAGCCAGTAAAAGTCCATTAAACCATGACCCCTTATAAATCCTTTTCCTCTTCATTTCGTGTGCCGACTGTAATAAATATTTTGGAAACCCTATTCTCTCAGTAATGGTAGCATTAAATCCTGATCTTACCCTCCTCAAATGTAGATACTTTATTCCAGGATATCAATACATTTCAATAATAAATAAAGAAATAATGCACATAAAATAGCCCTATTCTGAACTAAATTTTTCATTTAGCAGCCCTGATTGTTCCGGATTCCTTTGCGTTTCTCCATAAAAAAGAAAGAGGAAAATAAGAATATCTTCAGATGCTATATATAATAATAATAATAATAATAATAATAATAATAATAATAATAATAATAATAATAATAATAATAATAATAATAATAATAATGAGTCTGTGGTACTTGCATTAATTACTGACATTTTCATGCAGTTTATGGTTAACTATATCCCGTCGGGAAAGTTTTGAAAAAGCTGACCGTGTCCTCAGCAAACGTGTGAGAAGAAGATTGTCTCCTGATTATGACACTAAAATGCATATATTAGAAAGGTGCCTTTGGGAGTCTGGCGAGTGTTGAAAACCTATTCATTTTTTTTTTTTGTTGCTCTTAGATGCACACTGATTCGGAATAGTAACCTGTTTATGTTCTCAATTAGAGGAAAAATACATCTATTTGCAATAGAATGATGCAGATAAGAATTCATATCATATAACAGTGAAAATTCTACATAGGTCTTGCCTTCCCTTAGGATCAAAGTGAAAGCAAGACTAGACAAGAAAAATTAGCTATCACCTTGATTGATTACAAAAGGGCATATGATATGGTTCCGAACGGCTGGATAATAAAATTTCTCAAAATGTACAAAATATCACATTAAGTCATGAAAACCATGAAGGTTTGGAGAGTTAAATTGACAGCAGGAGGACCAAGCTTGGCTGATACAAAGATCCAAAGAGGTATCTTCCAAGGAGATGCATTATCACCATTACTATTCATAATTGCCATGATACCCTTTATCCACTCAGAAAATAAACAGCCGGATACTAACTTAGCAGATAAATCACCTAATGTACATGGATGACATCAAACTATTTGCAAAAAATGAAAAAGAACTGGAATCCCTAATACACACAGTTAGAATATACAGTCAAGACAGAGGAATGGATTTTGGCATAAAAAAATGTGTCATGCGTGTAATGAAAAGTGGCAAACGTCATAAGACTGACGGAATAGAACTACCAAATCAAGACAAGATTAGAACGCTCGGAGAAAACGTCGCCTACAATTACTAGGGAATCCTGGAGGCTGACACCATCAAACAAGTACAAATTAAAGATAAAATCCCGATAGAATATCTTAGGAAAACTAGGAAACTACAAGAGAGACAAAAATCTCCAAGAGAAACCTTATAAAAGGAATAAAACACGATAGATAACAGAATGACAATAACCAGGAAACAAAAATGGGAAGAAAAACAACTCTATGGGCATTTTTAACGACTAACAAACAATATCTCTCATGAAAAAAACCTCGGCCTGGCTAAGAAAAGGAAACCTTAAGAGAGAAACAGAATCTCTCCTAATGGCAGCGCAAAACAACTCTATAAGAACCAATCATATCGAGGCGAGAATAGATAAAACTCAACAAAATAGCAAGTGTAGGCTATGCAGTGACAGAGATGAAACCATCAATCCCATAATAAGCGAATACAGCAAATTAGCACAGAAAGAGCACAAAAGTAGACCCGACTGGGTAGGCAAGGTAATCAACTGGGAAATGTGCAAGCAATTTAAATTTGACCATACCAACAAATCGTTTGTGCACAACACAGCACCTATCCTGGAAAATGACACGCATAAACTCCTATGAGACTTTGACATACACACAGATCACCTAATCTCAACCAAAAGTCCAGAACTTATAATAATCAACAAGAAAAAAAGAGAATTTGCAAAATTGTTAACTTTGCTGTCCCGGCTGACCACAGAATAAAACTGAAAGAATGTGAAAAGAAGGATAAGTACCTTGACCTTGCTAGGGAATTGAAAAAAAACAAACTATGGAACATGCAGGTGACAATTAAACCAATTGTAATTGGTGCGTTTGGAACAGTAACTAAAGCATTACTAAAGGGACAGGAGGCTTGAGGAGACTTGCTGTCACTCAAACTCCTGGGAAAAACCATCAGCCAACGCTGATGTGAAAAACTCAAATGATTAATTAGTAATAATAATTTCAGGTGGGTAAGAATATATGAAATGAGACAAAAGGATCTATTACCTTATGTACAATGACGACATCAAACGGTAATGATTTGCGAACCCTATTACAGTCAGTGAGAATATACAGTCAAGATATAGGGATGGAATTTGGTACAAAAAAATGCGACATGCTAATAAGGAAAAGCGGAAAACGATACAGAAGGGGACGAATTAAACAGCCAGATCAAGAAAAAATTGGAACGCTCGGAGGAAAGGAAACGTACAAATAATCGGTAATATTGGAAACGGACACCATCAAACAAGTAGAGATGAAAGAAACAAATTAAAAAGGAGTATCTCAGGAAAACGAGGAAACTACTCGAAACCCAAATATATAACAGGAACCACACATAGAAACAATAAACACCTCGGCTGCCCCCTTCGTAAGACATTCGGGACCATTCATAAAGTACACTAGAGAAGAACTTAAAGAAACGAAACAGGGAGCAAAAAAGTAATGACGATGCATAAGGCAGTACATTCCATTGGTTATACGGGTCCGGAAAAGAAGGAAGATGACTTACCAGCGTTGGTGATAGCGTTGATACAACAATACAACAACTCGAAGACTATATACAACAGCCCGGATGAAGACTGATTATAGCCACAAGAAATAATACAGATAACACGAGGATGAACATAACAAAAATAACTTTAAAACACAAATGGGATGAAAAAAATGTGTATGGATACTTCAAACGACAATTTCTCACAAGAAAATTAGGACGAGGCTAAGCAGAAACCTTAAGAGATAAACTGAGTCTCTTCTAATAAAAACACAAAACAACGCCATAAGGACCAACCATATAAAAACAAGAATAAATAAGACGCAACAAAGCAGCGGATAAAGATTATGAGGTGATAGTGACGAAACGATCAATCACATTATAAGCAAATGCAGCAAATTAGCGCAGAAAGAGTATAAGATAAGTCACGATTGAATGGGCAAGGTAATCCTCAGGGAATTATGCAAAAAAATTAAATTTGACCGACAAGCAAATGGTTTACTCACAACTCAGCATATCTCCGGGAGAATGACACGCATAATTTTGAGGGAGAATTTTGGGATACAAACGGATCACTTAATCACTGGCTAAGAAAAGGAAACCTTAATGATATTACAAAATAGAGAACTTGTAGAATTGTGGATTTTGCTTTCCCGGCTGACCACAAAGTAAAATTGAAAGTAAGTGAACTGTAAAATAATTACAGAGACTTTGCTAGAGACCTTAAGAAACTGTGGAACGTGAAAATGACGGCGTTACCAATTATAATTTGTACTCTTGGTACAACCACCTAAGGATCAGTACGGGGACTAATGAACTTGGAAATCAGTGGAAAAGTGGACACTATCCAAACTAAAGCATTTTTAAGATCGGCTGGAATATTAAGGAGAGTCCAGGAGACATGAAGGAACTTGATTTCACTCAAACTCATGATAAAACCATTGGCTAACGTTGGTGAGAAAAACTCTCAGAGGTTTAAAATAGCACATCACGCATCAAGTCCCGGCCCTGACATAAAGATTGCGTCACTAATAAAAATTGACATGATTTTTATAAAGTACGAACCATCAAATGCACACGTCAAAATTTAAGCCCGATTCAATTGTTATTTTACTAATTAATATAATTTAAGTGAAGCTAGCGTTGCAATTTTTCAAAACAATGGAAAAATCTGAATTTCGTGTGTTGATTATGTATTAATTTCAGGTGGATAAAACACTGTTCAAGCAAAACAATGGTTTGATAAGCATTATTCGGACTCTGTTCCGTCTGAAACAACGGTCAAAAGGTGGTGTGCTGACGCGGCCGCACAGACACAAATGATGCTAAACGTTCCGGTCGCTCTCTTTTGGCAGTTATCCCGGAAAACACCAAAAAACTCAAAACCTCGTTTTGGCTGATCGTAAATTAAAGTTACGTGAGACAGCAGAGGAGTTGAAGATATCAGAAAGCAGTGTATACACATTTTTCATTGAACATTTGTCGATGAGAAAGCTGTGTTCGAAGTGGGTACCACGTTTGCTCACAGTCGATCAAAAACAACAACGCCTCGACAATTCAGATTGTTGTTTGCAACAGTTTCTACGCAACAGAATGGAGTTTTTGCGTAAATATATAACAATACATGAAACATGGATCCATCACTTCACTCTGGTGTTAAATCGGCAGTCATCAGGGTTGACAGCAGCAGGAAAAAAGCCGCCCAAAATGACCACAGACGCAAACAACAGCAGGGAGGGTTTTGACCTGCGTATTTTGGGATGCACGAGGAATTCTTTTCATAGATTACCTTGAGTAATGAAGAACCACTATTAGCAAACATTATATTGCATTATTGGAGCGTTTAAAGGAAGAAATTGCCTAAAAACACCCACCAATGAAGAAGAAAAACGTGCTTCTATCACCAAGCAAATGCATCGTGTCGCAAGTCGATCGTAACGATTGCAAAACTACTTGAAATGCATTTCAAATTGCTTCTGCTCCAACCCTATTCTCCAGATATAGCCCCCAACGACTACTGGTTGTTTGAAGACCTTAAAAGAATGCTCAAAGGAAAAAGATTTAGCTCCAATGAAGAAATGCTATCGGAAAACGAAGCGTATTTTAAAACCAAAGAAAAATCATTCTACAAAAAAGGCATTGAATTGTTAGAGAAGCCTTGCAATCAGTTTATCTCCTTAGAAGACTATATTAATGAATCAAGTTGAATTTTGCCTAAAAGTTAATGTTTTATTAGTTAGGCCAGGAAATTATTGAGTGATTTGTTAATAATAATATTATTAATAATAGTATTCCATATTTGACCATACGAACAAATGTTGTATGCACAACCCGGAATTCATCCTGGGTTTCTTAAATACAAACAGGTCACCAAATCTCAGCCAGACGACATGACCTAATGATAGTCAACAATAAATAAATAAATAAATAAAAAGAGAGAACTTACCTAATTGAGCATTTGCCATTCCGACAGAACACAGTGAAAATAAAAGAAAGCGAAAAAGGAGATAAATAAATTGACCTTACCAAAGAACTAAAATAAACTATGGAAGATGAAGGTGACGGTAATACCAATTGTAATTAGTGGGCTCTGAATAAATCACAAATGCGAGAAGACTTAGAATTGCGATGACGATTGCAGACTAACCAGACTACAGCATTATAAAGATCGGTCAGAATACTAAGTAGAGTCCTAGTGGCTTGCTGTTACTCAGACTTCAGTGAAAGGCCATCAACTAACGATAGTGTGAAAAACTGTCAAGGAATAGCAGCGAAAATAAATGAAAACACAAAAAAATATTTAACTGAACATAATAGAATAGATTAACAACATTAATTGAATATTGCTACGTAAAATAACGCACCGGGAAACGCAAAAACACAAGAAACCATTAAAAAAAAACAACAAAAGAATATAAAATAGAAGTAAAGAAACCGATTAAAAGATTACTTTAAATTAGAGAAATTAATGCATGAAAAGATTAAAGTTCTCATAAAAACTCAATGAGTGGCAACTAAATATCAATTATATATATATATATATATATATATATATATATATATATATATTAGTTTTTTATATATATTTAATAGCATGGGTGCTTACCTATGACTACTGGTTTCATGCCGTCATTATGCAATAATCAGTAGGCAGAGAAAGAAAGATTTTGGAGAACTTGAATAAATCGAAAAATACAGTAAAAAGGACGTTACGTTAGGATTGCTAATAAGTCTTTTGTCTGTATGCATGTGCATGTGTGTGTGAGTGTGTGTGTGTAGATTATATTTGCTTATTGTTGTGTGTGGTCGTATATGTGATTTTTAGTATATGAGCGTCTATGGTGTTACATGAGCCGCGTGGCTGAATTGAAGTTGTGTCTTGAATATATGTGTAACGATGTGTAGAGGAAATCGCGAGATAGTTGAAGAACCAGCCGAATAAACATTTTTTTGTGTAATGATGATTTTAACAGTAGAAAAATGCATCATCATCATCATCATCATCATCATTCTATTATGAAAAAAAATGAATTTTTTAATCAAACTTTTAATTATGATAGACGAAAATGGATGCTGGATCTCAAACGTAAAAATAATTGGTGAGGTGGGAATATCGTGGTGTTAGGAGACATGGTATATTGTATTATACTATGGAGTATTATGCAATACTTGTATTTGTATGTTGGAATATGCTCTGTTTTGAATTGCAATAAAAATTTGTATTAGTTGTCTATGATGTGTTAATGTTATATTACGTATACGTTATTGTAATCAATGATAGCACGTACGTAAGTAATATGGTAACTATACTGTACTAAGACGTACTTTTAACCATCATGAAATTATGGCCAAATTCATATCAACAGAACAAACATCTACCTTCAAATTTCGACCAATGCACCTAATCTATCGCCACCTCTACCATCACCACCCACCATAATAATATCACATCCATCACTATAAACCCCCACCCTCCTTCACAAATAACCCCACAACACGCCCGATGCATCGTAAGAACCTGTTTTTCTCCATCGAACCTTTATATCCATCTCCAAACACTCTCACCATTTACATATCATCTATTATACTTACATATCAATTTAAAAAAAATCTTTTTCGTCATAATGTAATTAAGATGATGAATTCATTTCTTAGTTTAAATCATCACTACACACAAAAAATTATTTAGCCGAATCATCAACTGTCTCGTGATTTCTGCAAAACACTGCACATTTTTTTTCCAGAATATTAGGTTATTCCATAATATTTTCTTTTGCATAATTTAGAAGACATTTATACCCCGTATGTATATGAACTCGTCTGATTTAAGTCATACACTATATATTCAGAAGTATAACCTATCAATACAAAAGTGTTTTGTGTCTTATTTGTTATTAGTTTATTTAGAGATAGATAAAATACTTCGAAGAATAACTCCTAAGTTTACTGATTAATAATTGCTGCTGATTAATAATTTTTGCTGATTTAAGTCATACACTATATATTCAGAAGTATAACTTATCAATACAAAAATGTTTTGTGTCTTATTCGCTATTAGTTTATTTAGAGATAGATAAAATACTCAGAGGAAAAACTCCTAAGTTTGCTGATTAATATTTTTACTGATTAATAATTTTTGCTGATTTAAGTCATACACTATACAAAAATGTTTTGTGTCTTATTAACTATTAGTTTATTTAGAGATAGATAAAATACTCAGAAGTATAACTCCTAAGTTTGCTGATTAATACTTTTTGCTGATTAATAATTTTTGCTGATTTAAGTCATACACTATATATTCAGAAGTATAACCTATCAATACAAAAGTGTTTTGCGTCTTATTTGTTATTAGTTTATTTAGAGATAGATAAAATACTTCGAAGAATAACTCCTAAGTTTACTGATTAATAATTGCTGCTGATTAATAATTTTTGCTGATTTAAGTCATACACTATATATTCAGAAGTATAACCTATCAATACAAAAATGTTTTGTGTCTTATTCGCTATTAGTTTTTTTAGAGATAGATAAAATACTCAGAAGAATAACTCCTAAGTTTGCTGTTTAATAATTTTCGCTGATTAATAATTTTTGCTGATTAATAATTTTTGCCAAGGTTCCCTAATGGGTTTTTACATTTTACAAGCAGCAAACATTATAACTAAGTTCTAATTTCAGAAATTTTATCTAAAACGCAGAATATCACATGGAATTTTTGTGATCATTTGTAAAAATCCTAACGCTGCATTGAAGTATTCTGTAATCAGAGGAAGCGGAAACATCTTCCCCATTTCATTGATTATGAATACTTCCATTATAAACAAAACAATAGTGGCTAACAAGATTGTTGTCTGTTGTTTCAATGCAGGTTGCTGACATGTAATGAAATTGTAAAGCTACAGACAGAATCACGAACATAATTAGCATTTTGGGTGTCAAATAAATACAATGAACTATTGTTAAAAATAATCTTCAGTTTTACGACAGAAACGGGTAAATTTTAACAATTTTGGTCCACCTTAACTTGAAGATTACATGTTAGAGTTTTGAGTAATACTCTTGGAATATTACGAAAAGAACTAAAGAAAATACAAAAATCTAAAATGTTGTATTCATAATATTAGAATGATAAAATAGGAACACTTATTTACGAACTCTTTTTAGGAGGGTGCATTTATTCTGTTGGAGGTCTGTAATAAGTGCTTATTTTCCATCTATTCATTTAAAAATCAAACTTGTTTTCTTCATCGGTCAGTTTCCCGCAGTCCACCAAGTACGTATATTTTGGTCAACATAAAATAAAAGAAACTAATGTTGTTCAAAAAGAAAAAAAAATATTGTGAAGTATAGCAGATCTGTGGGTTATACAAGCACAACCCTTTTGCAGAAAATGACAGTAGTTTACCGTAAATTGCTACAAAAACGGGTCAGAATTTATTTCCCCACGAAAACCTTAGTTAATTTAGACATTTAGACTGCGTACTTATGCTAAACAAAATGCTCGAAATAGAACTCTTTTGATCTCGAAACTGTATACTTATGCTAAACTGAATTATCTGAAATAAAACTGTTTTGACATTAATTCTGTGTATTGCCCAGTCGGCCAGGGATTAAAGAATAAACGGACTGCAACTCTGCAGAGGGGTACGACCCTCTCCACGGAGTATGCCGGATATGACACTAAACAATCTGATGGTGAGGTTCCAGTGAGACTGGGGCTTTAGGGGATGCAGAACACCCCTTCCTTGATATTGCTCCCAGGTCCACTCTGGCCCGGAACGGTAGAACCTGTCTAGACTACGTGCTTAGCCCCATACCTCTTTATCATCTGTCTAGACTACGTGCTTAGAACTTCGATCGACAAAATCAGAGAAAATGGCTTCGAGCTGACTAAGAAAAGAAGCAAAAGGTACCCCGCAAAAACAATCACAGACGCCGACTACGCTGATGACTTAGCGTTACTAGCGAATACGCCTAATCAAGCAGAGACACTACTGCATAGCTTGGAACGAGCTGCAGCAGGCATTGGCCTCCATGTCAATGCGCACAAAACTGAATATATGTGTTACAACCAAACGGGCAACATTACCACTCTAGACGGAGCCTCTCTGAGGCTAGTGGACAAATTCACCTACCTAGGAAGTAGCGTCTCATCAATAGAAAACGACATAGACACACGGCTGACGAAAGCATGGACGGCTATAGATAGGTTCTCAGTAATATGGAAATCAGACCTGACCGATGAAATGAAGCGCAGTTTCTTCCAGGCAGCAGTTGTATCGATACTGCTATATGGATGCACTACATGGGTTAAATAGAACTTAACATGGGTTAAATAGAACTAAACTGCATACTTATGCTAAACTGAATTCTTTGAATTAGAATTGTTTGACTAAACTAAATAGTTTAAAATAGAAATGTTTTTCACTATTAAACAGTGAACTTACATTTAAAGTACGTGCTTATGCTAAAATGAATTGTCTGAAATAGAACTATTTTTGACATTGAAACTGTACTTATGATAAACTGAACTGTTTAATATAGAACTGTTTTGCAATTTAACTGTTTCAATAAAATTTATACTTGTACTAAACTGAGTAGTTAAAAATAGAAATGTTTTGACAATCTAACTGTGTACTTTTGATAAACTGAATTGTTTGGAATAAAATTAATTATTTGTATTAAAATGGATTTAAATAGAACTAAACTGCGTATTTATGCTTAACTGTTGTTTTTTTTTAATTTGAATTGTTTGACTAAACTGAATAGCTTGAAATTGAAATATTTTTGACAATTAAACTGTGTACTTATGCCTAACTGAACTGCTTGAAATAGAACTGTTTTGACATCGAAGCTAAACTGAATCGTTTGAAGTAGAACTGTTTGACAAACTGAATAGCTTGAAATAGAAACTTTTTGATAATTAAGCCGTGTACTCATGCTAAACTTATTTGTTTGAAGTAGAACTGATTATTTGCATTCAATGGATTGGGTGTTAAATAACCTACAAAGGTTGATTTGCCCTAAAACCCAACCAACCAGATAAGCAACGATAAGGAAATTCAGTTTTAAGACGGTCGATGATTTGTAGTTGCAGGTCATTTAAGTAGGGTTTAACCTGAATGCTAATTTAAAACTTAGTGAATAACTTGAAAATATCCTAAAAAATTAGTGAAAATATCCGTATTAATTCCGGGAAGAATCTCATAGACTGACTCGCTAGTATTCACGGAGTGGGTGTGGTTGCAACAATTTTGGGACTTTAAGAATATACAAAACTAGAAAGGAAATATTGATTGTAGTTGACTGTCTTATCGATTATAAAAATTGACCGATGCACAAATATGAAAGAACAACAAAATATATTGAAAACATGAATAAGAAAACACATGGACGGTTCAGCTAAGGTAAACGTACATGTGATAAGCTGAACCCTAATAAGGAGGAGAAAATATAAGGGATAAAGTTAATTTCTATGCGTAAGAATACGAAATAAAATCATAAAGGCTAATTATATCAAAGGAAAATACTTACTACAGGAAGTATAGGCTAGGTAGAAAGGGATATAAAAACTCTTTATCACTTAAGAGAATGAAGTAACCTGGCAAAGTAATGCTAGAACTTGAATGAATGTCTATTGGAAATGATTCGCATGAAATTTTGCAAAAGAGTAAAACTCGGTAAAATACTTTTCGGTCGAACTTTAAATAAATTACTGATAAGTAAATACGTTTTCTACATTTTTAAAGGTAATCGTCCGCTAAATAAACTAGTCTAGGGAAAAGAACAGTCTGATTTCAAAACTTTTTCCTTGTTATACATATATATATATATATATATATATATATATATATATATATATATATATATTATTTAAACTATATTTGTAAATAAAGTATGATTGATATCGGTGATAGTGCATATATATATATATATATATATATATATATCCTAGTTTTCTACATTTGTACATAAAGTGACCAGTGGCAATGTTTGGATATATATATATATATATATATATATATATATATACGAGGTGTGTAGCAGAAATAATGATCCTCTACAAAAACACAAAAGTAAAGGTACGTTCACCAGATGGAGACACGGAATACTTCGACATTGTTGCAGGAGTACTACAAGGAGACACGCTAGCCCCATACCTCTTTATCATCTGTCTAGACTACGTGCTTAGAACTTCGATCGACAAAATCAGAGAAAATGGCTTCGAGCTGACTAAGAAAAGAAGCAAAAGGTACCCCGCAAAAACAATCACAGACGCCGACTACGCTGATGACTTAGCGTTACTGGCGAATACGCCTAATCAAGCAGAGACACTACTGCATAGCTTGGAACGAGCTGCAGCAGGCATTGGCCTCCATGTCAATGCGCACAAAACTGAATATATGTGTTACAACCAAACGGGCAACATTACCACTCTAGACGGAGCCTCTCTGAGGCTAGTGGACAAATTCACCTACTTACGAAGTAGCGTCTCATCAACAGAAAACGACATAGACACACGGCTGACGAAAGCATGGACGGCTATAGATAGGCTCTCAATAATATGGAAATCAGACCTGACCAATGAAATGAAGCGCAGTTTCTTCCAGGCAGCAGTTGTATCGATACTGCTATATGGATGCGCAACATGGACGCTAACCAAACGGCTGGAGAAGAAACTTGACGGCAACTACACAAGAATGTTGAGAGCAATACTGAACAAGTCCTGGCGACAACACCCCACGAGACGCCAACTGTACGGCCACCTACCTCCCATCACGAAAACTATACAGGTCAGACGAGTCAGACACGCCGGACACTGCTGGAGAAGCAAAGACGAGCTCGTTAGTGACGTACTACTATGGACCCCCACATATGGCCAAGCAAAATCAGGACGACCAGCCCGAACTTACATACAGCAGCTATGTGAGGACACAGGATGTAACCCAGAAGACCTGCCGGAGGTGATGAACGATAGGGAAAAGTGGCGAGAGATGGTCAAGGATATCCATGCTGGCGGCACGTCTTGATGATGATGATGATGATACGATAAGTTTCCAGACTTTTTTCGTATTATTGATAGTACATGCATGAAACTCAAGTCTCCTTCAAAGTAATCTCCTCTGGCTGTGATGCACTTGTACTGATTCAACAATTTCTGGAAAGCCCAATGGAAGCCTTCTTGTTTGAGCGTGTCAATGACCTTCGTCACAGCCTCTTTCATCTCCTCAATTGTCCCATAACGACAGCCTCTGAGCTTAGGGAACAACCAAAAGTCACAGGGAACAAGGTCTGGACTATCGGGGGGGGGTGAGCAACTGTCAACTGTCAGACTTGGTCAAATAGTCTGTGACAAGTATAGAGATGTGGGTTGGTGTATTGTCCTGTTGGAAATGCCACTGACCCGATTTGAAGAGTGCTGAACTTTTCCGACGGAATCTCTTCTTGAACTCTCTTAAAACCACACATGGTAACCCTAACCCTTTGGCAAATTAACTCTGGTGTATTGACTTCCTTACTCCTCCCACAACTCTCATCATTCCTCACAGACTTCTTGCCTTCCTTGAATCTCTTATGCCACTCAAAGACTGATGCTCGATTCATGCAAGATGCTCCAAAAACAGTCTGAAGCATTCCATACGTTTCTGTGGCATTTTTTCCAAGTTTAAAACAGAATTTTATTGCATATCGTTCATGTAAAGTGTCAGATTGCCTCTTTGAAATTCACCAGCTTTGACAATTAGGCTTTTGTAGGGTGTATTCCAATTGCTGCTGTAGCTGTTCATTTGAAGCCGAAATCATGAAAACAGTCCGTCAACTTATAAGATGTATAGCAATAGCATACTGGATTTTCAAGAGTCTACGATAATTTTAAATGCCTTTACAAAAAAGTCTCGAAACTTATCGTATGCTCCTTATATATATATATATATATATATATATATATATATATATATATATATATATATATATATGTGTGTGTGTGTGTGTGTGTGTGTGTGTGTGTGTGTGAGTTTGGAAAGTTTACAAACAGAGCCAGTGGCTCTTGGTGATAGTTTCTTACTCCTTCAATCATCAGTCCTAGAGCTTAGTCTATTTAATTATCAGATGTACTATCCGGTCTATCTCACATATTTAGGGAGTAGCAGTTATAAAGATATATTGTGTTCGACTAACTTAATATGTAATTAGTTTATAGTGGTAAAACCAGGATGATATTTTGGTTAAGTTGACAACAAAATGCATAAATACTTTTGTAAACACTCTGCAATCTTTTTAACTAATTGTTTAGCTCATAAACAGGTTGCTCCTCCGTACATTTTTAAGACTAAAAATCGGAAAATTAGATGAAATTTAGCTCCCTTCTCAAAACAGTTGTCCACATGCTGACAAAGGGTATATGCATAATATTTCCTTGGAATATTTGGTTCATAGATGGTTGACTGTTTGTTGTTGCATGTAATATAAGCAGGGATTGACCTGTGCACCAGCTTAAACAAAATATGGTGAATAATAAAAAAAATATACCTTAAAAATTTAGCGAAAATATAGGTTCTAATTCCTGATAAGATAAGTAGATGCTGAATGTAGACTATACAAGCAAATACTCTATTTGATTCTTTAATGTATGTGATTCCGGTTGCATTAGATCTTGTCCAAAACGAAAAAAATATTGAAACCGAATTAGGAATCTTAAAGACCGTCATCATAAGATGTACCGTAAATTTACCTTTAGAACTTGTTTATCTTCCGCGCTGTTTTCCATCTCTAGAAAGAAATCTTTTGTCTGTTATGGTAAAAAAAAAAAAAATAACAACAACAACAACAACAATAGCAACAACAAAAAGATATCTTTCAAGAAATGATGAAGTCACTGGTGCTTAGATAAGAAATGAAAGTAAATACTCAGTAAGGAAGGAAAGAAACAATAGGCTGAGGAATTATCTTAATATTTTTCCCCAGGTTCTTCTCCTTATTCTTGTCCTTGTTGTTTCCAAAGACGAGTTTAGTCGATGTAAACAGAGACAAAAGGTCTGCATATTAAAAAAAAAAAAAATGAACCAAGAAGTCATAGTTTTAAAGATTAGTCTTTTTCTCTTATTTTTTATTTATTTTTTTCTTTTTTTTCAGATACATATCCAGGGTTTTACATCAGGATTTATGCACTGAAAAAGATATGTTCGCAAATCTCTCTGTCGGTTCGTGTGTTTTGTTTCTTAGTCATTACTTTTTAGTCTGTCTATTCAAACATAACTTGAAAGCTATATGAGTGCTCATAGCGTAACGGTTATTAGTCGTAGAAAATGGATACAGCGAATCCAAGTTCAAATTTTGCACAAGCGTACTTGTATTTAATATAGTGCTCCCATTCTTGATATAGCCATAAATTCAACTATTCGCCATGTAGAAATATAAAGGTTGTGGAAGGTACTGGTCTTTTTTTTAGATCAGATATGACAGCCGGTCTAGGAGATTGTAAACTCTTTATTCAAACCTATAAAACTCTGCTTAAAAATTGACTTTGTGTCTCATCCTGCTCGTATGCAAAGGCTTGTTATGTACGTATTTGAACGTTGTTTCTACTCTAAATTTATCTATCTAAATGTACCACTCATATCTATTGCACTCATTTAATACCTTGCTCAATGATTTTATATCCATCTAAGTATGTTCATATTTATCTAAATTTATGCATCTATGCAATAGTGTTCATGTCTACCTGCCATTTTAATATATATATATATATATATATATATATATATATATATATATATATATAACGACAGTATATGGTTGTCTCTATCACATTTGTTAGGATAGTGACTGACCAAATGTTGTATAATTTGGACATTGCTCAATATCTGTGATAGAGCTATCAGAGAATATAATAAATAAATATCATCAGCGTATTATGTTCGTCATTTCTGTTTCTCTCAGTCTCTTTCTGTCATTCTCTCTCTCTCCCACTCTCTTCTGTCTTTCTCTATCACTCTCTCTTTTTCCGTCTCTCTCTCTCACTCACTGCTGTCTTTCTCTGTCACTCTCTCTCTCTTTCCCCCGCCCTCTCTCTCTTTAATTTAATTATTTAATAGATAGATAGATTGATAAAGACGTTGCATGGTAGCGAGGAATAGGAACACGAATAGAATAACATCATTACATAGATATAACCAGATATATTTGAGAAAATGGAGAGTTCATAGTGAAATGTAATCGACGTAAGAAACATATGTTGACCTGAATTCAAATCCTTGACGATGTTGTTTGTATTTCGTATATTGCTGATGCCCTTTGAGAGAGTAAGAATTAAACATTTCTTTCTCTAGCTATAGATTAACAGAATGGTTCTTTAACCTTTCTATGACAACCAGTCAAGGAGAAGGAACACTCTGAATTCAATCCATTTTAACTCCACTTTAAAAATGACCTTGTTTGGCATTCTGCTCATGTGGAGGAATGGGTAAATATGTATTTATGAACAAAGTGAGATTGTCAATTGAGTAGAATGTTCGCCAATTGTTTGGGTCATGCCAAAGACCAAAAAATGATCCTTCTTCCTCCTAGCTTAGCACTCAGTATTATAAAGTACGAATCAAGATGAAATTAATTTAAATTAAATAAATTTAACGACCCGTTTTTTTATATCATTTGTGAATGGAATAATTAAGATATTTTGGAAAGCAGGAGGTTTTTGGATGTTAGTTTGTCGAGTAGTTTTGTGTTAAGTATTGAGGGTCGGTTGGGTTCAGAACTATGGAGTCTCAAGAGGCAGGTCTGGTTGGGGAAAGAAATTTAAGTTGGTGTTTTGAACTCTCTTTTCTTACAAATGTGAGATATAGGGTTTAACAATCAAAAGGTTTATTTACTACTACCATTTGTCGATAGCCGCCTGGGAGAAAGAAATACATCATGCAAATGAGACGACCGCGTTTAGTTGCAAACAGAGGCAACATATCATGGAAAGAAAAATAGAGCAGACAGACCTGGAATTTTTTCCTGGCTTTCCGTTGTATTTCTAACATGCTTGTGTATTGAGTTGCGTCTCGTCTAACGCCGCCTTTGGAGCACATCCCACAAGCGGGGCTCGTAAACTTTCTTCTCCTTACATCTTCACGGCTCTTGTTCAACTGTATGTCTTTACCCCATCACGTCTCGTCTACAACGCCCCCAAAACGAGTTGTCACCTCTCTTTCGCTTGTTGTCGACGAGACAACATCCGCTTCGCTTGCTCAACACATGTGTACCAGATCTTGTTGGAACCTCTTCTCTTTAGTCATTTTTAATTTCCATCAAAACCCACGGCCTGGCCATTTAGAGACGACCTTCTTTTTATTAATTAATTGATTAATTTTTTATTTTAATTTTTCTCGTAACGTTCAGTTATGTTACACTATTTGCCTATTGTTGGAAGGGAGAGAGGCATTAGTGCTATGTGGAATGAAAAAACTTTAGTCCAAAACTTGATCTCTGTTTGCAGATTCTATTACCTACGGCGATAACCATAGTGCCAAACGTTGTCTCAAGACAGAGATGGGTCATCTAAACATTAGCATAGGTAAATAATTATAAATGCTTTATTTCTTTTAGGTGAGTACCCCGTTACATTGCGCCTAACGTGCTTGATTATAATAAACGAGTTTGAACACTCGTAGCACATTTATATTCACTTTTGGGGTAATAACCTGGGATAGAACCCATTCAGTTGGAGCTTTAGAATTCGCTGACTACCTATGTGCAGAGGAGTAACATCTTCTCTCAAACCAGTAACAAGGATATATCTCCAAACCATTTAATGATAAGATATAAATATGAGAAATATGGAGAACACCTTCATTGATATTACTCCCAATTCCACTCTAATATAGTTGTAATAACAGTTGGTCTCCCATCGATAGGTAAAATACAAATGTCCAATGATTCCGTAGAGGTAGGTATTAATATAAAATAGAATTATTTCTTTTAAATAACAATATTAGAAGCCATTTAATTGTGCGCAAACAAATGATTCGTTTTAGATTAGATAAGAATATTAGACAGTTTGAATTGCAAATGTTTGACTGCAATACCTGAAACTAATTACCTGTGTTGGAAAGGAATTTTTGAAAACATTTAACTGTGTGCAAAAATATGAGCTGTAGCTCATTGAAAATAATACCCAGTCGGCTGGGGCTGTAGAATACACCAACTGTACCTCTGCAAAGAGGTAAGATCCCCCCAATGAGTGTTCTGCATATGACACTAAAAAGTCTGATGGTGAGGTTCCAGTAATGCTGTAGATTTGGGGAATGCCGAGCACCCCTTCATTGCCATTGCTCCCAGATCCACTCTGGCCCGAAATGGTAGCACCTGATAGGGCCAATCTATGGGAGAAATATAATTAAACTGCATATGTATGCTAAACTGAATTGTTTGAATTAGAACTGTTTGACTAAACCGAATAGCTTTAAATAGAAATGTTTTTGAAAATTAAACTGTACTTACATTTAAACTGCATGTTTATGCTAAACTGAATTGTTTCAAATCGTACTGTTTTCGACATTAAAACTATTAAACTGTATTGTTTAATATAGATGTGTTTTGACATTTAACTGTGTGTAAAAAAATCTGTACTTATACTAAACTGAATTAGCTGAATTAGACCTGTTTGAATAACTGAATTGTTTGAAATGGAACTGTTTTGATATTTGACTGTGTGTGAACCAAAACTAAACTAAATTGTTCGAATTAGAGCTGCTTGAAAGAATTGAATACCTTGAAATAGAAATGTTTTTGATAATTAAACTGTGTACTCATGCTAAACTGAATTATTTGAAATAAAACTATTTGCATAAGAATGGATTTAAATAACCTACAAAAATTGATATGCTATGAAATCCAAACAATCGACCAAGATTGAAAATATTGTTATCTACGAAGTATTTTTTTACAAATCATATATATATATATGTATATAAAGCATAAATTCATTCATCAATATGTTTACAAATCATGGATATCTTATTTATATGTATAAAGAGGACATGGCATTAACTCACCTACCCATGGTGTAATGGTTATCGTCGTAGGAAATGGACACGGCGACACGAGTTCAAATCCTGGACGAGACTGATTGCATGTCACGTAGCACTAATACTCTTGGGAAAGGTATAAATAGTTGGACACACTAAATTCTTCAGCCTTGGTGTGGCAACTAGTCTAGGAGAAGGAAAACTCTGAATTCAAACCTGTTAAACTCAGCTTAAAAAAATTGGCTTTGTGTTATATCCTGCCCGAGCGGTAAAAAAAAGAAAAAGTAATTAGGAGGTGCCCGTAGTGTAATGGCTACCGTCGTATGAAATGGACACGGCGACACGAGTTCAAATCCTGGACGAGGCTGATTGCATGTCACATAGCACTAATAGTGTGGGAAAGGTATGAATCCAATTATTCTCCCTCTAGCTATGCGTAAATAGTAGGGCAGACTAGGTTCTTCAGCCTTGGTGAGACAACTAGTCTATAAGAAGGAAAATTCTGAATTCAAACCTGTTAAACTTCGCTTAAAAATTGACCTTGTGTCACATCCTGCCCGAGTGAAGAGGTTGGTAAATATGATTAACTAATATACTAGAGTCCATATGCCATAAACAAAGCAAACCAGCATACATTGAGACATTGGAAAATCTTTTCTTTTTTTTTTTTTTAGAAAGAGGATGCTTTCAGAAATCAAGAGGTAATTTCTACGAGACTCTCCGGGTACTACGTACCGTCTTAACTTCGCTTCTCCTAGATCAACTTGGAGGATGTTACGATTCTTAAGAAACCTGTGAGAGTAGAATTAGTTTTCTGGGGAAAAAAATCCCAGAATTTTTTCATCTGAGTGTGTTGTCCGTATATTTGAGATCTTTAGAAAACATCAAATATTAAGATCGAGTTCCTTAAAAGCTTATTATGAAATGAATAAGACCACTTACTCGGTAAAAAGTAGTATCCTCCGTTCTTTTGAAGTAATTACATTTTCTGCTGCATATAAGAGGATTAGTTCAGATAATTTATGCAATATTGGAAATTTCATTCTGTCGACATTTAAAGTTGGGAAATTGATTATTAATGAATCGATGGAAGATCGAAGAGAGATCAAACCAATAAATCGTCTTGAAAGAGAAACGCCCATCAGATAAGAATTGAAATGAAGTCACGTGAAATTTAATTTAGGTTATTGATTTCAAATTCCTATAAAAACCGCGAAATAAAAGAAAAATGGATCTTAATGCAAGCTTCGTTTTCGAGTATATATATATATATATATATATATATATATATATATATATATATATATATATATATATATATTTACAAATAGATGTGAAAAGGATTAGAAATAAAAACTCCTGGACATTTCGGAACAAACCGAAATCTTATTAGCGACATGTAGAAGTACTTTTCTAATGTATGGAAGCCGATGAAAATCATATTCCCAGCACTCTCGAGCAAGCTGTTTTTAACTAAACTAAATAAAACCATATTTAATGTATTGAAATAATAACTAACCATTATAAAATGAAAGGAAACATATTATCCTTATTTATTCCCAAATCGATACTTTATTTTTTTTAATATTTCCATAATCAATATGATCCCGAACTATACTAGTTCTGCCTTGATATTGATGAGTGATTTTATTATTTTTTAGGATAACATCCCTGATTGAGAGTTAGCTAATCAATATTAACCCTGAGCATGCAAGAAAACATTGAATTTATCTTTGACATTCTAAATTCGCATTTAGTTGACTAATCTTTACTTTATTGGAACATTATTTAATTGAATGAGGCAAAAAAGTGGAAACAGGATAAAATTCTTTGTCAAATCTTGGGATAAGTCAGAAGCATAGAGAAATATAATGCAAACATTCATTTCTTTCTCGTTTTAGGGAGAATAAGGCAGATTTAGAAAAAATTAAAGATGAATATATTTGGCCCAGCGGTTAGAGTGTTCGCCAATGGCCCGGGAGACCTGGGTTCAATCCCAGGTCGAGTCATACCAAAGACTTTAAAAATGGGACTTGATACCACCTTGCTTAACACTCAGCATTATAAGGTACGGTTCAAGGGTAAAGTGGAGCAATCCTGGGAATGGAGTAGCGCCCTCCCCTACACCTTGGTGTAGTAGCTATCGAAAAGGGAGCCTTCGGGTCACCCTCGACTATGGTCGCTAACTTTACTTTTTTACTTTATATTCATTTGAAAATCTTTAGAAATAACTTAAAATTTAAAGAATTAAAAGAATGGCGGTTGCATACTGGAGTAAATACTGTTATAATTCTATTTGGTAGATTTGTTAAAGGTTCCTGTAAGCAACTGTAGTGCAAGTCCAACATGCTAGAGTTTAAAAGATGGATTTTATACAGTTTAGTGGCTAATGATTTTAGAAATGTTATTTTTAGCGTGTCTGTGTTTGTGGTAAATATATATGATAATTTAGCTATTTTGATATTTAATAAACATCTAATTTTTTTCTTCAAAATTGGGTTCATAATGAATTTTATTTTAAGGTATATGTTTTGGAAAAGTTATATAAATCCTTAAAATTGCCCAAAATTTGAAACATTCGTGCCGGTATATTTTCTATGATCTAGTTTCTACATTGGTAGATTATTTTTCCGTAGGGTTTCACATAAGTCTTCCTCTAAGTATGTTAGGGTTAGATATGTTGGTGCTAGTTCAGTTTCCATTGGTGTGTCTTGGGTGAAGTTGTAATTTCTATAGTCGAATTTAAAAGAGTAATTACCTAGGATTAGTTCTATACCAACAGAGATAATTGTTTGTTAAATCTTGGGAATAATGTTTCTGTGTATTCTCTAAGTCCAAAATCACACACACACACACACACACACACATATATATATATATATATATATATATATATATATATATATATATATAGTATTTGTATTCTGCTAACTATAAAAAGGTACAAATGTTAAGCTAAAATAAGTATTACTTGATATCTATATCTAATCAGGATTTAACTACCTCTCTTCAGATCGTTTTATTAAAATTTACATTAACCAAACGCCTATATCAGGTGGCTACATTGTGCAATGTTCATTAAATCCCCGTTGATTAAATGAAGAATATACTTCGATATTATGTGTAACCTACCGAGTTCGACATGAAATAACACATGAAAAAAGTTGAAGTACTCATCGGCTGAAACATTTTGAATATAACAATATAGATGAAGACAATAGTCCAAATATTCTAAAAGATAAAACTTGTCAAACTTTATCTCAGAAATGCAGAGAAATATATATATATATATATATATATATATATATATATATATATATATATATATATATATTGGAACGGCAGAGTGCACGTGGTTTTTAAAAGCATCTCTGATCCTTCCCATCTCATGGCTATCATTGCAAGTTTCAAAGGTCGGCCATTTTTGACGTTTGCTGCTATTTTTTTTTACCTTGACCGTGCGTAACAGATTGAACACTGCATCAATACAGATATAGCCCGGATCCTACGAGCAGAAAATTGAGTTTTGCTAGATGCTGATCCCAATAGCACCTTGACCATTGAAGTTACTGAACACAGAGTGTCTTGGGAAAAAAGTAACATGTTTGATCAATATTTCGGCCTTGCTTTTGTTTCCCCTTTTGCTTTCTACGGAGCACGGCATATCACGCGCTGGTCTTCAGCGTAGTTCCAAAAACGAATCAATTATGGATCGTACTTAAACGCTGACTGTTCTACTCTGATGTATTTCATAACCTGCCCCTTCCCTACTGCAGTCTCTGGTCAGATCACTGGTTAGTCCTCATTACTTGCTGAATTCTCATGGAAACGCAGAATAAGATGAGCTTTAATATTTGCTTTAGACATTTTGTATTCATTTAGACAATCAGAACTAATTTTCAAAGAATGTCTGTTATAATACAGTTCACAGTGTAATTTTGAAGTAAAATATTTGCAAGGAACTTATGTCATGACGACGCATTCACAATAAACAAAATATAACAATGTCCTAATATATATATATATTTATATATATATATATCGAATTCTGCTGATATATATATATATCTATATATATATAACAGCTCATTGACCTTTGGGTAGAGTGTTCGCCAATGATCCGGAAGACATGGGTTCAATTCCAGGTCGCGTCATACCAAAAGCTTTTAGAATGGTACGTGATACCTACTTGCTTAACACTCAACAATATAAGGTACGTATAGAGGGGAAAGTGGTACAATCCAAGGAAAGGAGTAGCACCCTCCCTTACTCTTTGGTGTTGTAGCAATTGTAAAGGGAGCCTTCTGGTCGCCCTCGATAACGGTCACCAACTTTACTATATATATATATATATATATATATATATCAAGTTCTGCTGATAACACCGAATCACTCATTTCTTTCCATCCGTCCTTACAGTTCATCACTCTTGGTTGGTCACCTTGACTGCCTTTAGTGTTCCAATGTAGCAGAAACATGTATGTTTTGCCGATCAGCAGGCAGTTGTGTGTCCATGTATAGTTTTTCATTTAATTCACTACAAATTTCATGCCTGCTTAACCATCTGTGACCAATATTTCTAGTTCATTGTATTTGAATATTTTATGAGATTAGAAGCATTTTGCTGTATAGCTGCACTTTGTCTAGTACTGCCTGTTGGATTTATTCAAAACTGCATGCAGCATTCTTGCGTGATTTCCATTTTTCTGAAAGCGTTTCGTTAGAGTGTACGTAGTGCTACCAAATAGAAGTTCTGACACGGTCACATTTTTGAAAAAAATTATTATATTTTTTATATTTCGAAATTATCGACAACCTAAAAAGAATTTAAAAAGCAAACAGGTTTCTTTTGCTACATCCTCACTTTATTAATCACAAGGCCACACTTAATTTATGAATCAATTTAATTGTAAAGAGTAGCATATCTATCTATCTATCTATCTACGAAGATCATTAAATAAGTTTCCATATTTTTTACGTATGGGGACTTTTATGGATAGTACCTACATGAAACTCTAGTCCTCTTCGAAGTAATCTCCTCCTGCTGCAATGTACTTGTTGTATCGTTACAACAACTTCTGGAAGGCCCCATAGAAGTCCTCTTGTGTGAGCGTGTCAATGACCTTCGTCACAGCCTCTTTCATCTCCTCAATTGTCTCATAACTACAGCCTCTGAGCTCAGGGAATAACCAAAAGTCACTGGGAGCAGGTTCTGGACTAAAGGGCGGGTGCGGAACTGTCTCGATGCCCATCTTGGTCAAACAGTCTGTGACAAGGATGGAGTTGTCGACTGGTTCATTGTTCTGGTGGAAATGCCACTCACCCGATTTGAAGAGTGCTAGCATCTTCCGACGGAATCTCTTCCTGAACTCCCTTAAAACCTCAACATAGTAACTCTAACCCTTTGGCCAATTTACTCTGGTGTATTGACCTCCTTACTCCTCCCACAACTCTCATCATCCCTCACAGACTCCTTGCCTCCCTCGAATCTCTTATGCCACTGAAAAACTGATGCTCGATTCATGCAAGATTCTCCAAAAGCATCTGAAGCATTCCATACATTTATGTGGCATTTTTCCCAAGTTTAAAACAACATTTTATTGCAAAACGTTCTTCTAAGGTGTCCTCACGTCCAGATTGCATTTTTGAAATCCACCAGCTGTGACAAATAGGTTTTAGTAGGATGTCTTCTAATTCCTGCTGTAGCTGTTCATTTGAACCTGAAATCATAAAAATTTGCCAGTTATCTCACAAGATGTATAGCAATAACGTATTGAATTTACAAGAGTCTACGACAAGTTTAAATGCCTGTGGAAAAAAAGCCTGGAAACTTATTGAAGGCCCCGCGTATCTATCTATCTATCTATTCTTGTGTGTCTGTGTGAGTATGTCTGTGTGTGTGTGTAGACAAAACAATAAATTTAATGAAATTTAAACAGCAATACGAAAAAAAGCATGCATGGCCCCCAATTTAAATGTTTGGTCTGTTTTATTTGTTTCATGGCATATCAAACGGCGTAAATTATTCAATACCGAATCCAACCTTCTTGAAGAATGGCAGTGATAGTATTAAAAACATAACTGCATAAATTTTAAATTCGATATATAGGCAATATATGCAGACATATTTTCGCAGAAGTGTTTCCTCAATTTCTGACTCCTGGCAATTAATAAATTTTTTTATTCTTATTGAATTGCCAAATCAAAATCAGTTACATTATATATATATATATATATATATATAGTTGGCGGGCATAATGTTCAGAACGGCATAGTTTCCTCAGAAAAAGTAGGTATAACTTTTATCTAAGTGGTTTTTGATTCTATAATTTTCATAGACAATAAATACGATATTAATTGTTATTCTGTGAAAATTTGGTGTTATTTGAGATGATAATTAAAAAAAAGTATTGAATGATTTAGTGATGTACTGCAAAACCTATGGTGGCCAAAATGATCAGAACGATTGAAAAATGAACAAAATAACATCAGCGTTCAATTCTGGACAAAAAGCTAATATTTATTAAACTTTCCTTCTTTTTTTTCTCTATGTTTGATGATCGCGTTGTCGAGAAACACAATAACATAATTGATTGACTAATTGATTGAACGATTGATTGATTAATTTAAAAGATATATCAACTCGTTCAGGTTTATTTTGTGCTCAGTGGTTAGAAAATAATGTTTTTTACCATTATCTTTACGCTTTTGCAATATATATTGCTGAATGGTTCGGGTATCTTAGAGGGAAATTACTTTATCTGGTATTGATCAGAGTTACGCTTAAAAATTATGGAATACTTTTATTTTTTTGAAGGAGGCGAAATTCCATTTACGTTTGAGTTTATAGCTGTTCGTAAGTTTTCAGGGAGCAATGTGTAAGTGACTTATTTCTTTGTCGAGCCCATTCGGCTTGGTCTATAAAATACATCGACTAAATCACTGCAAAGTGGTAAAACTCCCCTACGGTCTGTCTTGGATATGACATTAAGAAATCTGATGCTGAGCCTAGGGTTATGTTGGAATCTTGGGGAATGCAGATTACCTTTTCATGGCCAACGCAATAAGGTAGCCCCTGACAGGGTCCTATTTATGGGTCAAATAGAGCTGTTTGATTTTTAAACTGTATGCAAACAAATAGCGTACGCTAGATTTGATTTTTGGAAATATAACTGTTTGATTATGTAATTGTGTGTAAGCAAATGACTGATGTTTAATTTAATTTTTATTGATAGATACCAATACTTGGAACCCTTTAACTGTGTGCAAACTAAAAATTAGACAAGGCTCGTAAAAAAATCTTATCAGCAAAATATGTTTTCAAATCATATATATTTTATATAGATATATGTATGAAGAGGATTTGACATTAAATAATATGCAGTGGTTGAAATTTCACAAAAATGAACCAAACCAAATAATATATACTTAATAAATATATTTATGAAGAGGATCAGGTATTAAATAAACTATAATAGTTCATATGCCATAAAACCCAATCCAACCAAGTCATACATACTTAATATATACGTATAAAGAGAATTTGGCAGAAAATTGCCGACAATGGCTTATATGCCATCAACTCCAAACCAATCAAATTATTTATACTTTTGCCCAGTGGGCTGGGGCTGTAGATTCTCTGCAGAGGGGTAAGTCACCCCTACAACGAGTACCCTGGATATGACAGTAAACAATCATAATGGTAAGGTTCCAGTATTGCTGGAGTTTTAGGGAAGGCGGAGTACTCTTTTATTGCCATCTCTTCCAGGTCCACTCTGACCTGGAGTGGTAGCACTTGATAAGGGTCCTATCTATGGGTTAAATAGACCTAAACGGTGGTTGGAGTTTACTGCTTTTTGCATTTAAACAGCGTATTTATGCTAAAGGGAATTGCTCGAAATAGAACTGTTTTGACATTTAGATAGTGTATTTATGCTAAACTGAATTATCTGAAATAAAACTGTTTTGACATTTAACTCTGTCGGTTCGGGCAGTAGAATACACCGACTGCACCTCTACATAGGAGTAAGATCCCCCCCAATAGTGTCCTAGATATGACACTAAACAATCTGATGGTGAGGTTGCAGTGATGCTGGAACTTGGGTGAATGTGGAGTACCCATTCATTGCCACTAAGTCCACTCTGGCCCGGAATGGTAGTACCTGATAGGGCTCTATCTATGGGTTAAATAGAACTAACTGCATATTTATACTAAACTGAATTATTTGAATTAGAACTTTTGGACTAAACTGAATAACTTGAAATAGAAATATTTTTGAGATTTAAACCGTACTCACATTTAAACTACGTGCTTATGCTAATCTGAATTCTTTGGAATGGAACTGTTTTTGATATCGAAACTCTACTTACACTGAACTGATTTGTTTTATATAGAACTGTTTTAACATTTAACTGTGAACAAACAAAAATTGTACTTATAATAAACTGAATTATCTGAATTAGAACTGTTTGACTTGAAAATAAATTGTGTTCTTAAATTTAAAATGCGTGCTTATGCTAAACTGACTTATTTGAAATGGAACTGTTTTTTTGACATTGAAACTGTACTTACACAAAACTGATTTCTTTAATATAGAACTGTTTTGACATTTAGCTGTGTGTAAACAAAATCTGTACTTATACTAAACTGAATTAGCTGAATTAGAAATGCTTGACTATACTGAAAAGCTTGAAATAGCTTTTTCAGAATTAAACTGTACTTACATTTAAAATGCATACTTTTGGTAAATTGAATTGTCTGAAATAGAACTATTTTCATAAAGTTGGATTGGGCATTAAATAACCTACGAAGGTTGATATGCCATAAAACCCAAACAACCAACCAACCATATATACTAAATATAGATGCATAAAGATGATTCGGCTTTAAATAAACAACAATGGTTCATATGCCATAAAGTGAAACTTGTTCCCGAGTGTAATTTGTGAAAGCTGGTCTATATTCTCCGAAATTGGTTTTGATCGAGAAGAGTTTCAAGTTGAAGTATTTATTCCAGCGTTGTTGTTATTTTGTTTTGAATAATCTAATAATTCAAGGTTTTAAATCAGTATATGTAATTTTCAATTTGTCGAGGGCCCTATCTGTGGAAGATTTGGCAACCGCATCTGCTCTTTCCTTTCCTTTTATTCCAATTTAGGATCAGCATAAAAAAAATCTCTTAAGAGATAAAACTCCTTTTCAGAATTCAGTAGTCTTCCACGATGCTTTACATATGATAAAGTTTTTGTTTGTTTTGTTTTGTTTTCCGTGATGATATAGACTACTAGTCTATTATGTTCGTCTAACTTGGATAGTTTTCGTGATAGGAGGCAGGTGGCTGTATAGTTGGTGACTTGTGGGGTGTTGCCGCCAGGACTTGTTCAATATTGCTCGCAGCATTTTTGTGTAATTGCCGTCTAGCTTCTTCTCCAGCAGTTTGAACCAGACATGCAGGACACTGCTGGAGAAGCAGGGATGAGCTCATAAGTGATGTACTCCTATGGACCCCCACGTATGGCCGGACAAAAGCAGGACGACCAGCTCGAACATACATTTAGCAGCTATGTGAGGATACGGGATATAGCCCTGAAGACCTGCCAGAGGCGATGAACGATAGGGAGAAGTGGCGAGTTAGGGTCAGGGATATCCGTGCTTACGGCACGACATGATGATGATGATGATGATGAGTCTATTATGAGACTGTCAGTTTTAAAGATGATGTTTTTCTTCAGAATGGCTTTTCTGGCAATTTTCTGCGCAGGCCGTTTTATCGTTGTTCTTGGAGCCATTTGTAAAGATGCAAAAATGGTTGGAATAATGTTCTTGCAGAATTGTAGAGATTATTTTCGTAAATGAATGGATCGGTTTTTGTTTTCAGGTTTTCGCTTGGATCCAGAATCCCGTTTGTTTTTACGTAACCTAAGGTTGTCCTTTAGGTGGGATGGTCTTATGTATGTTGGTGAGAGGAATGTTACCAAACAATATTGATTTTCTTTTCTGTCTACGCTAGTGTAACACACTCACACACAAACTCACATACAAATAAACACTAACACACACACACACGCACTTACTTACACACACACACACACACACACATGCACACACACAAGCACTCTCTCTCTCTCTCACACACACACACACACACCACATACATGTGTGTGTTTGCGTATGTGTGTGTGTGTGTGTGTACGTGGGTATATACGTGGGTGTATGGATGTGTTTGTACGTACACGTGTATGTTTGGAATACAATCCAAGGATATGAGACAAGAAAATACTATGAGAATTTAATTCAAACCATTCTGCTCTTAGAATAGCTTTTTTACAAAGAAAAAATTGTTGCACAAATACGAATTCTATGCGGAATAAGTGTAAAAGAATCTCTCGTATCAAAAAATTCAAGTATAATGAGCTGTTTTCTCTTCGTTTTCTTATGTCTTTTTAAAAAGAATTAAAACTACCCGTTGAAATATTCGTATGACTAACATATTTTAACATGAATCTATTAAAAACATATTTCCGCATGTATTATTCAAACCCAGTTATATCAGGCTGTTGTAATAAGACGTCTGCATTTCTGAAAAAAGATAAGGCCCTAAATGAGAATTCTGGATGTAAGGGTACTTTCCTAGAGTTTTGGTTTCTTTGTTTAATGGTATATCAACCTTTGTTGGTTATTTAATGCCAAAGCAATGCTTCTAGAAGATGAATAGTGTTACTATCTGAACGATAATTGGGAAGGTAAGGGGGTGTCATAAGTTTCCCAAGGCTATTTGTCTGAAATTGAGCATAAGATCGCAACTCGCGTACTACGATTCCACAGTCCATCGCTGCAAACATTTCACCACGAGGACAACCTACTCGAGTTTTGGGTAATACATAGAATCCCTTCATTGCCATTGCTCTCAACTTTACTTCGTTTCGGAAAAGTAAGCTCTTAGGGTTCTATCTATGGGTTAAATAGAACCGATTAATCAATTACTGTTTAACAGTATTTAATATTTAATTCTATTTAAAATAGAAGTTTTACTATAATTTAGCAATACCAGAGAGCTCTTTATTGTGTGCACGTAAAACTATTAGATAGCAACACATGAATCATCTATGTTTTTTTCAATTAAACTAACAATGTCAAGAATTCTTGAAAGCATTCAGCCATGTGTAAAAAGATGAGCTCTCACTTGAGAAAAAATTGTTAGTAACAAAGTTTTCGTTTACAAATTATACATATATTTATCATATATATATATATATATCTTTAAAGAAAAAACCAAAGACCGGTTATTTTTGGATTATAAATTTATTTCCATCCTGTTTTCGTTTCTGGTGTGAAAACAGGATGGAAATAAATTTATAATTCTAAAATAACCGGTCTTTGGTTTGTTTGTTTTTTCTTTAAAGAAATATTGCTCTGTAAAATCAATTACATTGAGCTCTTTACCAGGAAAATTTAAATGTTCAGCTCCTGAATGATTTTCTTGTCCTAAAGGAATTACTCCCAACTCTGGTTTAACTGGACCGAATACTACTATATATATATATATATATATATATATATATATATATATATATATATATATATATATATATATAAACTCAATGTGGCATTAAATAACCTGCATTAGTTAATATACTGTATAACACAACCTGCCACTCAACAAACGAACATATTCTATTTACAAACATTTTTCGATTACAACACATTTCGATTTACAAACATATTTTTATTGCAACATATTCTATTTACAAACATATAACGATTGCAACACATTTCGATTCAAAAACTTATTTTTATTGCAGCATATTCTATTTACAAACATATTTAGTTTGCAACAGATTTCTATTTACAAATATATTTTTCGCAATATATTTTATTAGTTAACATATTTCTATTATAACACGTTTCTTTTTACAAACATATTTTATTGCAGCATATTCTATTAACGAATATATATCGATTGCATCACATTTTTATTTTATTGCAACACATTCTATTTCGATTGAAACACATTTCTGTCTACAAAAATATTTCTATTACAAACGGATTTCTTTTAAAAATATAAACATAAACATATTTCAATTACAAACATATTTCTGTTCTAAAGGATATTTCTACAACTTATATTTTTTAAATAGTTTTATTACAATTATACTTTAAATCGTTTCTAGCGAATATAACTATTCCTAATACTTTTTGATTTATAGGAATTTTACATGATCCTAATTGTTGATAGAACTTTTAGATAAGATGCTTTGTGTAATATTGTCGTGTTTACTTCTTCATTGTCTTTTGGTTGTAAGTTTTTGTTCTAAGACTTCCTTGTTTCTTTTTTTAGGTGGCATGCTAAATAGAATCGTGAATTAAGCTGCTATGTCTTCTGCCCTTAAGGTCTGATAGTATTGTCAACTCGACCGCTGAAAAGAAGATATGTAACATTAAAAAAATAGCCAAATATATTATTGATATTAGGTGTTGGTTGGATTGAATCAGAAAATGCTTACCAAAGCATACTAACTGCGTATGAACACGAGATAATCTGATACTATAGCTGTGATTGGAGAGGATCGATCTCGTGACAAGACGGTTATAACGATTAGAAAAATAATATAAAATATTAACCAGTTGTTTAAAAAAAAATCGACTAGCACACAAGTGTAATAAATGGGTATGCATAATTTTTTTCTATCCATTGAACTACAGTTATTATATAGAGACGAAATAATGAATTAAGACGCGCACGGAAGTAGATTGTTGGTTATTCTCCTTGGCAAAAATGTTCTCTGAATTCGTTGTATCAGCCTGTAGGAAAGTAAAAGGAGCTGCACTATCATGATATGCAGGACACTGCTTGAGAAGCAGGGACGAACTCATAAGAGATGTACTCTTACGGACCCCCACACATAGCCGTGCAAAAGCAGGACGACCAGCACGAACATACATTCAGCAGCTATGTGAGGATGTTGTCCTGAAGACCTACCTAGGTCGATGAACGATAGGGAGAAGTGGCGAGAGAGGGTCACGGATATCCGTGCTCCCAGCACGACATGATGATGATGATGATGATGATGATGATGATGAAAGGTAGGGATAATCATGGGTGTTTGTCAGGTAACAGAGTGTTATCTAACTCATATTTTTGGTGGGCTATTCTTTTTCTTTTTTTTTCTTGTATCCAATAGCAACAGTATCCTTTACATATTCTCCATCTCAGGAAAGTAACAATAATCGCGTACTTTTTGGTCACAATAAACCAATGCTTTCTCTATTAAAGACTTTTTTCTCTCTTGGGGTTCTTCGATTGAAAAGATCCTTGAATTGTCACTTTGAGGGATGACATATTTTTTCTTCACGAAGCCTGCAAATCTCTACTGTTATGAATCATTGACATTTTCGAGTTGTTGAAACAAAGGTCTTCATTTTTTCCTAGGATCCAATATCTCAGAGTGGACATTACCTGTCATATTCCACTATATGCCTGGCAAACATGCAGTAAATGAGGTTCTGGTTTCAGTGTTGAATGCAACTTGACATACGGTGATGAACAATTTTTGTTGTTTTATTTATATCTCTTTTTTATTTTGTTGCATCTGTTTCATATAAAATATCCAATCTCATTTCTGCAAGAGTCCAGCAAAAAAGCAAATTTTATTTATTTGTTTATTTATTTATTCATTGATTTATCTATTTATTTATTCACGATACAGTATAAGATTCAAATAACTCACAGAGTGAAGCAGAAATACCTCCCATATTTTAAACTTTCAACAGAGTAATGCAAGGAAATTTAAGCAAATAGTAATGATAACTCTATCTAGAAAAGGACATAATCTTTTTTCAGATATCATTTGTTTTGATCATGGCTTGGATCCGTGAATCACGTTAGTTTGCAGTTGGAAATACTTTTTAAAGACTTGTGAATAGGTAATTGGTCCACACAAATATTTTCATGTTTATTTCAGGTTATGTTTGAAAGACACTGCACCAGATATAAAATCGATACTTTTATGGATTGTCAAGATGGAGCTACGAATACCAGTTGCCTAAATTCACTTGCATCGAACAACTGACTGTTTAAGATATGGGACGTATTTCTGCGATTATTTGCGATATGTTCATAAACCTACCAGATATAGTGAACTTTTTGTAGACAAGGAGTTAAATTTCAATCCCATGCACATCAATGGTTGTGGGTTATCACGTGCCGTTGTTTAGATTTATTCTTAAATATAAAAAAATTAGAGTCCAACAGAAATAAGTGCATAATTTTGAACTTCAGCGAGACCTCACTCCTCATTACAATGTCTGTTGCCACTCTCCGGCAAATAAAGATATTTTTTCGATTAAACAAGTAATTAATTCAGTTTTAGAAGCCAAGGGAAACAGATAGGCAGATTAAAAGAGAAAAATGTATCTTTTTTAAGTAAGGAGTTGAGTTTTAGTCTCCAGTGAAAGGAGTGATTGACAGATGGTGGGGTCAAGCTTTAGATTCACAAATATGAAAACTATCGTTGGGGTGAGCTGAAGATAGTCAGGGGAAGAATTAAAATGTAGATAGATTTACTGAAAATGAGAAATTGAAATTGAGGCTCCAAGGGTTTGAGTGATTGATAAATTTCTACTCAAGCTTTAAACTTACAGCCATGAGAGTGTGAGTGCCCAAGAGGTTGGCTGTAGGAAGTAACGGTTGAATTAAAACAGTCATTTTTTGATTGATTGATTCAATGGCATATCAACATTTGTAGGTTATTTTATGCCAAAGCTATTCTCCTAGAAGAGCAGTAGTGGTACTATTTAACCCATAGCTGGGAGGATAAGGGGGTTCATACCTTTCCCAAGGGTATTTGCCCGAAAGTGAACGCAATAGCGCGACTGGAATACGAACTCGCTGACTACGATTCCGATGTCCATCGATTCAACCATTAGACCACGAGGAAATTCTACGCGGGATAAGTGGAAAATAAAATCGCGTATCAAAACATTCCAGAATAATGAGTCGTTTTCTCTTCGTTTTCTTATGTCTTTTTAAAAAGAATTAAAACTACCCGTTGAAATATTCGTCTGACTAACATATTTTCACATGAAACTATTAAAAACATATTTCCGCGTGTATTATTCAAACCCAGTAATATCAGGCTGTTGTAATAAGACGTCTGCATTTTTGAAAAGGGATAAGAGCCTAAATGAGAATTCTGGATGTAAGAGTCCTCCCCTAGAGTTTGCTATGTATATTTCAATTTAGGCAAACAGTTAAAATCTCGTGTATTTTCATGTAACACTTATTATGCTATTAATTATTGTGCCATCGTTTACACGCAGATAACGGATTCCACATATCGCTATGTATCGATAATAATTCAATTAAACCTCAATCGTTTCTTTATACAAAGTTAAATGATCAAACAGTTCTATTTCAAAAAATCAATTTAGCATAAGTCATTAGTTTTTATACATGTTACATACCCATACATGAAATGTACATATAATGTATATAACTCATATGGAGATAACATAAGAATCCCGAAACACGAAAAACACTTACGACTTCTTAGTTCAGGTACGAAACTTTTTATTACATTTGAGTTAAAAGGTTTTTCGACATAAGAAGAGAGATACAAAATCTTTCTATGCTGACTTTTCCATCTGCCCCCCTATCATGTACGTCACCCGCCGCAAGACGTCGGCGAGCTCCGAAAGTCAACCTTCTTCTTCGGAGGTAAAAACTCAACAAACTGACTTTTCTCAAATCCCCCAAATCCTCCGGGCACGCTTCCGGTGCATGACATCAGTCACACCTCCCGGACCGAATTTCTACCTGGGATTTTAATTGTGACATCTCTGAATGACACATCCTACCTGCACGCGTGTGAACACCTGCACTCATGTTGCACCTAACAAACCCATGCGCTAAGCGAAAGGTTCTCAGCCTAACTAAACCGAAAGGCAACATATATAAAACGAAATCCCTCGGCCATTATATTACATACATCTTAGATGTCAAACTGTTCCTATTTCACATATAGAAATGATCCTATCAGGTGCTATCAGAGCGGCTAAGAATAGACATGGAAGCAGTGGCCATGAAAGGATACTCCACATTCCCCAAATATCCAAACCTGGAGTCTGACCATCAAATAGCTTTCTGTCATATCCGGTAGACTAGTTGCAGGGGTCTTATCTCTCTGCAAAGATGTAGTCGGTGTATTAAACAGCCCCAGCCGACAGGGCTATTTTTTCTTTTTGGCGGGATACAACGCTTTCGTCCAGTTTTCTTTTGGGCCCAGTTAGCTAGGGCAGCAGAATACACCGACTGCATCTCTGCAGAGGGATTATACTCGCCCAACCAGTGTCCTGGATATGACACAGAGCAATCTGATTGTGCTGCACTAATAATGGTATGGGCTTTGAATAATGCGGGCTACCCTATTATTGCCATCGCTTCTTTGTTCCCTCTGTCCCGGACTGGTAGCACCTAACAGGATCCTATCTATGTCTAGTATAGAACTAAACAGTATACTTATGCTCAAATAGATTGTTTGAAGTAGAACTTTAAAGTGTATGTAAACAAAAATGTATAGTTATACTAAACCGAATTGTTTGAAATAGAAACGTTTTGACATTTAACAGAGTGTAAACAAAAAGCTATACTTATACTTCACTAAGTTGCTTGAAACTGTTATGGGGAATTATACCCAAAAGATGGACTCGTCCAACTTAAACATATTCGCCGAGCTTAGCTCGCTCGGAGAAAACAACTTCTCGTTTCTTAAGCACATATTCCCCTTGATCCTTGACCGTTTGTCCGTACTGCCTCTGCCTAAGGATCATCGGGCGGCACTGATACAATCCCTTTTCAAGTTTCTTTGGAAGGGCCGAATCCCGTTGGTCCGTAGGCAGGTCTGCTATCAACGTCCTCGCGATGGGGGGCCTGGGGATGCCGGATCTCGAAGGCACCGGCTCGCTGAGAGACTGGCTTACCTGGGCCGCTCGTTGACCCCGGACGCGGTGTGGAGCCTGAAGGTCAGGGTCACCTTCCCTGACCTGGGGTTGTGTCCCTCGGCTGAAGGTTGTCGTAGGCCAAAGGACGAGCCACCATTCGTCATCGAGTGCCGCAGGGCCCTTCGAAACCTTCCTCGGTCCAGCGACATCTCATGGTCTCGTAAGGATCTATATAGAGGGTTAGTGTTGGGTTCCGCCTCGGATCCTCTAGTAGATCGGCTCGGCTGGTCGGTGGAGGAGATTCGCTCCCAGTGGAATTGGGTGCCAGGTTCGGGCTTCTTGAACAACGAGTTCTCGCTCACCTGGCGGCTAGCTCGAAACGCGTTGACCCTCAACAACTGGGCTTACAGAGCGTGCTTAGTAGATATGCCTGACTGCGCCCGCTGCGGCAGTGGACTAGAGGAAACGGCTTTGCACGCCTTCTACTACTGCGAGCGGGTTCGCCCGTTCTGGAGCCACGTCGAGGAGTGGACGGCTCGCATCAGTCCCAGAGAGCTCGGGCCGCTCTACGTTGGTTACGTCGTGGACAACGTTAGCCCTCCGTTTCAGGGTGAGAAATATGTGGTGTTTCTCGTGATCCTAGCCGTGGCTAGAGTGGTGATTTGGCAGACGCGAAACAAGGGATTGTATGAGGGTGCAAACTTTTCTTATCGTGATCTGATCTTGTTCTTCAGGCATCAGCTTAGGGTCAAGATTAGATGTGATAGAAAATGATTGGACCGCATAACATTCAGCAAAAGGTGGGTGCATGCAGCAAGCTAGGTCGTATGCAAGGGAGCAACGTTGGAGTCATCCTCCCCTCCTCTGCCTGCTCATGGCGACGATGGTCCGGGTCCTTCGGGACCCCACCCCGGGTAAGTAGGAAATCTGCAAATTTCTTAGGATCTCTCGACCCTCTAGCTTGTAGAGTGATGTGTGTCATTGTCCCCGACATTTAGATGTTAGTTTTACTCAAGATCCTCCCCATTCCCAGTTTCTTTTTCTCACCTTTCAACCACTTGTGAGTCCCGACCCTTTTTTGAGGATCTTGGTCACATATTTCTGTATTTCATGTTCACCCCCTTTTCCTGACCGACCCCCTTTTCCGGTTCTTTCTTTTTTATCCCGTTTAGTCATAGGTTTTTTTCCCCTATAGGGAGAGTTTTGGCTTGTTTTGGGGCCTTATCCACGTACCAGAAAACAGTTTAATCTCCACTGCATAGAAGGGGGGATGGGAGGGAAACCAACCGGGTTTATGTTTTGTTTATCTTGGGGCTTTTTTCTCCAATCCCTCATCATCTTTAGCTCGCTGTATATAAGTCATTTCATTTTATCGAATTTTAAGTAGGACTTTCATGGAGTGAATGAAGGTATTTTGGTGATTGAAGCGTGGTTGGTGGATGAATGAATTTATTGTACAGAATGAGAGGAAAAAAAACAAAAAAAAAAACTGATGAATGATGTTTATTGGCGATAAGTACGACTTGCTAGGGCTTCATAGGAAAATTACAGTTTTCGTCCCTTTCCCTTTCCCCACTATTTGGGCCTTGTGATCACTGAGAGTTGTATCTCTTCGGAAATAAAAACTTGTCGTTTCTTACGAGACATTTGAGACACAGACTGCAAGCTGAGAACGGCTAGTACTTCTTTTGGATGACTTCTTTTTTTCTGTTAATACAACAACGTTCACCTATCACCCGAAATTTGAGTTGTTCTTCCACCGGTCTTATCTGAAGACCACAACAGAAACGTTTAACAAAATTACCTAATTCGGTGTAAAATAACCCAGAAAGGATTGATACGCCGTTAAACCTAACAACCGACCAACCGATCAAAAACAATTTTTTTTTAATTCATAGTGATTAACCAACTCATTGATCCATGGAGTGATTGATTAATTGATTGATTGATTCTAGAGACATTCGTAGAAAGAAGGATTTATACATTTGTACTTACATTTGTCTTGCTGTGTTTTCATAGTTCTTTTGCTTATGATTATATGACATCAATTATTTCTATCTAATACTAATAATTTGCTCACAGGTGTATAGTTTCGGGTATTCCTATCTAATACTGATAATTATTAGGTTTTAGCAATTATCTTTATTCAATAAAAGTAATTTATTTAAACACAGTTGTCTGCTTTCACATGACTAAACACAGACATTTGTAAGTAATAGCTTCAAATAAGTATTCTTTATAAAATTAATATATAGTTATATGAAATCCGGGATTCGTAGCAAATATCTATAATCTATTTGGGAACCTAACAGGCACTACAACGTCGAGTTATTATAGATATAGGAGAAAATGCCATAAAGGAGTACTTCAAACTCCTCGGATCTCCAGTAATGTAAGCCTTACGGTCAGATTCCTTTTAGTGTCATAAACGGAACCTTTTTTTCAGGGGTGATATTGCTCTACTATAGATATAGCCATTATATTCTAAGTCCCCCCTGACAGGGGTTAAGATAGAATTCTTTTAATATGTAATCTTGAAAAAAAAATTTGTTGGTGATTATTTAACAAATGGAATAACAAACTTATTGTCACTATAAAAGCAACATAACCAAGAAGTAAAAAACCTGGACAAATTTTAATAAGAACTTAAAAAAATTAGTTGAATGTATCATGAGACTATTTACTCAATCGAGACAACAATTTTAAGGTTAATTAGTTTCTCAGACGACAGAAAATAAATACATAAATATCAAATAAACAGGTACAATATTAGAAGATTTATTCAATATGTAAGAAAAAATTATCGGATAAGTTGGCAATAGAAATCAATATTTACACTCTCAGTTTTTTCATGGAAATCAAGTGATGGGTCCTTTCAGTGATAAAAAAAAATCAGCATGACTGTATTTACAGACAATTGATCGCGAAACTTTTACTTTACGGGGGAGTCAGCTTAGTTCCGCTTTTAAGCCGAAAATCTATTTCTTAAAAAGAAAAAAAAAAGAATAATACCGACTTATAACCAGAAGCGGCAGGTTTATATATTATGTATAATCTATTGTAAAAGGATTAAGTATATATATATATATATATATATATATATATATATATATATATATATATATATATATATATATATATATATCGAATAATTCCTTAAATACCTTACTTAAGATGAAATGTATTATCCGATGTTACTGATTAAAAAAAAGAAATTCCCTTTGAATTTCCATCCGATGATCAAGTTATTTCAGGCAGCTGGTGAAATAAATTTATAATGCACTATGTCAATTTTCTTTATATATATATATATATATATATATATATATATATATATATATATATATATATATATATATATATATAATTTGTAATAATACTTTATTTTTAAATGATTGAGTGCTACTCTGCAAACAAATGGTTTCAATTATTGCTATCTAACACAAACAGTTTAATTTATTATCAATCATTTGTTTGAATATAAGGAAGTTGTTTTAAATGTTGCTAACACTAATAGTTTTAATTGCATAAGGTTAAATATATTCAACTGTTCCTATTATCACAGAGGAAATGTTTCAAGTGTTGCTATATAAAACTGACAATTTCTTTTTGTAAAGCGGGATCAAGTAAAATTTTTGAGTCTTTGGTATGACTTGACTTAGGATTGAACCCCGGTCTCCTGGACCATTGGCTAACACTACGTGGTTTAAACAAACGGTTAGATATAAAAACAATTAATTTCAAACAATTCAGTTGAGTGTAGTTACACAGTCTTGTTCTATATGATCCATCGATACGACCCTATCAAGTGATGACATACCGAGCCAGGGTGGACCTAGAAGCAATGGCAACGAAAATGTGCTCCGCATTCCCTAAAGCTCCAGCATTATTGAAGCCTCACCATCAAATCCGTTAGTGTCATATCCAGGACACTCTTTAAGGAATTTTACCCCTCCGCAGATATGCAGTTAGTGTATTCTGCAACTCTAGCTGACTTCGCCAATTGTTTTACATTTGTAAATTTGTATTTTACATAATTACAGAAGGAAGGAAGCGCGCGCGTGCACACACACACACACACACACACACACACACACATATATATATATATATATATATATATATATATATATATATATATATATATATATATATATATATATATATATATATATATATATATATATATATATATATAAAGTTAAAAAGTAAAGTTAGCGACCATAGTCGAGGGTGACCCGAAGGCTCCCTTTTCGATAGCTACTACACCAAGGTGTAGGGGAGGGCGCTACTCCATTCCCAGGATTGCTCCACTTTACCCTTGAACCGTACCTTATAATGCTGAGTGTTAAGCAAGGTGGTATCAAGTTCCATTTTTAAAGTCTTTGGTATGACTCGACCTGGGATTGAACCCAGGTCTCCCGGGCCATTGGCGAACACTCTAACCGCTGGGCCAATGTCCCGGTCTATATATATATATATATATATGATTTCATTAAGAAAAACACAAACCGTTACATTATGATTATACATTTATTTCTATCCTGTTATGAGTTTTTGATAAAATCAAAAAAAAAAACGAAAAAATAAAAATAAACTGGACTTCTTGAGATCTTATGAATAAAACTTTTCTTGATAAACTTATTGCTCTGTAATGTCTGTTACAGTGAGCTCCTTACCAGGAAAATTTAAATGTTCACTTTTGAATAGTTTTCTCGTCCTGATGGAATTACTCCCAATTCCGGTTTAACTGGCCCAAATAATATATATATATATATATATATATATATATATATATATTATTTGTTAATTTTCTAGACTGGAAGACTGCTTGAGATATTGGTCATTTTTCGGAGTAATGGCAATAAAAGCGTTTTCTCTACTCTTCAAATCTCTTGATCACGAACTTATGGCATGCTGTTTGGTTACACACTCAGAATACCCCTTTTCTTTAGAAGTGTGGTCTTCCCCCATCAGTAGGACATGTAGTTAGAACTCACAACTCCCCGCTTACAGAGAGCGAAAACTTAATGTGAACGTACCTCTATTGAACAATATTGTATATTTCTCATAGTTGGTTGTTAACTCCTTTGTTTAATGTCATATCAACCTACGTTAGTTATGAAATGCCAAACATATCGTTGATCAATTGTAATTCTTATAGTTGAAGCCCGAAGACCTCAACTATCAATTTGTAGTAAGCATGTGTACATCGCTGGTTCTTTCCGTTTGAATCTTGCCAATCCCATTAGAGATGGCGCCAAACGGATTACTGTACTTCTATTCGTTACAAATGTATGTACTTTGGAATGATATAACTGAACAAAACACACAGAGCATAACATGAACCATTCGAGTTACTAAATAAAATTTCACAATGCGATGTAACTTGAACAATAGCACTTGATGCTAATTGAGATGGGGCAACATGGGTTATCTGCTCCTAAAATAAATGCGCCATCTTAAATGTGGTCCTTTCTATTTTTCCTTGCCTTTATTTGTCTTCTTTCTTTGTTTGTCTTCTTTCTTTCTTTCTTTTCTTTTTCTTCCCTTTTATCAGTTTCCTTCTGTCGATCGACGTCTTCTCTCCCTATTATCTTTTCTTTGATTTTACTTTTCAGTTATTTTTAAAACCATATTTTTTTTCAAGCGTTAGTAATTCAGTTCCATCAAAATCCTTTACGTTTTTTCTGTCTTATTTTCATTTTTATTTCTTTTATTTTGGGGATCATTTTATTTTTGTCCTCTGTACATTTTTCTTATTCTTTCCTATTTTCTTTATGCTTGTATGTATATTCTTATTTATCCTCGTAAAAAATTGAATCGTTGACACAAGTTTAAATACTAGACCAGGCAGTTTGCGTTTCGCTTCGTCTTACTACCCTTAAGAAATACAGTAAATCAATCTATTCTCCCACAACAAGGGGTAAATATTAGGGCATCCTTCGTTCTTTTCCCTTGACTAAACAAGCGGTTTATGAAGGATATTTTAATTCAAACCAGCTTTACTCCAAAAAATGATAGTGTGGTGGGTAAATACTTACTTTTATTTTTCTGTCTTACTGATAACTTCCTTCCTTCTTGTTCTTTCTTCTTATCTATCCTGCTCTTTTCCATTTCGCTATAATGATTGATTTCTTTATTCTCTTCTTAATTTTAACATTTTTTTTCTTTTTTCTGTTCATGCTATATTCATCCCGTAGTGTAATGGTTAAATTGCTGGACTGTGGAATCGTAGGTAAGATCGAACTCCAATGCCGCTATTATGTTCACTTTTAGAGAAAATCCCCTTGGTGGGTATGGACATCTTATTCTCTCATCTGTGGGTTAAATAGTACCACTAATGTCCTTCAAAAGGGATGGATTTGGCATTAAGTAAATGGAGAAGGTTGATATGCCATTAAAAGGCAGACAAACAGACTATAAAGTTTTCTTAAAAAGGACAAAGTATATAATATTTTTGATATCTCGAAAGCCCCAATATTACCTAAAGTCATCAATCCTATCGACTTCACTAATTTTATTGCTATCAATTTTTAAACAAGCGTAGTCCAAATAGCATGTTTATTATATATCTTTACAGCAAGCTTTTTTACTATTATTAACCCTTTGAAATTTTTTTCACACCAGCCTAAGCTGTTGGACTTCAACTGAAGTTTGAATGACAGCAAACCTTCTGAAGTCTCTTGGCCTCTTCTAACAATGCCGGTAATTTTGATAGTCTCCACTTGTCCAGTTATTCCAATCCTTTGGTGACTGTTCCAAGTACAAAAATTACAATTGGTATCACTATCACCTTTATATTCTTTAGATATTTTTAATACTTGGGCAAGATTTTGGGACTTATCTCTATATTCACCTCCTTTCAATTTTATTCTGTGGTCTCCCGGGACGGCAAAGTCCACTATTCGACAAATGTTGTTTTTTTAGTATCAATAGGTCTTGTCGTTTAGCCGACATTTGTATCTCAAAATTCCAGAGTGGTGTGTGAGTCTCATTCTCCAGGACTGATTCAAGGCTGTGCTTTTACCACTTGTTCATACAGTCAAATTAAAAAATATCTGTACAATTCCTTTTGGATTATTTTCCCCACTCAGTCCTGTCAAATCTTATACACTTTTTGCTCTAATTTGATGCATTCACTTATTATGTGATTGGTCGTTTCGCAACATAACCTGCATTTACTACTTTGCTACGTCTTATCTTTTCGTGCTTTGACCAAGTTTGTCCTTATGGCGCTATTTTGTGCTGCTATTCGAAGATATTAGATTTCTCTTTTGAGGTTCCTTTTACTTAGCTACATCCAAGCTTTCTCCAATGAGATTCCGCTTGTTTGTCTTTCGATATATCCATACAGTTGTTCTTTCTTCCCATTTTTGTTTTTTAGTCATTCTAGTGCTGTCTTCCTTTGTGTTAAGTGTATAGTTTATTTTTGTTTTTTAAATCTCTCGCCGAATCTTTTCTCACGGCCTTTGTTGAGGAAAATAATTAATTATATGCGTTCGGAATGTTAAGGTTTTTGCTACATCTTTTCTATGATATTTTTAGTCACATTATAACCTGCTTAATAGCAAGTGGTTAGAGTGTTCATCAATAACCCGTTAGACCGAGGTTCAATTCCAAGTTGAGTCATACCAAAGACTCAAACAAGGGTACTTGATGTTGCCTTGCATAACACTCAGAATTATAAGTTACGTATCAAAGGTAAAGTGGAGCAATCCAGGGAAAGGAGAAGTGCTCTTCTGTACACACTTCGGTGTAGTAGCTATTGAAAAGGGAACCTTCGAGTGGCTCTCGACTATGGTCGTCAAATTTACTTACTTTATAAGTATACTTCCAAAAGATACGAGCAGTTATTCCTTGTGTAAATTTATGTTTTTCATATGGGCTAGGACTGACTTGTATCTCATGTATGTGTTTAACTGTCTCTTTCTTGATCATACCTAGTGTCTTCACTATTATTGGCACGGTGATACTTTGAAATACCACATTTTTTTCCAGGTCTTTGATTTACTTATCTTATTACATTCTTTGACAGATATATAATTATATGTTGGTGCTATCATATAAATTAAAAGGCATGGTTTTATCGTCTAAATCAATATATTTCTTGTAAATTATTATTATTATTATTATTATTATTATTATTATTATTATTATTATTATTTACTCATTGAGGGTTTTTCACATCAGTTTTAGCTGATGCTTTTTACTGGAGTTTGAGTGACAGCTATTATTCTCATGTTTTCAGGACTGTCCTCAGTATTCTGGGCGTTTTCATCAATATTGTAGTTTGGATGATGTCCTCTCGTCCTAAAACTTCCATGTCCTCCAGTCCTTTAAACAATTCTTTAGTTATTGTATCAAAAGCACCAATTACAATTTCTATAATTGTCACCTTCATATTCCCAAGCAAGGTCGAGGTACTTAATCATTCTTTTCCCATTCTTTCATGTTTATTCTGTGGTCAGCTTGGACAGCAAAGTCCATAATTTTGCAAGTTCTCTTTTTTTGTTGATTGTTATCAAGTCTGATCTTCTGACCGAGATTAGGTGATCTGTCTGTATGTCAAAATATTTTATGTGTGTCATTTTCTAGTATAGATGCTGGGTTTTGCATATACCATTTGTTTGTATGGTCAAATTGAAATTTCTTGTTCGAGTCTCATTGGGTGCCCCTTTCATATGGCCTTGTACCACATCTAAGCAAAAAGCTTAGTAAATTTCCAAATTGAAATTTCTTGCACATCTCCCAGTGGATCACCTTGCTCACACAGCAGTGTCTAGTCTTATACTCCTTCTGTACTAATTTGCTGTATTCGCTTATTATGTGATTGATGGTTTTGTCTCAATCACCACGTAACCTACATTTGCTATTTTGCTGCGTCTTATCAATTATTGCTTTGATATGATTGGTTCTTATGGCGTTGTTTTACGCTGCTATAAGAAGAGATTCTATTTCTCTCTTAAAGTTTCCTTTTCTTAGCCACGTCCAAGTTTTTTCGTGTGAGATGTGGTTTATTACTCGTTGAAAAAGACCATAGAGTTGTTTTCTTCCCATTTTTGTTTCCTAGTTATTTTTATTTTTGTCCATTGTGTTGTCACTATCGTTTTTGATGTCTGTACACAGTCCTCCTTCGTGTTTTTCTAGTAGTCCTCGAGTCGTTTTATCGATGCGTCGACGCTGTCTTCAATGTTGGTAAGTCCTCTTCCCCGCTCCTTTCTTGATACGTATAATCAGTCAACATCATTATTGGGATAAACTGCCTTATGTCATTAGTTTTCTTGTTCTTTGTTTCGTTTGCTTACGTTCTTTTCTGGTCCTCTTCAAAAAGGGTCTCAAATATCTAACGATGGTTCAGCCCAGGTATTTATTCCTTTGTTAAGGTTTCTGCTACATAGTTTTGTTTTGAGTAGCTTTTTTAGTTCTTCTGAGATACTCGTTCTGAATTTTTTCTTTCATCTCCAATTGTTTCTTGGTGTCAGCCTCAAAGCTTTCCAAGTATTTGTAGGTTTTATTTTCTCCGAGCGTTCTAATCTTGTTTTGATTTGGTTGTTCCATTGCGTCAGTTTTATGTCGTTTACCATTTTTCAGTACTAGTTTGGCACATTTTCCTATGCAAAATTCTTATCCTATATATATATCCTGTATATTATAACTGTGGGTATTATAGTTTCCAGTTCTTTTTAATTTTTAGCAAATAGTTTGATATTATCCATGTACATTAGCTGATTAATCCTTTACTGAGATCTACTTGGTTTGTATCCGGCTGTTCATTTTCAGAGTATGTGGCATCATCGCAGTTATGAGTAGTAATGGTGATACTGCACCTCTTTGAAAAATACCTCCTGCTGTCAACCCCTACTCTCCAGGATTTCATGGTTTTCTCAATAAAGTTTATGACTTCATCTGATATTTACATTTTGAGGTAGTTTATTATCCAGCTTTGCGGAACCATATAAGATGCCTTTTTGTAATTAATCCAGCCATTGCTAGATTTTCCGTCGGGTCTTACTCTCGTTTAGGGTGTGCTGGTCAATGTAAAGTGACTCAGCTGGGACTCTGGATCCTTGGCGGTATTATTTTTTCTGTTCGTAAAGGAACAAACCGAGTATTCTTCTTCTTCTTCTTCTCATTATTATTATTATTATTATTATTATTATTATTATTATTTACTCTTTTGAGAGTTGTTCCCACCATCATTAGCTGATAGTTTCTCTTTGCTATTTGAGTGTCAGCAAATATCCTCAAGTCCCCAGGACCTTTCTTAGTATTCTAGCCGATTATAATAATGCTGTAGTCTTGATGTTCTTTACTTGTCCAACTGGCCCTTTACCTTTGTGTATTGTTCCAAGTGTGCCAACCACAAATAGTATCACAGTCACTTTCATGTTCCGTAGTTTATTTGTTTTTGTTTTGTAAAAAGTTTTAGGTAATTATTATTATCATTATTAAAGAAGAGCCATTGCTGGATATTTTTGTTGCTTTCAATTAACACAATTTCTTATAAAGCTTGAAAAACTAATTCATATTTCTGTCTCAATTTCTTTGTAGGAGATGACCGTATATAGGTGACAGTTATGCAAGTAATGTTAAATCTTGGAAATGATTAGAACTTTTGAACAACCCTCTTATCCTACGTTACTTTCCTTTTCTTAAATTGTTTTTTCTTTTTCTATCTTTATTTGTTTCTTTCATTTCAATACACTTCATTTTAGCATGAGAAACAGCGTTTTTTTTGGTTTTTTTTTTGTATTCTCCCACTGTTCCGTCCCTGCATTTGTGGAAGCAGGAGGAAAATGTACGACAAATATCAGGGTCAAGCTTGATTTCTTCGTTCTTTTTGAAACTGTCTCTTCTCGTATCAATGAATCGGTTCTTCGTTCTTCGTTCATCATTCTCGCGTAATGTCCTCACGCCCTAGACTCCTAAAGAAAAAAAAAAGATACTGCATCACGAGATTCCTTATATATATATATATATATATATATATATATATAAACGACATGGCTTCCGAAGAAATAGATCTACGACCTCACAAATATTAACCATCCGCAGAATCCTTGAAGGTGTAAGGGCAAAGAACCTACAAGCGACATTAATATTTGTCGACTTTTCCAAGGCTTTCGACTCCATTCACAGAGGAAAGATGGAACAAATCCTACTAGCGTACGGCATACCTAAAGAAACCGTAGCGGCAATAACGATTCTCTATAGAAACACTAAAATAAAAGTACGATCACCAGATGGAGACACAGAATACTTTGACATTGTAGCAGGAGTACTACAAGGAGACACGCTGGCCCCGTATCTCTTTATCATTTGTCTAGACTACGTACTTAGAACATCGATTGACAAAATCAAAGAGAATGGCTTCGAACTGACGAAGAAAAGAAGCAGAAGATACCCCGCAACAACAATTACCGACGCCGACTACGCCGATGACATAGCGATACTGGCAAATACACCTGACCAAGCCGAAACACTTCTGCATAGTTTGGAACGAGCAGCAGCAAGCATAGGCCTCCATGTTAATGCACACAAAACGGAATATATGTGCTATAACCAAACGGGGGACATCTCCACTCTAGAAGGAACCCCTCTTAAACTAGTAGACAAATTCACGTACCTAGGAAGCAGCGCCGAATCAACCGAAAAGGACATCGAAACGAGGTTAACGAAAGCATGGACAGCTATCAATAGGCTATCGACTATATGGAATTCAGACCTAACCGATAAAATGAAACGCAGTTTCTTCCAGGCAGCGGTCACATCGATACTGCTATATGGATGCACTACATGGACGCTAACAAAACGGCTGGAGAAGAAACTAGATGGCAATTACACAAGAATGCTGCGTGCAATCCTGAACAAGTCCTGGCAGCAACACCCCACAAGACACCAACTGTACGGCCACCTGCCCCCTATCACGAAAACTATTCAAGTTAGGCGAACCAGACATGCAGGACATTGCTGGAGAAGCAGAGATGAACTCATAAGAGATGTACTCTTATGGATCCCCACACACGGCCGCGCAAAAGCAGGACGACCAGCACGAACGTACATTCAGCAGCTATGTGAGGATACAGGGTGTTGTCCTGAAGACCTACCTAGGCAGATGAACGATAGGGAGGAGTGGCGAGAGAGGGTCAGGGATATCCGTGCTGCCAGCACGATATGATGATGATGATGATATAAACGACATTCAACCAATTTTGATTAGGACATTGTTTTTCTAAACCAATGACACCATAGGCTTGTTATTTCACGCAGAACATCATAAAATTGGAAGTGACGTTATTACATTTTATTTGTGACCAAACTATACAGCACTGAAACTGTAATAAAAATATTTAGTGTTCCTGGTATGATACTCAACTGCATCTAATGATCAGATTCCACTTCTGGAGCTCTTAAGGGTGTACGGAGACTCACTCTTTTATTGCAATTTCTTCCTAGTCTACTCTGACGCTGAATGGTAGTACCTATTAGAGTCACGTTTATGGGTAAAATATTTATTTTATGTAATAAAGAATTAAGTCAATACATTACAAAATTGAAAATAACTGAAATAAATTGTAAAACGAATAAACTGATAAAAAAATCGTAAAAATGTATTGTTTTTTTTTTGTATTTTCTATTGAAAGAAGAACAGAAAAATCCAGGTGTGAATTGTTTTGTCTCCAGAATTATTATTTTGATTGTCGACAAATGACGAAGCGAAATAGTGTTTTCATACAGGGGTCAAAGCCTGCCATGCTGACGTCCAGGTGAGATAATCACAATTGTCGATTAAAAAAAAGTTCTGAATAAGATCTTCAATTACCAGTTAGAGTCACGCTTACGGGTTGAATAAATCTTTATTCATATCTGATGGGATTGAATAGACGCTCATGGAACGTGGTGCTCTGACATCTAGGCATAAACTAACCCCATATGAGTTGGCGTGCGATTAAAATCAATTTCTTAAAAATATATCCAGCAGTCCAAAGATAGGTAGTATCTCATCCTTATATTTATGCAATTTCAATTTTAGTGACAAAATTTCAGGTGTATAAGTTCATACATGTTTTGATTTTATCAAATTCTATTTTTAGTTAAGAAAAAGGTACGATCAGTTAAAAAGAAATGAAGGACAACTAGGAAAGAATAAAACAAAAGGACGAAGAATCTACTTAAAACCAAACTTGTAACTGAATAACAAAATGATTACTCTAAGCCATTTGTATATAAGTATATTTTATACGATATAACTATAATATAATGATATTCAAAAGTTCTTTGGCTGTACTAATTTGTGGCCAATATCTCTTTAGTTTTTCTATCTCAGATGTTCATATGAATATTTTCTCTGAATTACATTGTACCTCTTCTTACTCTCTCTCTCTCTCTCTCTCTCTCCCTCTCTGCTATCGAATTCAATGCATTTTCAGTAACCCATTGCACTCATAGGTATTCTTTAATCTCTCTCTCTCTCTCTCTCTCTCTCGCTCTCTCTCTCTCTCTCTCTCTCTCTCTCTCTGTGTAAAATGCAATGTCGCTTATTTTCCCCATTGAACCCTTAGACTTTGTTCATTCTCTCTATATCTGTCTTATTCTCTCTATCTCTCTCTGCTGGCAAACCCAATGTATTTTCTGTAGCACACTGCACTCGTAGATATTCTTTAATCTCTCTCTCTCTCTCTCTCACTCTCTCTCTCTCTCTCTCTCTCTCTCTCTAAAATGCAATGTCACGTATTTTCCCATTGCACCCTTAGACATTGTTCATTCTATCCCTCTTTCTCGTATTCTCTCTTTCTCTCTCTTTCTCTCTCTGCTATCAAACCTAATGCATTTTTTGTAACCCACTGCACTTGTAGATATTCTTTATTATCTCTCTCTCTCTCTCTCTCTCTTTCTTTCTTTAAAATGCAATGTCGTTTATTTTTCCATTGCATCCTTAGACCTTGTTCATTCTCTCTCTCTCTCTCTCACTCACTCTATATATATCTATCAATCTATCTATCTATCCAATATTGATATTAAACGCAATATAATTTATTTGTCCCACTTCACTCTTACCCCTTAAAAAGCCTCCTAGCTTCTCCTAATTTCATATCCCTTCAATACTGATTCCACGAAACTGTCCTTTTCTTCTCCGTTCCATTAGCTACCATCTTCATCTACAATGATACTTCAACCGAATTACATTGACACATTCTCTTATCCGAAACTTTTACTACACCAACCGGCATCCAACCTCTGCCGAACTCGTGTCTCCATTGATAGAAAAAGAAAAGTGTAAGCTTACTGCGAGAAACAACGTATTCTGCTGGCCAGAGTACTCTTACACAATCTTTATTGCGTCTTCGTTGTTCCATACGAACGAGGAGACAATTAGTAGATGCCCTAAATGCCTCTACAGAAATAATTTTGTGTAAGAGCATATGAACGATATAAACACTATTTACAAAGGGGTGTATTTGGGTTAAATTGAATATATATTCCTTGTTATGTGTATACAGGGTGTATCAGAAAAATAAATGTACTTTTTCCGCAATGAATTTATTTCAATTCCAAACAAAAACATACATGGCTTTGTGACATAGTGGACTGTGATCTAGTTGATTAAATTCATTAATCAGAAAATTAATTATCCACCGAAATAGATTTTAGAAAAATAAAGTCAATACATTACTAAAGTGAAAATTAACAGATATAGATTTTAATAAGAATAAATAGAGAATATCTTATTTTGATGAGACAGAAAACGTTAAAATATATATATATATATATTTTTTTTTTTTTTTTTTAAAAGAAAAGAACAATCAAAGATTGAATTATTTCAACTAAATTATTGTTTCGATTGTGCACAAATGATGGAGCGGAAAAGTGTTTTCAACCAGGGTTCAATGTCTGCTTGATCAGTCAAGATAAGTACAATTGTCAGTTAAAGACCAAAGCTCTGTTAAACATTTTAAAAATCCATTTACAAACTTTTTGATGGTTGGTGACGTCATATCACTCGAGCAGAAAATCAGAAGATATAAAAATCCTGATTTCTTTTCGGGTGCTGATTGGAAGAAATCAAGAACTGAAGGTGTAAGGATCAAAATTGACACACAGAATCCAAGAGCAGTTAGAAAAGCAGAGATGATCTCATAAGAGATGTACTCTTATGGATCCCCACACATGGCCGCGCAAAAGCAGGACGACCAGCTCGAACGTACATTCAGCAGCTATGTGAGGATACAGGCTGTTGTCCTGAAGACCTACCTAGGGCGATGAACGATAGGGAGGAGTGGCGAGAGAGGGTCAGGGATATCCGTGCTACCAGCGCGATATGATGATGATGATGAATGCATAGCAAGTGAAAAGCAGCTGAATTGATTGCTGAAATCTGAATTAGGAAAAATTGTTATTGTCAATAGCTTTATCACCCCCCCCACATCCCCGACAAAGGAAAATGCTTATAAGCAAGAGATATCGTCTTTTGGATGAGACCAGCAGAGACCAGCTGAAGACAGCTACTCGATTCCACGTCACACTGGAATCATGCTTTGCGCCAGACTGCTCACTTTGGAGAGGCAGAGAAAGTCTAAGATAAAAAACACGTTGAAGGAGACAGAAAACCTGAGATATAATGACATCTTGAAAGAGAAAGAGAAAGGCTGAGATAACACGATACTTTGAGAGGACCCTGTGCCTGACTCTCGGAGATAAAGATGCGAAGAGAAGCTGAAATAATACGATACGCTGAGATAACCTTGAACAAGACTGTCCGGAGATTAAAAAAGAAGAGAATGTAACGAAGAGAAATTGAGATAGTATAATACTTTAGAAATACCAGCGTGTATCGGTTAACCGACTTCATGATACTCAGAGTTTTGACCTTTTATCACAAGTAAAAGCTGAGATTTAAAGACTGAGAAAAGCGGACATAATACTCTACTTGAATCATCTTCTACCAGACTATCGAGGGATCGAATGAGGCTGAGATCCATAGGCTACGAAGGAAGAACATTACCGCTACTGGCGATTCTCTTTGTACCAGAATATAGAAAGCGAAAAAAGAAAAACCTAAAACTTATACGATAATTCGAGACTTGTACCTGGCTTAGAATGGAGAGAAATTAACTGATTCGGGAAATAAGTCTCCGTCTATCACAACCAATCTCTGGGATGGGTGAACGTATGAACCCTTTTTTTTAAAACAATTATAAACTTAATATGTGCCCATGGTGTAATAGTTATCGTCGTAGGAAATCGACACGGCGACACGAGTTCAAATCCTGGACGAGATTGATTGCATTTCCCATAGCACTAATACCCTTGGGAAAGGTATGAATCCAATTATTCTCCCTCAAGCTATGTGTAAATAGTAGGGCAGACTGATTTCTTCAGACTTGGTGAGGCAACTAGTCTAGGTAAATGAAAACTCTGAATTGAAACCTGTTAAACTCCGCTTAATAATTGACCTTGTGTCATATCCTGCCCGAGCGGAGGGTTTGGGTAAATATGATAAACTTAATATCATTATTATTACAAAAATGATGTTCTGTTTGTTGGCGTTCGACATTTTTTTACTTCCTTTATTGTGCGGTCACATCTATCCCCTCATCGACTGACGACTGATCTGCTGTATGGATCAAAACACAATGTGAGCTGGTAAGAAGACGGAACGTGCAATCTGATGATATAACCAGCCAAGAAGAACAGTCAGCAGACTGAAAGGAGAATCATCTCAGTGTTTGGGAAAGATAAATATACTGCTACATTTTCCTCTTAAAAGAAATCCCCCTCGAGTCTAATCTACTTTTCATTCTTCATCTGCAAATGCTTCCATGCGCTTCTAGAAGGATTCTTTAGGGATTCGCCTCAGATTCTTAGTTACAGCTATGTAGATGGCCTCTTTCAAAACAGGTCCTCTTAAGTTGTAAGTGAATCTTGGATAGTATTTTTATAAAATATTTTTGTATATTCCATAACTCATATATCATTGACTACTAATATTAGTTTTGACTAGTCATTCAATCATAATGTTACTCATTTTAGATTTCTTTTGCACCAGCGTGAGCTGATAGTTTTCCACTGGAGTCTGAGTGACTGCAAGTTTCCGAAAAGTCACCAAGACTGTTCTTAGTATTCTGGCCGATCTCAACAATACTGCAGTTTAGGGCGGTCTACATTCATCCTCTTATTTCCAAGTTCTTCTCTCCCTGTACCAGTCCCTTGAAGACTGTACCGAGTGGCCGAGTAACAATTGGTATCACCGCCACTTTCATGTTCCATAGTGTTTTTGGTCCTTTGGCAATGGAAAGTACTTATCTATCTCTTCGTCTTCTTACAGTTTTACTCTGTGGCCAACCGGAACGGCAAAGTTCACTGTTCAACAGATTCTCCTTTTTTCTTTTGTTGACTATGATATGGTCTGGTTGTCTGGCCGAGATTAGATAATTCATATCTCAAAATTCCAAGGAATTTTATACGTCTAATTTTATATGTTGGATTCTTACTTGTGCATAAAGAATTCGTTCGTAAAATCAGATTCAACAATCATGCATAATTCCCTGTGGATCACCGTGTCCACTCTGTCAGGCCTCGTCTTATACTCTCTTTGTGCTAATTTACTGCATTCGCTTATGATGTGATTGATCGTTTCGTCTCTAGCATTTTGTTGCATCTTGTCTATACATGCTTTGACATTGGTAGTCCTTTTATGCTGCTATCAGAAGGGATTTAATTTCTCACTTTATTATTATTATTATTATAGCACTCATTAAACCAGGTCCCTCTCTCTCTCTCTCTATATATATATATATATATGTGTGTGTGTGTGTGTGTGTGTTGTGTGTGTGTGTGTGTGTGCTCTTACCGTCTATTTTTCAGAACGTAGACGTATGCCTGTGTGTGTGTGTGTATATACGTGGGTGTCTGTCTGGATTTCTGCCTCTCGCTCTCTCTCTCTCTATCTCTCTCTCTCTCTCTATCTATCTCTTGGCCAGGAAATGCGAGTGCTCATTATTTACAATCCTGTTAATTTTCAGATATCCCCAAATCTTTGGTAATGATCAACTAAACCCTGTCCTTTTTCATGTCCAGCTCACTTGCAATCGTTCGGATTGTCAACCGATGACCACTTCACACCACCTGTCTTATTCACTTGACTTTGCCTTCATTTCTACTTACTGAAAACTTCCTGCACCTGGAGTTATCTTTCACTGGATCTCGCCCCTTTCTGAACCTCTTCTTCTACTCATATTCACGTGTTTATGACATGGTGTTACCTCCATACACTTGCTGGAGCATGTCAAGTGCTTGTGATGGAGCGTTTCCCAACCGGACCAAAAATTTCAGGTTAACTCGTTGCTTGGAGCCCATAGGTGAAGAATCTGACAAAAACGGGATAAAAAATATGGGAAAAATACTATAGTTGTAGAGAGCTAAGATTATAGTTATCTACTCCCAATATATCATGTTAGATGATAATCCAATCCACTCATCCCTTTTTCGCCTATAGCTCGGACAGCATAGCAATTCCCATTACTTTTCTGACCGACTTCATGCTTATATATATATATATATATATATATGTATAAGTATCAAATATGAAATACCAAAATTCCTGTTTCATTAAGTTTAGTCCACGGGTAGACAATTTTGCAAGTTCGCTTTTTTTATTGATTACTATAAGGTCTGGTCTTCTGGCCGAGATTAGGTGATCCGTTTATTGTTTATTCATTCATTTATTTATTGAACACACACGTAAACACCCCCACACACACATATATATATATATATATCCTACACAAGTACTTCCCGATATATATGCCTGTGTGTAAGTATAGGTGTGTGAGTGTGCTGTTATCTGTTTGTCTGTGTATGTCTTTCTCTGTCTTACTCACTCACTCTATCTCTGTCTCATCTGAGAACAAATTACTCGACACTCATGTCATTTGTTGATTTTTATCTCTCCTTCAAAATATATCTGCTTTATTTCTATGTCTTTTATTGTTTTCTTTGTTTCTTTGTTTCTTTCTTCATTCACTTTTTCTTATTTTCCTGCGTCGTTTTCGGTCGACATTTTCCATATTGGCGCGACAAAATGAGTTCTTTCCCTGAGGCTTATTATTGAACACTAATAAAGAGCATTTTCCGTGAAGCACCATTAGAGTGTTACCCCGCCAAAACAATAAAAATAAAAATAAAAGACAAATTGAAAAAAAAGACAAAAAACATACTCATGTCCAAAACGCATAGAATTGTCTAAAATTCCTTCCAAATATTTTACCATTATATTATGACTGAAAGAAAACTAACCAGTCATTTAAAATTATCTATCATGCTTTATAACAAATAAACGAATAAATAAATTATATATATATATATATATATATATATATACTCAGGGGAAATGGAATATTTTTTATCAACTGGTCATATTAGTTTGGCTAATTTAGTGTTGCGTTCGAAGGAAAATCAAACAAAATTGCGTCTACTTAATTTCGAGACTGAATCAACCAGACAAAAAAAAATAATGAAAAAATATTTCTTAGGGTGTTTCAGATTAATCAATATTTTATTCAATCTATATCTTATCGAAGATGTCGCTGTCTCAGTACTATTCTATGATTGCAGCACCTGGACTGTAACTAAAGACTTGGAGACAAACTACATAGAAACCACGCTAGAATGTTGTGTGCTGCTTTCAAAAACAATTCTGAAAGCTTCAACCCAATAAACTGCAGCTTACCTCATATATAACAAACAATCCTAGTTAGACGGACAAGACCTGATGTAAAAGCAGAGACAACCTAAGTAGCAATGCTCTCCTGTGTGGTCCCATCTCCATATTTTAGCTAACCAGCAAAGACTTATTTTCATTTGCTCTTGAAGGACGCTGAATACCATTTAGGGGACCTACTAGCTATGATGAATTATAGGGGCGGATTGTGAGAGAGTGTCAAGGTACCTGTGCTATAGGCAGAAATTGATGTTGATGATGATGATATACCTATACTGTGCATACCACTATACAAAGGAATACCCACCACCTCACATCTTGGTCAGATAATCTCATTAATGTGTAAGTAACCGTCACCAATGACCGTTGACTCAGTCTACGGTAATCAAACTTAGATCTATCAACGCACAATTACGAGGCACGATTAAATTAATTGAATTTATCGTACGAAATGGAATGGGTGACCCAAGCTCCAAAATTGACATGACTATTTGCTTTTCACTTCGCGCTAATAACCTTCAGAAAGGCAAGAATCAATCTCTAAACCCACCTCACAGCTACAGAGAGATAGTAGGGTAGACTAGAATTTATTAGTTTTGTTTAGACAACTAATCTAGAAAGAAAACTTTGAATCCAAATAACTTTATTCAGTTTAAAAAATTGATTTTGTGTTGCATTCTGTCCGTGGTATAAAAGTTCGTTTATTTTGATTTTATGGCTTATGAAACATTGTCACTTATTTAATGCTAAATACTGTTTTTACACATATATTAGAAATATGATTAGTAAATACATCTTGTGGATACAAATAGTTAAATGATCAAACAGTTCTATTTCTAACAATATAATTTTACTTAAGTCAACAAGTTTAGGTGGTTCCAAGCGTTATTATAAATCGCAAACAATTGAATTAAACACCCCTCATTTGTTTTTACACATTTAATAATGAAACAGTTCTTTTATATAAGTCTTTTGTTTGCACTCAGCTTAAATGTCAAACGCTTCTTTTTTGACCCATAGATAGAACACTATCACGTGGCTCCACTCCGTGTCAGAATGAACCTTGGAGCAATGGCAATGAAGGAGTACTCCACAGTCCCCAAATCTCCAACTTTACTGGAGCCTCGCCTTCAGATTGTTAATTGTCATATACAGGACACTCGTCGGGGGCTGCGGGGAAACATACCCCATGCAAAGATGCAGTCGGTGTATTCTTAGTTAAAGACAAAGCTTACAAAACACTTAACAGTTACCATCTCAATAAATGGAATCAGGACTCGAGTTCAAATTGAGAGATTGCATTTTTCTTATTGCTAACGCCTTTGGAAATGTTATTGCTACCTCTCTTTTCTCACTTTCACGCGATGGTTAAGAATTAAGACAGACTGACTTCTTATCCTTATTTAGTAAACTTGTCGAGGAACTGAAAAACTTAAATTAAACAAGTTTTACCTTGCTTAGAATTTGACACCGCATCACGCATCGTAAAGAAGATTGTCGAAGGAAATGCAATAAGTAATCCAAATTAAAAGTAGGGTTCGGGTTTCTGCAATGCCAGCCGCTCGCTTAGCTTATTATTTAAAGCAGCTGAAATGTTTACCTTCGATTCCAGGAAGAAATATTTAAAATATTATTCTTTTGAGTCTCAGTTTAACTTTTATTCTTTTAACTGAAAAAAAATATATAGACAAAAAAAAGTTGGAATGAATATTTGTTGCCCCTCTTCAAGACTTTATGACAGTCTTCATTCTTTCACGCATGGATTTTACTAATTTAAACTAATATTCTTCATTACTGTGGATCTAACTGTTCCAAATGGCGATTCATATATCATCTTTGGTGCATGGCGTCTTTTAATGTTGCATCTCGAAAAGCACCACCATAAAGTTTTTTTCAAATAGATGGAGATCTGGACTATCTGCTAGCCATAACATTGACTTTATATGCTCTTCCTGGCCAAATTTTTCATTCCCTTTGTTCTTTGTGAAAAGATGGCTTCACAGTGGATTATTTCTCTATTTCTCCATCCTTTTCAACGTGCCAATTGACTGTTCTTTTTTGAAGCCATGTTAATTTTCAATTAGGTATGCCCAAATGAGTGTTGATATATGCAAGAACTTTCTTTTAATTGCTGACTGATTTGCTTATATAGGCTACGGTTTGTATTTGTTCATGGTAGGCTTGTCAAAAGATCATTCCATATTTTTTCCTCAGTATTGGGCAAGTCTACGAGGATCATTAAATATGTTTCCATACATTTTTCGTATTGAGAGTACACACATGAAACTCTAGTCCCCTTCGGAGTAATCTCCCCCGGCTGCAATGCACTTGTACCGTTCCAACAACTTCTGGAAGGCCCCATGGAATTCCTCTTCTGTGAGTGTGTTAATGACCTTCATCCCCACCTCTTTCATCTCCTCAATTGTCTCATAATGACAGCCTCTGAGCTTAGGGAATATCCAAAAGTCACTGGGAGCAAGGTCCTAACTATAGGGAGGGTGAGCAACGGTCTTGATGCCTATCTTGGTTAAATAGTCTGTGACAAGGACGGAGTTGTGAACTAGTGCATTGTCCTAGTGGGAATGCCACTGACCCGATTTGAAGAGTGCTGGCCTCTTCCGACGGAATCTCTTCCTGAACTCCCTTAAAACCCCAACATAGTAACCCTAACCCAAACCCTTTGGCCAATTAACTCTGGTGTATTGACTTCCTTACTCCTTCCACACCTCTTATCATCACTCACAGACTCCCTGCTTTCCTTGAATCTTTTATGCCACTCAAAAACTGATGCTCGATTCATGCAAGATGCTCCAAAAGCAGTCAGAAGCATTCCATACGTTTCTGTGGCATTTTTCCAAGTTTAAAACATAATTCTATTGCATAGGAGAAAATCACTGATGAGTTAGCCGTGGCTTTTTCAGCAATGTTCTACATATTTTTCCGGCTTATTTGAATGGTTTAAGAGATGGAAGATTGGTGACAGTACAGCTGTTGTTCAGTTCGATGTTGCTTCCAGTTACTCCACTTGAAAAAAGGGTATCCTCTTTATGACACTAATCTGTATTTGATAGTGAGGATTAGATTCCAGAGATCTGGAGAATAAAGAATTAGACTTTATTACCATTATTACTAGGGCCAAATCTTACTCGGAGGAATACTATTCGTTCTACGAGTCAAAGAGATATGTTTAAAGATTATTCGTATTCCATAGAATCATATGCCAAAAATTTTCTCAATTAACAACTTTACAAAAATGTAAATATGGTTGTACAATGAATGCAATTCCCTAACCTCAAGACATAAAATTCTAGACGCGGTGACATACTTTTTAAATCAATCCACTTAAAATCTAAAAAAATATACGACATCCTCCTTGTGATGGAGAGCCTAAATAATAGGAATGATTTTTACATTATCGGGAAAAAAATCATATTTCTAATGTTCATCTTGCAGTGTTTTAACCTTGTGTATATTTTGTTCTCATGCCTTTTTCTCTATTTTAGTTATCAGCTTTACTCTTCGACAATTACCAGTTGGTATTCCAAAATTTTCTCGAGTTGGTGATGGTACCTTGCATTGTAAATCTTAATACCAATATCAGACTAGTCGGCGTCTCGTGGGAGAATGCTCTATTAATATTTGGTCTTCGTGTGTCTGTTGCTGACGGCTTTCATCCCGCCTGGAATTCTTGTATATTATTCCTTCAAACCACAATCTGTCTACCATGTATAATACTGTTAGCTCTTAAAAGTGAAAAATGTTGCGCCCCAACCCCGCCCCAAGAGATTGCCATTTTATATTGAGAGTTAAACAAATCGCAGTTTTAGCCTTATTTCTTAGTCAGTTCTTGGAATTGTCCGATTTTTTGATAACGTTGTAATCTACGTATCCTAAGCTACCAGAAACGACAATAAAATAAACATTTTTAAAGGGTAGTCGAAAAAATTGACTGACAATTGCAATTTAGTCAGCGATGTTTTAAAAGCCTCTTTTCTCGGGCAGTTTTTCGAATTGCACCCTGTCCTTGAAAGCACTGTAATCTACGGTTATAACTTTAGCATAAACGACAAAAATAATCATTTTGAATTAACCATTGGATTTGGTATTGCCAAATATATGTGCAGAGACATGGAGTAATTCCTTAATTTGTTTTGAATTAAAAGAAATATATTCTTTAATAGGAGATCAACAATTATTTGGGGATTATGTATTTTTCAATCAGAGAATTTTTACTTACATATTTTCACAAGATAAATATGAGGGTCATTAGATAAATAAAATGAATTTCGGAAAAGAAAAGAAAGCCCTACTTAAACTTTAAATTTTTACAAAGATATCAATAGTGTGTGGTCCTTTGTCGAACCAGAAGAATGTTCTTCTTTGCTGACCACTTCTTGCATAACTTTTTCTTGACTAAAGACCCAATTCCATAAACTATTTTTTGTTTCACTTAAGCTAGTTGTAAAAAAAACGTTTTACCCATTTGAAAACATTTTTGCCAAGAACATGATTCACCATATACATTACACTCTCTTCGGTAAATTTCATATGGTCTACCCTTCTTAGGCACAAAGAATTGATGACAAAACAACTGGTCAAGCCATTGATGGGTTGGACATGGGATCCACTGAAAATTTCCCTAGAAATTAAATTGACCTTACTTACAAGAGGTATAAGTACAAAGTTGGATATGTCGAAGAAAAATTATACCAATATAATTCTCTAGGATTTGGCATACAAATAGATCACCCATTCTTTACCAGAAAATTTTGTTTTCTGGCAAAGAATGGGTGATCTAATATTAATTAACAAGAAAAAGGAAATGGACATCTTGTGGATTTTTCTGTTTCAGAGGATTACGAAGTAAAAATAAAAGACATCGAAAAAACAGAAACATATGAGTATCTTACCAGAGAGCTGAAAAAGATGTGAAACACGAAATCAGTTATTATAGAATTGCTACGCTAGGAACAAACCAGGATCGGTTGGAAAAGAAACTGACGGAATTGGAAATAAGATGGTTTGGTTTGGTTTGTTGGGTTTTATGGCATATCAACCTTTATAGGTTATTTAACGCCAAATCCATTTTTATGTAAATAATCTGTTCTATTTAAAACAATTCAGTTTAGCATAAGTACACAGTTTAATGGTCAAAAACATTTCCATTTCTAACTATTCAAGCAGTTGTATGTAACAATTCGGTTAAGTGTAAATACTGTTTCAATGTCGAAAAACAGTTCTATTTGAAATAATTCAGTTAAGCATAAGCACGCAGTTTAAATGTAAGTACGGTTTAATTGTAAAAGTCATTTCTATTTCAAACTATTCAGTTTTACTCAAACAATTCATTTTAGCATTAGTATGCTGTTAATTCTATTTAACCCATAGATAGGACCCTTATCAGGTGCTACCACAACGGGCCAGAGTGGAACAGGGAGCAATGGCAATGAAGGGGTACTCCGCATTTCCCAAAGCTCCAGCATTGCTGTAACCTCACGATCAGATTGTTTAGTGTCATATCAGGACACTCGTAAGGGGAGGTCTTACCCCTCTGCAGAGGAGCAGTCAGTGTATTCTACAGCCCCAGCTGACTGGGCAATGGAAATAAGAGGAAGAATCGAAAATATTATGAAAACATCATTATTATAATCAACTGGAATACTGAGAAGATTCTTGGGGTTCTGAGAACACTTGATGTTATTCACTCTTCAGGGAAAATATAGTTTAATGCATTGTAAAAAACATGCACTAAGCGAAAGAATGGAATTGAAAAACGCGCAATGATTATGGTAAATAAAAAAAGGAAAAGGCAAAAACAAAAGAAGGAACAGAACAGCTCGATCAGGATTTTCTCAATGAAAAAGAAATATGAAATTCTACGTAAAATCAGTTGAAGTTGTTATCCACCAAACTGAAATGAAAAAAAAGAATTAAAAACACTGTGAAGGACAATACAATTGCTGGATATTACCTGGAATATCCCTTTGACATGCCATATAAGTTGTGTGGGTGGCATAATAGGAAGTGCGCATGTTTTTAAAGTATACAGGACGCCGATGGTTCCCCAGCGGACATACCGAATTTGTTGGCAGTTTGGAGGAGACATGTCCACAATACAACGCTTAGACGAAAGGATTAGCGTGGAAATCCGGAAAGTTATATAAACAAGGGAGGATTTCCACCTGAGAGAACGAAATAAAAACGCAAAGAGATTTCACTGAAAACCGCATCGTTGCCTCTGTGTGAGAGCATCTCGGCAATCTTCACTCCTCTCTCTCTCTCTCTCTCTCTCTCTCTCTCTCTCTCTCTCTCTCTAACGTACATTTTGGGTAAAAAAAGGTAAAAAAAAAAAAGAATATTATATTTTAAAACTTCGGTGCTATTGCTTTTCTCTGCTAAATAACAAAACTAATAGAAACCAGAGCGAAAGTAACTCGTCTTTTAAATGTGGAAATGTTTCTGCTGCTCTGTCTTAACAATACATACATATATATATATATATATATATATATATATATAAGAGTCAACAAAATTCCTAAGCCGTACTCAAATTTTAGATTTGTCGCGTACCTCTCAATTAGGGGTGGGCTTCATCTCCACCGAATTTTAAACGAGAATCTGATTTATTTTCCTGCTTTTATAAGAAGTGTTAAAGTGTTGCCGCAACAAAATGTTTAACACTGGCTCTTTATATATATATTTATATATATGTGTGTGTGTGTGTGTGTGTGTGTGTGTGTGGTTGATTGCGTAAATATATATACATAAACATGCTTTTATAATAACTGCTTTTACGAGAGGGACCAACATAAGTAAGGAATTATAGGAGATGATAATGGCCAGCAAGTTTGCATAGAAGAACATGGGACTAACATTATTTGCCATGATGATGTAAATCCCACCATTATACGCCAGAAACCTGTGCCATATTGAAAATCAGTCGGGAAACCTGGTCACGTCTTGTCTTTTTACTAAAACAAAAAGCCAGCTGTCATGCATAGATAGGCTAAGAAAATGAACGCTTTCAATATTTGCTTTGAACGGGTTGTCAAAACATTATTCTTGCAGAAGAAAGAGGCTGCTTGCTGTTTTTCTTTCTATCCTTCAGAGATCATACTGTTCTCTTCATCCAGATATTGCCATGTCAGAGATTATGAAAACGAAGCAAAATATACCGCTTTCCAAAATGGGGATTCGATAATCATTTTTCGCAAAATGACATCTTGACAATGCAGAAAAACCACTTACAACTGGTCATATAAGACTTGTTTTCTAATCTCATGCTCTTTTTTTCTTGCAATGAGAATTTATTGTAATATAGTTTCAACGTTTATTTTCCCTTGTCTTCCGTATTCCCAAAAGTTTCGTGGTTCTTAAACCATTTAGATTCCGGAAGCTTTTGTCATGGAGATATATGCCTGGAACAATAAAATACATAATTTTACATTTTTACAACGGTACCATAGGTTTATTATTCCTAGTCGAACGTTATATAATCGAAACTTATAACTGTACGTTTTATTTAGTATTAACATCAACAAAACTGAAACTAATAACAAAAACTATTTAGCAGTTCAAAGATAAGTTTACCTATATTTATAGATGTTTATTTTTGGTTAGAGGTGTTGCGATTTTATGTTTGTTTAAAAAGTTTCTACTTCGGCAAAATAAGGAATCTGTTTGGTTTCGTTTGGTTTAATGACAGAAATTTATTTAATGTCTAATTCTTTCTTGCTGAAGAACAGCAGTTTTACTATGTAACCATAGCTATCGAAATAAAAGTGTTCATACATTTTGTAAGGGTATTATTCCAAATCAACAGTTGTTGTATTTTTGGCCTTTGACCAGGCCAAAAATGCCATTCCAAGGTGATGCACCGGAAGGAAGTGACACATTCTAATGGCAGTTAGGAGAGGAAATCGCGTGGGCGGAAATTGGCTAACAAAATGGGACAAGCTAAAAAATCCCATGATATTCTCATAGACTGACGCACCGGAAGAGAGTGACCTCTGAACTGCATGACAGTTATTTCCGCTTGATGACGATTAAACATGCGATTTCAAAGATCGAGTGGGCGATCGAGTGGACGTTGAACTATTATATAACTCAGTCAAGACAGAAGTCAAGACAGTAGAGTTCCAGACACTTGGAGTTGGAGTTATAGACTAGATGTGGTAGGGAAAGCAACACCAGGTCGAGGAGGGCCCTCAGGAACCCTGATGGAGTTTGGGGACCAGAGAAGTTGCTGATAAGATGCAGTAAAGAAAGCCAGCACCAAACAGAGTGGACCCCAGAGCCTCCGGTTGAACATCAGGAGAACGAGAAAGACACAACGTTGAGGGCCATAAGAGTAGGGGTCAAAATATTGCAGTTATGTTCGATCTCCAGCTCCCTCTCACACGCAAACCTTGAGCAACCCTTTCGAACCCTTGCAATAAAGTGAGAGGTAAATATTTTGTTAAAGAAGTCTTCCTGCGTGCGTCTTTATCATTGTGTCGGTATGTATCTAGTATATATATGTATATTTCTGCATGAATCAGCAGATGACCATTCAACACAGTTTCTACTCTAATATCTCTGTAGACTGCACCATATAATCTCATTGTCAGATGACATGAGTTTTTCTTCCAATTATATGTACTTGATCCGTATCAAATGTTTATTTTAATATATTAATTAGGAGCATTTTAAGAATCGTGTTATATTCTCAAATTGAACCATTTCAAACCAATCTTCTTTGGATATATATATATATATATATATATATATATATATATATATATATAAAATTAACTTAAATCGCGAGTCGGAAATCTTCTACTAAAGTTTCACCTTATCGGATCATCAGGAAGTCTAACCCCGACTTATGCTAAAGGACAATATTCACCAAAAACCCATCTAGCTTAAAATTTACAGAACAAAAAAAAATGAACAAAAAACCTTAGTTTTATTAATAAATTGATAGATATTAATATATATATATATATGTATATATATATATTGCATTTTTATGATAATCACTAATGATAATCATAAATAAGTAATTATAATTTCACCTAACTCTTCTTAAAAATGATAAGTTAGATTTTTTTGGCATCAAGTATTCCTATCCAGTAAGAGTCATTTTAAAACAGATCTATTCGAGCCATGGACTGGACCTAACTTGTACAACTACTGCGAGTCGGAGTGGAGCTTGGAATATTGATAGTGAAGGAATACTCTACACTCCATAGATCTCCAGAACTGCGGCTTCATTATCAGACGCAATTTATTGTCGTATCCCGGACAAACATTTTTAATGGGTGGAAATCCTCTGCAATAAATATTATCAACTTACACTAAGCTCCGTAGACAGGGCTGATTAAGTTACTAGTGTAAATGATATAGCAATATTATAAATATAAACGAGTAAATTCTCCCCTGTTCAATTTTTCTCTCTGTCAAAACTTTATTCATATTCTTATGGACCAGTCGGCAGGGGCTGCCGAATACACCCACTGTATCCCTGCAGAGGGGTAAGACCACCCTAACGAGTATCCAAGTTATGAGACTAAACAATCTGATGGTGTGGTGCCAGTAATGCATGGAGTTATTGGAAACGCAGAGTAGAACTTTATTGCCATCGCTCACAGATACACTCTGGCCCGGAGAGCTAGCACTTGATAAGGTCCTATCTATGAGTCAAATACAACTCTTTGAGTTATTAACTGAGTACAAATAAATGTCTTTTGCTTAATTGAATTGCTAGAATTAGACATTTATGATATTTTTAACTCTGTAAACAAATGACTGATGTTTAATTGAATTCTTAGTAATACATAGCAATACTTAGAACCATTTAACTTCGTTGACGTATGGTAAATTAAATTGTAAGAAATTAAACTGTTTATTGATTTATTAGTGAATATATACATAAATGTGTTTATAAATCATGTATCAAATATACATGTAAAAACAGGATTTGGCATTAAATAACCAGCGTAGTTTGCTATGCCTGAAAACCAAACCAAACCAAACCTATTATCGTCTACGGATCATTTTAGAGGTTTTAATTCAGCATATGAATGGATGTAAATATTACCAGATGTAAAACATACCCATTCGTTTTGACAGGGGCGTTCGTGGTGTAAAGGTTACCGTCGTAGGATACAGACACAGCGCTTGGGAAAGGTATGAATCCAGTTATTCTCTTAGCTGCAATGGGTAAGTTTTACAGTAGACAGGGCTCCTTAGCCTTGGTACAGGAACCGGTTGAGGAGAGGGAAAACTCCGAATTTAAACCTGTTAAACAGCCACACGCTATCTTCCGAAATTGTTTGAGTCAATGCACTGTTAGGTCTGAACCACGACCAGTTTACCCGAAAAACTCATGTTGACAAATAACGTTGCAAATATTGACTAACACATCGATAAAATAGGTGTGAGCTCTCGTCCAACAGAATTTTCGCTTGTCACCTGTTGCCAGGAGGAAATAAAGTTAAAGATATATGGCTGAACGTGAAGACCGTTTCTTTTCATAAAACGGTACTCGTAAAACCGTACCTGAAAGGCTGTCACATATAAAACGTATCACACATACATACATACACACACACAAACACACACACACACACACACACACACACACACACACACACACACACACATATATATATATATATATATATATATATAAACTACTTCTCCGTTTTTATGTTCTCTGAAAAAATAAACAGAAAACAATTTTGAAGTTAAGTCGTTTGCCTGTTGTTGGTGTGTTATCGAAATGTTCGTTATGATCTTCTTGATTCCATATAGAACTTTTACTTACTTTTAAATTTTGGCAGCACTTTTCTGTGTTTCTAGTAGTATTATTGTAGTATATCAAGTCTTAGATCCAGATTTTTACCTCTCCGACTGTTGAATATGCTGATTTCTATTCTGCAGGAATGTAAGCTCTATCACGATAAGGTTACCTGATGGCCGTGTTGTGACCCAATATGCTTCAGGTTGCTATCCTGGTGGTTGAGCAGTGCGAGAAAAGGTGTTTATGTAACAGTAAATAATCATCTTCGGCTATCACTTGACTTGACTGGCAAATATACGGACTTCCCAGCAAGGTATTTACAAACTTCCTACCATGCCGATATATGAAACGAAGACGTTTTATTGTGAGAAACCATGCATAAACGAGACTCATTCATGGCGACATCAACCGATTTTGGGTCGCCTCAGGCGCCACGCCATGAAATAAGCCGTGTAAAGCAGGTATTACCAGGGGGTGGGAAGACCCACTGGGACCAAATCATTCTGGCAATGACCGATGTGATTGTTGGCCTTTCTAGAAGGGTGGTTGAATTTGCCTGAACCGATCAATCAGAATGGCATATCCATCCCTAGCTCTTACATAAGTGTTCCGAAGTTATTGTTGCAATTTTTTTTCAAAACTCCACCATTTTTTATTTTAAATGTGATAGAACGTGGTGGCTGATGGCGTAACAAAAATTCTGAGAGTCCTGTGTATGGAACTAAACTACTATTGATGATGTTTCATTCCTGGAGTTTGGGGAATGTGGAGTACCCTTTCATTACCATTACAATCAGGTCCACTGTGATCTTGTCTAGTTGTACCAAATAAACGACATTAATATCAAATCGGATCATCCACCCACCATTGAAAAATATATTTGTAAATCTGTAGCTCATGAACATGCAATAATTTCTTTCAATATTAATGTCTTCATTAAAGCTAAACAGATTATGAAACATCCCTAAAAAATAACGGATTATACACCAAAATGAACTTCACATAAAACAGCAATAATATTAATAATAAGCGAACGGGAGAGAGAAATACAGCATGGTCACCCCCACTCCTGCTGCAAAATTTTCAAAACAAACGTCGAGAAAATAATTTTCCTATTAATAAAAAAAGGCTTTGAAATATCTACTACACTGAATAAACTTTAATAAAAAAGAATTATTTTCAAATGAGATATTCTCGCTTGAAAATGATAAAAAGAATAATTTTAAAATATTAAATAAAAAGGATCATAACCAGAATGACAGATTAAATTGTGAGCATAGAGCTGAATGTCCATTTTATGGTAATTGTTTAATAGACAATACAATAAACAAGGCATCCATCAAGGAAGTAGAAAACATGAAAGAAAAAATATACGTAATTGCCACTGAACTGAATTGGTAAAACAGATGGAGCAATCACATTAGAGGCTTTAATAATAAAAGATATTACAACTGCATAATTTTATCCAAATATGTTTGGCACATAAAGGATGCAAGCGACACAACTCCCATAATAGTATATTGTATTATCTAAAAAAAAAAAAAATACAATCAAGGCAACTATAATAGCATATTGAGTCTCTAAAAAGTGTACATCCAAGAATATACTGAGAATAATTTGCCATAACAAAAGAAGTGAATTAGTATCTATTTGAAGACATATCAACACACTTCTCTTATGTCATCTACCAATTGACCCGGTTTACACGTATGATTTATTATCCCTATTGTCATGATTGTCATCAAAAAAGGAGAAAAGAAGTACAAATATTATTTTGATTTAATCACTTATTTTATATTTCATAATTATCCTTTGACTTATCGAAAGTTTTTCACACCAGCGTCTGAATGATGAAAAATCTCTAAAAGTCTCTAGGACTCTTCCTTGTATTCTAATTTATTTCAGCAATACCTTGGTCTAGATGGTCTCGATTTCCCCCTTGAATTAAAGTCCCTTCTCCATCTTGCTGTGGATCATCTGATCACACCATTTACATCTGGTATTACCTTAACTCTCATTGTCCACAACTCTTCAGTTCTTTACCTAATTCCAAGCACATGTTTATCTTTTCAGTATGTTTTATTTTTCTTCATTGTGATCGATCGGAATGGCAAAATCCACAAGATTTTTTTTAATTAACACAACATTTGATTTTCTGTTCGGAATTAAGTCATCCTTTAGTATATCAAATTTCTAAATATTATTATGAGTTTCAGTCTCTAGAACAGATTCTGTTTTCTGCATATACCATTTGGTAGTATCGTAAATCCCTTTCGCAATTCTCTCTTCCCAAACCATACATGCTTGATCTTGTACTTTTTGTGCTATTTTGTTGAATATGTTTATTATATGATTAACTATTTAATCTTTTTTTCGACACATATACTGCATTTGATATTCTGCTGTGCATTACCTGGCTTCACTTGAACATAATTGGTCCTTTGGACGTTGTTTTGTTTTGCTGTGAAAAAAGATTAAGTTTACCTCTTGAGGTTTCCTTTTCGTATCCATGTTCAGGCTTTCTCGCAGGCCTTTTCATAAATTTATCGCCGAAAATATACTTACATTATTTTTCTTCTAATTTCTGTTTCCTCATTCGGGCTGTTTTTCTGCCTGATCTTGTTTTGCCAATCCTGATATAAACCTCTATTATTGGTATTTCTCTGCTCTTTTTAATGAAATCTTTGTGTTTTTTTATTGATGCATCTATGCACTTGTCAATCTCCGATGTAAAGATTTGTCTATTGTCATGAATTTCCTTGTCTTTTAGTGCATTCATATAAGAATTTCTCTATTCCATTTTATAAATGGTCTTGAGTAATTGCAGAATAAAATGCCCTGTAGATTATTCGTTTGATGAGGTTTTTGCTGCGGAGCTTGGTTTCCAAATGCCTTCAGGTTTTTTTTAGGCACGTTTTTGTTATTTATTTCTTCATCTCGGCTTCTTTGGCGGTGTCCGCTTCATATATTCCCAAGTACTTGTACCTTTCTTTTTCTCAAATCGTTCTGATTCTTTCCTATTTTGACACTTTTTCACACTTTCCATAATAAACATGCCACATCTTTCTATGCTAAATTCCACGCATTGTGATCTGGCTGTAAATAGTTATAATTGTAATAAAGTCTTTAGTTCTTTTTCATTTTTTGAAAATAGCTTGATGATTAATCTTATCACTTTATTTAGTAAATTCATTGTTGCTAGTGCACTTCCAAAGTATTGACATCGTTACTATTACAATCAAAAGTACCGAGATGGTGTCTCCCTCGAAGATCTCTCTTTCTGGACTCTTATCTCTGCTAAAGTTTTTCTTCCTGCTGGAAATTCCGCTTTCAAGTTTTTCATGGCTTCCGTCATGAAAATTACGGCTTTATTTGCTATATTTTCTGACATTCTATTATCCAAATTTACAAGGCCATATCATAGTACTTTTTTAAGTTAATCAATGCAATGAATACGCTTTTCCTTCTTGTTTTGGTCTTCTTGAAGATGAGCTGATTGATGTTTATTAGGTCCCTGTTCCTATTGTTCTCTTGTGCTGTCCTTTCTTTTTTTTTCTGAAAAAAGTCCACGGCATACAGGCAACTAATATATTTCGTTTTTAATCTGTGCATTCAGTTCTTTTTTCACATCATAGGTAGGCATGTTATCGGTCTATTAATTCTGGATGATTCCTTTTTGGCTGGACTTTCTGGATCAGAGTGGATTCCCCCTTCATAATCCATTCAGCTGGTTTATCTTTGGGTTCTTAGTTTCATTGAATATCAGCTTCTGCGTGTTATTTAATGTCCAAGCCATTCTAGTAGAAAAACTGCAATAATACTTCTCAACTCATAGTTAGGATTAAAGGGATTACAAGAGTGGAGCTGGAACTCATTAATCTAGGTATCATTGCTTCTTCTTGGCATTTCCATAGTTGTAGAGCCAGTTGTAGACTTTTTAAAAAGTCGAATACATGTATGCCATCATAGCCGGGCGTTTTCCAATTCTAATAATTTCTTGAGTCTTGCTCTGAGCGACACTGGGGTTATGTCCATTTTATGGCCTTATTTAGCGCGTTGCAATTCTTTTATGCATGTTGGTTATTTATTTATTCGGTCTTCCAGTTATGTAATTTCTGTTCACATTCTTTACTCCCAAATCATTATGCCTTCTTTGCATCCGATTATTGATTTGCCCACGTGAATTCTCCCTCGACTTCGCGTAGAGTTTTATAATGATTACATATTTAATATATTTTTTGTTTACTTGTTCATTTGATTATGTTATCTATTTATTCATTTTCCCTCGTTTAAACTTTGCGTATTCTAACACTCTACTGCGTTATTCTTTCGAGTAAATGCCTCGGAGAAAACCAACGTGGCAAAATATAAACGCTAGACTGGCCACTGCTATCGTCTGAAGATATTGTAAAACTCATGAAGTGGACTAAGGGACCTACTGTGCTCTCAATTCTAATAGGTTTACGTTTATATCTACTCTGTTATCGATCACACTTTTCATGTAACCTTTCTTATTTGTGGCCCACCTCTCTCTCTTTTTATCTGTCTGTCTGTCTGTCTGTCTGTCTCTCTCTCTCTCTCTCTCTATATATATATATATATATACATATATTATTGGTGCATTTAGATACAAGCCATGGCGTAGAAATTGTTAACTTATCGCCTATGCAAACATATCTCACACAAAGACAGACATACACACAAACAAACACACACACACACACACACATACAAACTCACTCACGCACACACACACACACACGTATATATATATATATATATGTCATCCGCTCTCACTGCTAGCATGGATTTCCATGACCGATTCCAGTGATCCTTATCATCCATCGACCCAGGCAGTTCTTCTAGAGTGCATCATGTGTCCGTAAAGAACTGGTATAGTAATGTTCTTTTTGGTTGGACAATACTCGCATGTCCATATGACGGGATCCATAGTAGAACACCACTTATGATTTCGTCCTTGCTTCTCCAGCAATGTTCCGCATGTCTTTTCATCTTATTTTGATGGCTTTAGTGATTCGAGGATCATTAAATAAGTTTCCAGATTTTTTTTGCATGGGCAGATTTATTGATAGTACACACATGAAACTCTAGTTCCCTTCGAAGTAATCGCCTCCGGTTGCAATGCACTTGTACCGTTCCAACAACTTCATGGAAGTCCTCTGTTTTTAGCATGTCAATGACCTTCGTCACAGCCTCTTTCATTTCTTCAATTGTCTCATAACGACACCCTCTGAGCTTAGGGATTAACCAAAAGTCACAGGGAGCAAGGTCTGGACTATAGGGAGGGTGAGCAACTGTCTTGATGCCCATCGTGGTCAAATAGTCTGTAACAAGGATGGAGTTGTGGACTGGTGCATTGTCCTAGTGGAAATGCCACTGACCCGATTTGAAGAGTGCTGGCCTCTTCCGACGAAATCTCTTCCTGAAATCCCTTAAAACCTCAATATACTAACCGTAACCCTAACCTTTTGGCCTATCAACTGTGGTGCATTGACTTCCTTTCTCCTCCAAACACCTCTCATCATCCCTCACAGACTCCTTGCCTTCCTTGAGTCTCTTATGTCACTCAAAACTGATGCTCGATTCATGCAAGATGCTGCAAAAGCAGTCTGAAGCATTCCATACGTTTCTGTAGCATTTTTCCAAGTTTAAAACAGAATGTTATTGCATATTGTTTTTCTAAAGTGTCCTTACGTCCAAGTTGCATTTTTGAAATTCACCAGCTGTGACAACCAGGTTTAGTAGGGTGAATTCCAATTCCTGCTGTAGGTGTTCATTTTAAGCTGAAATTATAAAAATTGAAAAGTCATCTCATAATATGTATAGCAATAACATACTGAATTTTCAAGAGTCTAGGACAATGTTCAGTACCTGTACAAAAAAAAAATTGGAAACTTATTGAAGCCACTATGTAGGTGGTAAATAGACGTATAGTGTCCAAATTTATTTGATCAAATATGAATGTGGACTTTTAACAAGGAAAGCTTTGGCAATAAATTACCCACAAAAGTTGATATGCCATTAAAAAAGAAGCCAACCCAAGCCAAGAAAGAATTCTGAATAAATCTTGCCAGACAGCCTGGTTTTTAGTAACGGTCACGAGCATTTTTTTTAATAATCAAATATTTACAAATTCATAACAGTCGGGGTTACTAATTACCTTACCATAAAAATTTCATAAGCTTCTGCAGAAATAATAATAATAATAATAATAATAATAATAATAATAATAATAATAATGATTATATATATATATATATATATACTGATTTTTAATGTTTTCTTAATAACACTTCCAGTCACAATTCTCACAAAATTACAAACAGCTACATAATAAAGTAGGGAAAAGATAAACAGAAGTGAAAGAAAAAGAAAGAAAAGGAATCGAGAAAGGTTGAATATATATATATATATATATATATATATATGAAGGAAATACGCAACGCTTTTAGAATAAATTTCGAACATTAATTACGTCGCACAATTTTGAAACAGAACGCCACTAACGGAAATAAAATGTTAAAAGCTTTCTCTCTTTTTTTTTTTTTTTTTTTAATCTTTTCGTAACATTAAAGGAAAATGACAAATAAAATCATATATAATTTCGAAGATACAGAATAACATATTTAATGCCGTAATGATGGTATATTTTATTAGAATATGCTTTTCGGATTTACATTCTTATAGATTTTATTAAATAATTCTATCATTTGTAAAAGATGAGTTATACATTTGAAACCCTTTCTACTCTACACGAATATCCGATATATTGGTCGTTGGAGTGAATTGAGATGGTGGATGACGTCATGAACGGAAGAGATTTCCTGAGAATTTGAGAATTTTCAAAAAACAGTTAGCTGAATGTAGAAAGAAAAAAACGCGTTTGTATCCGAAACGACGGAGTCGGCCTGTATTTCTATCTGTCTCCTTCTTTTTACTGACATCACCAAATCTATACAACATAATTCATGATTGGTGTGTCTTTTGCTATTTCTTTTGCAAAAATTTAACAAAAGAAAAAAGAAGACATAGATTGATTTTGAACATGGGTTGTCCACTCTATGTTTCACAGTACTTTAAACGATTAGAAACAGCTAGGAATGATGGAAATCAATTTTAGGAGACTTATTTTTCAGGCTGGAGAGGGAGAATGTAAGAAAAACAATAAAAAAACAAACAACTCCAAGGATAAAAAGAAACAACAAAAAACGACTGACCGACCCTGGTCGAAGAAGGAAACAAGGGATAGTAAAGAACTCCGAAGACAAGAAAAAAATGCGGCACCCCACCAAGAATAACGCCAAATATTGAAAGACAAATAAATAGTGAAAGACAAGCAACAGGTTAAAAAAAATTGACACAAGGCCCAAGAACTAAGATGGAAAAATTAGAACAAAAAAATCGAAAAGAAGGCATAAAAAGAAAAAAAAAAGATCACGTACATTGCTTATTGTATAAAATTTGTCTTTCTCTGCCGCTTTTAAATTGCGTGGTTCGCACCGGATAGAATGTATTTAAAAAAAGTTGGTGACAGTAGTCGAAGGCTACCTGAAAGCTCTCTTTTCAATAGCTACAACACCGAAGTGTAAGGGAAGGCGCTACTCCTTTCCCTGGATTACTCCACTTTACCCTTTAAACGCACCTTTTAATGCAGAGTGTTAAGCAAGGAGATATCAAGTACCACTTTTTGAGATTTTGGTATGACTAAACCAGAGAAATAACCCCGCCCCCCCCGGACCACTGGCGAACACTCTATTACTAAGCCAATGGGAAGGTTTGTAAGTTTAAATGTACGTGTTGATACAGATTACCGCTATGTTAGAGAACGGTGAATCATGAGGTGAAAGAAAAAAGGGAAAAAAGAAAGAAAAGAAGGGACATACAACTCAATTCTTGTCACAGACTATTTGACCAAGATGGGCATCCAGACAGTTGCTCATCCTCCCTATAGTCCAGACCTTGCTCCCGGTGACTTTTGGTTATTCCCTAAGCTTAGGGTCTGTCGTTATGAGACAATTGAGGGGATGAAAGAGGCGGTGACGAAGGTCATTGACATGCTCACACAAGGGGACTTCCACGGGGCCTTGCAGAAGTTGTTGGAACGGTACAACAAGTGCATTGCAGCTGGAAGAAATTACTTCGAAGGGGACTTATTTTCATCTGTGTTCTATCAAAAAACTGCCCCTAAGAAAAAAGTCTGGAAACTTATTTAATGATCGTCGTATATATATGTATATATCGGTAGATAGAGAGATAGATAGATAGATATACCAGAAATTTAATGTAAAGGACGTCTCCTGTTCATAATTGGATATAAATGTTGGTTTTATTCATGTAGTCTTATCCAACAATTTCTCTTTCCTATTTGCATCTATCTTATTACACATTCACGCGCACACGCGCGCACGTGCGTGCATGTGTGTATGTGTGTGTGTGTGTGTGTGTGTGTGTTATTCTAAAAAGTCTTACCATTTTTTGTTATTCTAAAAAGTCTTACCACTTTTTGTTCCATCTTATGAAGTTAATACGATTCTACGAAAAAACTACCGATATACTGAAGACATTTTTATGCAAGTGCTACTTAAGAGATTTGTTGATTTAAAACTGATTATTTTGTTCCGACCGCTATTCTTAACCAAGATACATTTTTGTTTTAAATTTAAACCTAAATAAGAAAAAATAAAACCCCATTAAGTATTATTTTTTTAAAGATAAATACTTATTTTTTATTAAACAATTGATAACTCCATTTTTCTACTGATCTGGAAACAAATATTTTTAATAGTCAGATACGTCTTACAGCCACATGGAATCCCCTAGAATATTGCACAGGGCACGGAAGCAAAATATGGAATAATTTCTAAAACATTTTTAGTTCGTTTATTCCAAATTTTTAAACAATATATATTTTCATGATTAGCTCTATTATTCAAGCACTTTTTTAAAATCAAAATTCAGCCCAATATGAGTTAGCAATAAAAGCAACGACAAAGAATATATGATTCCCTTAACGCCAAGTTAAGTTATTTTGTGTACTGAATATAAAGCAAAATTTTTTTTTTTTAAAGAAAAAGACCTTTTTAAGGAAATGGGGACAAAAGATTAAACAAAAAAAGAAAAAAAAAACTTTTAACTGCTTTTGCTACGGCGATTAAGAACCCCATAACGTCAAAAAGAAAGTACGCTAATGATTTGAAAGTCCACGAGAAAACTGTGAAGACAACAATTAAACAAGAACTAATCCTCGACCATAATCACCTTGATTACACTGTATAGAGGGTTTTAGAAAACAAAACAAATACAACTTTTCATCGAAATATTGGTTGGATTAAGATTGCTATTGAGGAGGAATGAAATACCATTTCTGCAAATCGTTTCGTAGGCGTGTTGTTACAATAAATAATAAAAAATATGGGCACATTGAGAAAAAATTACTGTTTTGTGTCTGTCTTCTACTTTTCTTGTTTATTTTTTAAAATTGAAACAGATCTTGTTTTACAATAGAGTCGTTTATTATTATCCTATTTACCAACCCCTCCGCTCGGGTAGGATATGACACAAGGTCAATAAACTCCGCATAAAAATTGACCTAGTGTCATATCCTGCCCGAGCGGGTTTGATTTCAGAGTTTTCCTTCTCCTAGACTAGTTGCCTCACCCATGCTGTCCAACTATTTATCAATAGCTAGAGGGAGAATAATTGGATTTATACCTTTCCCAAAGGTATTAGTGCTACGTCAAAAGCACTCTCGTCCAGGATTTGAACTCGTGTCGCCATGCTCATTTCCTACGACGATAACCATTACACCTGTCGTTTATTATTATACTAGAATATTCATGTTATTGATATTGTTTAATACCTAATTTTGCCGAGTTTCTATGGCGTAATGATTATTTCGAGTATATATTTACTGAAAAATATTTGGACATTTTTAGTTTTACTTCTAATACTAGTTCCCTGATAATATCAGTTTTGGCATTTCTATCCTTTATCCTTACAATAGAGAACACACAAACCGATTCTTCTGCATTATTATATAGATTTGTCTGTTAATTTTCGTTTTTAAATAAGCATACCTCTTAGTATATAAGTGTAGAGGAAATGGTCGCAATATCTGATTCTATATCTCAGTATGCGCCTCTTTTCGGCTTTGAAATAGAGTTAACTGCTGAGCCTGTCAAAAATCAAACCATACATAACGATAAATTGTGCTGTAAATATTCTTTATGAGGCCCTGGAGCTTGACAATATATAAGTTGTCCGTATATTGTTTCACTTAGTTCGCAACTTTTGTGATATCTAAAGCTCTAGATTTGGCACAGAAGACGTAGACCCGATTTCCAGAATGGAATGGTGTCCATCAATATTCTTCTCATTGATTCCGTGGTTCATGTTGTAGCTGTTTGCACCGCTGGTAGTTTCACGCTTGTTAATACAGGCGGACAGACACCAAAAACTCTTGTCAGTCGTTTATTAACTGAACGAAAAGACTTGTTCGGCAATGGTCCGGGAGACCTGGGATCAATCTCAGGTCAAGTCATACCAAAGACTCAAAAATCGTACTTGATGCCTCTTTGCTTAACACTCATTATAATTTACGGATCGAGGGTAAAGTGGAGCAATCCAGACAAAGGAAAAGCGCTCTCCCTTTCACCTCGGTGGTGGAGTTATTGAAAAGGGGGCCTATGATTAATCCTCGACTAAGGTCACCGACTTTACTTAAATGAACCAACAGATCTATTTTAAGCAATTCAATTTAGCATAAGTCATTTGTCTGCTCTCAGTTTAAATGTTAAAGTACATTTTAAATCTTAAATAGTTCTATTTGACTACTCTGGGCCAGAGTGGACCTGTGAGCGATGGAAATGAAGGGATACTCAGCATTCCCAAAAGTGCCAATATCACTTGCGCCCTCCCCTACACCTTGGTGTAGTAGCTAATGAAAAGGGAGACTTGGGGTCACACTTGACTACGGTCGTCAACTTTACTTTTACACCTCATTTTTTACGCTGTAGACATATTTCCCTTTGAGTTCTAAATTGTAATTTCAGTTTTCGTTATTCTCTAAAAAAGACAGAAATCAAATTCTTATTCATTAGTACAAACGAATCCCGTCTTATTTAGTTAAGAAAATAAGTGTTCGAAAATGCTTCGATTCGGCCGTTGGCCTAATCAGTAGAGTGGTCTGGGAAACCGGGGTTCAATCCCAGGTCGAGTCATACAAAAGACTCAAATTTGGCACTTGATGCCGCCTTTTTTAACAAGGTACGGATCAAGGGTAAAGTGGAGCAATCCAGGGAATGGAGTAGCGCCCTCCCCAACACCACGGTGTAGTAGGTATTGAAAAGGGAGCCTTCGAGTCCCTGTGTGCTAAGGTCATCAACTTTACTTACTAGGTTATTATATGATGAGTTAAACTATCCGACTGTTTTAATTAAAAAAAAAAAATTTGATGTATTTAAAAGCTTCAAAGAAATTAATACTTATGAAATGAAATATCTGAAAACATCTAAAAAGTATTAGAAAACTTAGAAGAATAGATCTTGAATAGTTCTAGATCAACTAACCCTACTTGTATGGGTGTGAGTGTGTGTTGGTGAAATATATCTAAATCTCTTTCTCTCTCTCTCCCTATCTATCAATCAATCTATCTATCTATCAATATCTCTTTCTCACTCTCTCTCTCTCTCTATATATATATATATATAACTCGACTCGCCGGATGCAAATTTAGATATACGTTCTCCTATTCTTGAGGTACCTGTATCTTATATCTGCTGTTGATCCACTCGGTCAGTCATATTCGTACAATATACACTTCCTTGTTCACTCGCTGGCTTATTCAAAGCTGACAAGTCATTTATAGCACAATGACAGCGCTTGTCACAGTAGCAGATTTGATTGCTTCAGTGTTTTACGTGGAACTGACTTCTGTTAAAATTGGGAATGATGTTGATACATGCTTGACAGAATTGTTCAACTTGTACTGAGCGTTGAATCCTGATCCAGAATCTGTTTCTATAAAATCAGCATCATCAAGCTTATCTTCACAAATCTATATCTTTTCAGGTGTTCTTTATTTAGTCTAATGTCATATCAATACTTGTGGGTGATTTAATGCCAAATCCTCTCTCTCTCTCTATATATATATATATATATATATATGTACGTGCGTGCGTGCATGTGTGTGTGTGTGTGTGTGTGTGTGTGTGTGTGTGTGTGTGTGTGTGTGTGTGTTGGTGTTTGTGAATGTGACTGTGTGCATTAGATTTTACCTTTAAAGGATTGGGATCTGTGATTCAAATACCTTCAAGTTTTAATTTGCTTGGATTTGATATATCTGACAAGATTACCCGCACAGATTTTTCAGTTGTTTTCAGTACAATTTTTTCAACACAAAGTTACTTGATTTTTTTTTTTAAATTCGCTTTTTATGCATTTGCCATTAAAGATGACAGGTATTATGACCTTATCAATTTAAACATATCAAAATTGTGATGAATTTTACATAAAATACTTCTAATTTAAGCTTTCAAAATTAAGAAATATGGGTCATTATTTGTCACTCTCCCAGTAACTAACTAATGCTTTAAAAAATTCCTACAACTCTTGTGTAACCGTTTCCCGCACCTGTATCGAGAGTTTCCGTCATTCACCAACTTTTGTCGGTCACACAGCTGGAAACCAGGATTAGCGTTGATGGGAAGAATTCGCTACACTACCTTATAATGATTTCAAGGCACCGAGCCCTGGATCATATTTCAACTCTGTTGTACACCAGTGGACTTTGGTTTAGAGAAAAAGCACTCACTCAAAATGTATTAAGCGACAAAAAGACCTGAACGCCCTGTTGACTGGTAGAGTAGAATACGACGACTTAACCTCTGCAGAGAAATAAGATTTAACCTCAACGAAGCAAACGGGGGATGGTGACCCGTAATGCTTGAGAACGTGATCCTTAAGTTTGAGCAGTCTGTGACGCGAAGTAGTCATGTGAATCCCAACACTCCTCTTTGGCCCTTACTGAACTAGACGAGTGGTCGGAGGGACTCGATCTAGTCAATCGGGTCGTCATGTCAAGTCTTAGTACCTATATGATTGTCCCGACCGTATTTTTCAAAGAGCCCTCATGGTAAACAAACACCCAATGCATATATTGTACTAGAAGTCGATAGCTGAAGGTGAGTTGTGTTGAGATATCAATACATGAAAAACTATTTAACTTTATGCAAACAAATGATTATCATTAACTAAAATTAATGTTAGATAGCCATACTTGAAACCATTTAGCAGAGTGCAAGCGAATGATGAATATTGTAAAGAATTAAGAGTAATAGCAATACAGGAAATCATTTAACTGTACGCAAACAAATAATTAATATTGAAAAAAATATCAGTGTTTGTAGTACTTGAAACAAACAAATGATTAATGTTAAAAGGAATTATTAATTCAAATATTTACTAACCATTTAACTATGAGCAAAGAAGGTCAAACTCGTATAAAAATTAAGTAATTACTAACCTCTCTCTCTCTCTCTCTCACACACACATACATATATACATACACACATGCATATACATATATATCATTTGGCATTAAATATCCAACAAGGGGGTGATATTACATGAGACCAAATAAGGAACACTTGAAAATATATACATATATAAAGATAAGCTTGATGATGCTGATTTTATAGAAACAGATACTGGATCAGGATTCAACGCTGGTTACCAGTTGAACAACTCTGTCAAGTATATATCAACATTATTCCCAATTTTAACAGGAGTCAGTTCAACGTAAAACACTGAACCAATCAAATCTGCTACTGTGACAAGCACTGCCATTGTGTTATAAATGACTTGTCAGCTTTGAATAAGCCAGCGAGTAAGAAAGGACGTCTATATTGTACATGTATGACCGGCTGAGTGGATCAACAGCAGATAAAAGATACAGGTACCTCAAGAATAGGAGAACGTATATCTAAATTTGCATCCAAGAAGTCGACACACACACACACACACACACACACACACACATTTATATATATATATATATAGAGAGAGAGAGAGAGAGACAGAGGCAGAGACAGAGAGAGAAATAGATTAAGGTATATTTGTACATGTAGTCTCCGTGTGTGTGTGTGTGTGTGTGTGCCTTACCTACCGTAATTTAATGGAGGTGCCCGTGGTGTAGTCGTTATCGCCGTAGGAAATGGACACGGCGACACGAGTTCAAATCCTGGACGAGACTGGTTGCATTTCACATAGCACTAATACCCTAATATCCAATTATTCTCCCTCCAGCTATGGGTAAATAGTAGGGCAGACTAGGTTCTTCAGCCTTGGTTAGGCAACTAGTCTAGGAGAAGGAAAACTCTGAATTCAAACCTGTTAAACTCCGCTTAAAAATTGACCTTGTGTCATATGCTGCCGTAGCGGAGAGGTTGGTAAATAGTACCTACCGTAATTTTGCAGCATGAAAGTTAAAGTATTAAGCGGGAAACATCTCTAGAAAATAAGGAGTCGAAAATACGGACTATAATCTAAACCTTTAGCAGTAAAGATGTCAACAAGTGGAATAGAACTCATTACAATACAAACCTGAAAAATCCAGGTGAGCGCAATAAAATTTCCCACTTAAAGTCATGGTTTGTCAACATATTTAACTAATTAACACAGAGATTAAAGTAAAATAATAAACACTGTAACACAAAATAAGTATTATTTTAACGCTTTATCAAATTCCGTTAAGAACAGCAGATGAGCTGACAGCAAATATAAGCAAGAATATTACAGTGGCCTGTTGTATATCTGAGTGTCGAACTGTATATAAGGTATTGGATTAACACAGAATTTTGAGCGTATATGCCAGATCAACATGTATGCAGCAATTGACGGAATATATATATATATATATATATATATATATATATATATATAGTATTTTTCGGTCCAGTTAAACCAGATTTGGGAGTAATTCCTTCAGGACAAGAAAATCATTCAAGAGTTGAACATTTAAATTTTCCTGGTAGAGAATTTTTTTTTGTTTGTTTGTTTTTTTTTTCATCCATAGGATCTGAAGAAGTCCTGTTATATTTTTTCTTCGTGTTTTTTGGTTTACATCTGAAACGCAAAACAGGATGGAAATAAATTCAAAATCCTAAAATATCCGGTCTTTGGTTCTTTCTTTAAAGAAAAAAAAATATATTAGATAGAGAAAGTATTCAATAAAATGCTTTTTATCAGATGGATGAGCTATGTTTGGTTTGGTTTCTTTGTTTAATGACATATCAACTCTTTTTAGGTTATTTAATGCCAAAGCCATTCTCCTAGAAGAACAGTAGTGGTACTATTTAACCCATAGCTGGGAGGATAATGGGGTTCATACCTTTCCCAAGGGTATTTGCCCGAAAGAGAACGTAATAGCGCGACTGGAGTACGAACTCGCGTACTACGATTCCGCAGTCCATCGCTTTAACCATTACACCACGAGGACACACACCCCGAGATGAGCTAATAGAAGCGAAATATATTTATTATGGAATCATCACCATCCTCATGTCGTGTCGCTAACACGGATATCCCTGACCCTCTCTCACAACTTCTTCCTATCGTTCATCGTCCCTGGTAGGTCTTCAGGGCTACATCCCGTATCCTCACATAGTTGCTGTATGTATGTTCGAGACGCTCGTCCTGCTTTTGCCCGGACATATGTGGGGGTCCATAGTAGCTCGTTCCTGCATCTCCAGCAGTGTCCAGCATGTCTGGTTTGTCTAACTTGGATAGTTTTCGTGATTGGAGGCAGGTGGCCTTATAGTTGGTGCCTTGTTGGGTATTGCCGCCAGGAGTTCAATATTTCTGGCTGCATTCTTGTGTAATTGCCGTCTAGCTTCTTCTCCAGCGGTTTAGTTAGCGTCCAACTATATCTAAATTTCTGGTATCTCAACCCAAAATTTATATATGGCACTGTAGGTATATTTTGTATTAAATAACAGCGCATTGAGCTCTCATGCTTTGGATATTCCCACTCCTTATTGACTTTGAATATATATATATATATATATATATATATATATATAAAATGTTTTCAGCTATGAAATAGAAGAAAAATATGATAAAATATCAAAATTCTGAGTTTCACGGTGTCGATCGTCAGTTGTATCAGCATCAAGGCATTTTTGATACTTTGACGCATACATATTGAGTCACTTAAAAAAGATAAATGTTTTCAACGATGAGTTCTAAAGCAATATTGAACAAGTCCTAGAGGCAACACCTCACAAAGCACCAACTGTACGACCACCTACTACTCATCACGAAAACTACCCAAGTTAAACGAACCAGGCATGGAGGACACTGCTGGAGAAATAGGGATGTGGAGTGATGTACTCCTATGGACCCCTTCACATAGCCGAGCTAAAGCAGCGCGGCCAGCTCGAACCTACATACAGCAGTTCAGTGGGGATACGGTGTGTAGCCCTGGGAACCTGCCGGAAGCAATGGACGATAGGGAGGGGTGGTGAGAGAGGGTCAGGGATATCCGTGCCGATGGCACGACAAGATTATGATGTAAGAAAATTTGACTTGTATGCCTAATCAAACGGAGTGTAATAATTATCGTCATATGAAATGAAGTCGGCACTTTTGTGCATAAAGTACTATGACTTACGGATTAAAAGCACATTTAACGTTAAGTTTTAATTCTTATTGTATATACTTGGATATGTACGTGTCAGCTCGTGTGTGTACTCGTGTTTGTGTATGTGTGTATAGGTGAGAATATATATATATATATATATATATATATATATATATATGCGTGTTTGTGTGTGCGTGCGTGCGTGCGTATGTGTGTGTGTGTGTGTTTGCTTAGGTGCGTGTATATCAAAAATTGTGATTCATATATATTAGCAAAAATGGCTAATTTCAAAGAATAGATAATCAAAATTTTTTTAAAAAGTATGGGAAATCTTTTTATTGGAAAAAATGCATTTCAAAATTTACCCCCTCTCTCTCTCTCTCTCTCTCTCTCTCTCTATATATATATATATATATATATATATATATATATATATATATATAAAGTAACAAGACAAATTAGCAGTTATACTCCATTATAGTTTTTTTCAATAGCTCATCCACTGACTCTTCAGATTGGTTTAGAAAGAAATTTCTTTCATTCCAATGTGTTCCCCGATCTTAACAGTTAAAGAGTATTAAATTTCTTTTCAAACCAATCTGAAGAACCAGGGGATGAGTTGGTGAAATAAATTCATAATGGACTAAAAATATTGAGTACACACTTTAATTGTCAAAAATATTTCTATTTCAAGCTATTCAGTTTTTTTAAACAATTCTCATTCAGCCAATTCAGTTTAGTACAAGTACAGATTTTGTTTACACGCAGTTAAATGTCAAAACAGTTCTATATTTAACAATTCAGTTTAGAATAAGTAAAGTTTCAATGTCAAAAACATTTCCATTCCAAACAATACAGTTTAGCATAAGTTCACAGTTTATCGTGAAAACATTTCTATTTCGTGCTACCAAAACTTATATATATATATATATATATATATGAATTTTAAGTGCATACTTTATAGTTTAGCATTTTTAAACAAACCAGAGCTCAATTGTTTGCTTACAGCTAAAATAGTTCCAAGTGTTATGTCAACACAACTCTATTTTAAACGATTCAATTTAGTTTAAAAACGCACTTTAATGCCAAAAACAGTAAACTCAAACCACGGCTTTTTCTCTTAAATCCTTAGATAGGACCTTTATCAGGTGTTACCACTTCGCGCCAGCGTGGAACTGGGAGGATGGCAGTAAAGGGGTACTCTGCATTCCTCAAAGCTCCATTCCTCACCATAAGAGTGTTTAGTGTCATTATAGGACACTCGTTGACGGTGGGGACAAACCATTCTGCAAAAAAGAGTCGGTGTATTCTACAACCCCAGCCGACTGGGCAAACTTTTCTTATGTTTTATTGAACTGTTACTACTCCGATTGTGTTGGGGGTTCATATTTTTTTTCTTAATATAGGATACAACAGGCTTGTATGAAACATACAAAAAAAGATATCAGAACTTATATTTATATGAAATCAAAATCTATTGTTATTTAATAGTGCAAATAAGCAACATATTTAGCTAAGAGACACCCTGGATGTTGTAACGTTCTTGATAGAGTTTACAGTCAGTGCATCTTAAAGTGAAAATGGAGTTTGATACACCGTTTATATGATACTTTATCTACAGCTTTATTATTTTGTCAAGCACTGTGTTAATTTGATAAATATCTTCACCAAACATAAGTTTAAGTTGTAAATATTTGTGCCTGTCTGCAGGAGTTACTGTCAGTGGTGTATATCGATTGTTACAAGTAATATTCACTCTATTATAAATATTTCTATTTTAGTCTTGCCTCATGAATTGACTCTTAATTTCATAGAGATTTTCTGGTTTCGAACGTCAACTTGTAAACCACAATTTACGGTATATATATATATATATATATATATATATATATATATATATATATATATATACATTGTAAATTGTGGTTTACAAGTTGATATATATATATATATATTACAAGTTTATATATATATATATATATCCTATTTACCAGCTCCTCCGCTCGGACAGGGTATGACACAAGGTCAATTTTTAAGCGGAGTTTAACAGGTTTGAATTCAGAGTTTTCCTTCTCCTAGACTAGTTGCCTCACCAAGGCTGAAGAATTCAGTCTGTCCTACTATTTACCCATAGCTTGAGGGAGAATTATTGGATTCATACCTTTCCCAAGGGTATTAGTGCTATGTGAAATGCAATCATTCTCGTCCAGGTTAAGAGGTGCCCGTGGTGTAATGGTTATCGTCGTAGAAAATGGACATGGAGACTCGAGTACAAGTTTTTATATATATATATATATATATATATATATATATATATGTGTGTGTGTGTGTGTATGTGTGAATGAGTGTGTGTGTGTGTGTGTATCTCACTCTATGTCTGTGTGCGTGCGTCTCTGACAAGGAAAAGAAAGTGGAATATATATATATATATATATATATATATATATATATATATATATATATATATATTGTGTTGTATTTTATATTACCTTTTTTGTTTACACTTTGTAACATGTTTAACCTGTTTAAGCTCGTCAAAATAGATTTTGAACATCAATAAAGGAATATATTACAACATGTAAGGGATCAGACATATAGTAAATTTATTCCCCGAGAGAGATAGAAAAGTAGTTACCTCTCGTTGACAATGATGTGTGTGATTGTAGGGGCCAGAAGAACGCAGACACGTGAAGAAGGCATAAAGAGAGACTTGGAATCCACCGTGACACATGGTAGATGTACATTTGACAGGCGCGCGCAAAGTTAAAATGGCTTCTTAACATGATCAGTAGACGCATATTTCTGCCTGTGGTTAGTAAACTAATTTATTTTGCTGTATACTCACGAATCCGTTTCTGTTCAGTTTCTTTATATATTTTCTTTGTTTGTAAAAACGTAACAATACGATTATTTAATTTCCTGGCTTCTTTACACAATGATAATGTTTTATACGTGACTATAAGGTTTTTAAAAATTCTAATTCTTTCGACAATACCCGAAGAGAGTCTCACCATTAGAAAAATGGGCGATGATTAACAAATTTTTAAATTGTAATACGCTTCTGAGGTTTGATATATATATATATATATATATATATCTTTCGATTTACGAAAGCTTATTGTCGCTAATGAAATTTTTTCACTGAAGATTTAGTGACAGTAGATCTCCTCATATAACCAGAAGCCCAGTTTGCAGGGCTAAGATCCAGTGTTCAGTTTCCCTTGAGAAGGGTTAGCATCCCTCTCCAAAACGTTTTATATTAGGAATGACACTAAACAGTATCTGAGAGTGTTACCCCAGGTGTGAAGAGATTAGCATTAATTTCATAGCCATTATTTCCATTTCCACATTTGATCGTAATGGTAGTACATGTAAGGGCCACAGTGTTTAGTCAAATAGATGTTTTTAACAATCATTTGAACGTGATAGGACCGTATAAGAATAATCCTTAAACATCTATACCAAAAAAGGAAATATAAATGTAAAATGAAGGTGATTCCCAAATATTTACGCATAACATTACTATTGTGCCCTGGCTTAGTTTTCGTTTTTTGAGCCTTTTTCAGTTGTTGAAGAAAGCCCAGTCTGCTTGTGCTGTAGAATACCCAAAAATCTTCTCTGCAGGGGCGTCCGACTCCCTCAACGAAGGCCCAGTTTGCTGGGGCATCTCTGCGTACCGGTAAAACTTCCTTCAATAAGGATTCTAATGTAGTAATTAAAAAATCGGATGGTGAGACTCCAGTCTTGGAGTTTGGGGAAATTTGGAATACTTCTTCATTGTCATCGGTCCCAAATCCACGCTATGGATCACATAGAAATATTTAACGGATGGTAAACTAATGACTGATGTTAAATTGTTGGAGTTACATAAGAATGCTTGAAACCATTTAACTGTGTGCAAAGAAAAGAGCTCAGACTCAAGATTCCATGGTGAATTTTTAATTAGATAACATATTTGAAATAATCTGTATGCAAGCAAATGATCGATATTGAAGAGAATAATTTGAGTTAGATTGGAATCTTTGAAATCATTTATCTTAGTGCAAATAAATCATAAATACTGAATCGAATCATTGGTGTAAGATAGCAATAGTTGAAACAATTTAAATGAGTACAAAGAAATGAACTTTCACTTGTTAAAAATGTTACCATAAAACCATGTTTACAAATCATATATAGATAAACAGAATTTCGCATTTAATAACATAGAATGATTGATATCCAATAAAATCAACCTGTTTCAGAAAAAAAATCCGATGTTTTGGTCAATAGTTGAACAGTCATCTTAATTCTTTTCCTTTTCTTGTTCCCTCTTAGTTGTGTCACCTAACATTCATGGTGAATAGGATTTTTTCATTTAAACTAAACAGGGGTGTACAAACTGATTCATTAGGAGGTAAACCTTTAAAAATTTCCCTTTGAGTGATATACTGATACGTTTCTTGGTTTGATTGTCTTTAGCTTGAACCTATTAAAGGGGTAAAAACACGGGTTGTATAGTGCCAGGTTTGTAATTAGTTTTCGATAATTGTATTTCTCCACAGAAAATGACATGGAACTTAGTGAATAAAATCAATATGCTAGCTGATCTTCAGGTCCATAAGTTCTCAAGCAGCTGTTATACATTTTGGTACATTCTAGTTGGTTTTTGTTTTGTTTCTTTGTTGTTTATTGATTGCGAAAGCTATCCTTGTAGAACATCGGTGATACAATTTAACTCATTGCTGGATGGATAAAGTATTGAAGGTGATTCCCAAACTTTTACGCTTAACATTACTATTGTGTCCTGGCTTAGTTTTCGTTTTTTTTTTGTTTTTTTTTTTTAGCCTTTTTCAGTTGTTAAAGAAAGCCCAGTCTGCTGGTGCTGTAGAATACCTAGAAATCATCTCTGCAGGGGCGTCCGACTCCCTCAATGAAGGCCCAGTTTGCTGGGGCTGTACAATACACAGACTGCATCTCTGCGGACCGGTAAAACTTCTTTCAATAAGTATTCTGATGTAGACATTAAAACATCAGATGGTGAGGCTCCAGTCTTGGAGTTTGGGGAAATTTGGAATACTTCTTCATTGTCATTGGTCCCAAATCCACGCTATGGATCACATAGAAATATTTAACGGATGGTAAACTAATGACTGATGTTAAATTGTTAGAGTTACGTAAGAATGCTTAATACCATTTAACTGTGTGCAAAGAAAAGAGTTCAGGCTCAAGATTTCAATAAATAACATGGTGAATTTAGTGTGAATATGGACGTAATAGCGCAACCGGAGTTCGCACTCGCTTACTACGATGTCCCGGCCAAACATATTAACACCTATGCGCAACGGAACCCTCTTCGACAATTCTATATCAGACATAATCACATGAACTGCTTGGGAATACTTAATAAATTATTATAGCATTTTGGAATGAAAACGTTTCAAAACGTCTGTCCTTGATTTGACGGAAAATCTATGAGCGTTTGAAATCCAAAAATGACAATACCCACACTCCATTATTTCTTCTCATAAAACGGCGGATGAGGCATTTCATCAGTTGAACAAATATTAACTATAAAAAATTAGGGAGTAAGGAAGAAAAAACAAAACACGGATTCAGAACAGCAAAACTTAAGAAGTCGAGTCTTTTGGCACTGTGTGTGTAAGTACATGTTTGGCAATCGCAAATGCAGTGTGAAACTCCTAACAGCTACCAAAAATGCTGACACATCTCTGGCCATCGTCTTCACGACTCAACCAAGCAATGTTAACTCCATGGTGCCTTCTAACTCCACAAGATGCTTCTCTGCCTGCGTCTCTGACCTAATTGTCCAATTTTCTTATAGCTGGAGTCCCACTTCTAATTGACAAACTTCGTTTGTCCTTTTCGTCCCTTACATCCGGTTTCGTAGGTTCACCCAGCCGTGGCACTTTGTGTAGTCTTCGCGCCAAAATAGACAAAGGAAGATTTTCAAAACAATATGATGCTGTCCAAAAGATACTTAAGATAATTTCAACTGCCAATCTCAACACGCAGTGACCCACAGACACCAATCCACATATATATATATATATATATATATATATATATATATATAAACACATATGAAGTAACATTATGGTGCCACACAGATGTTCTGTGTCTTTTTCATTCAGGAAATTTATACAAAATTCTAACTCGTTTACTTGAGATCGCTTTCACTAGCGATAAGGTCACGGAGATTCCTTGGCACATTCTGTTTTTCAGACGATCGGTAGAATTTCAAAATATCTGCATGATTTTCAGTATATTCCCGTTCTATTTAAATTGTAAGAATACTCTATTAAACGAATTCACATAATGCTCTTGCTGTTCATTTGTTTGTGTATATTATAACAGTGACCGATTGTTCTGAATGGTCTTTTTAGAGGTAAAAGACTTAGAAATATGTAGACGGAAAATTTTTACTAAGACTAAGATATCTGTTACATCTGTTACATTGTAGTTTATTAATAGTTTCACCAGAAGTAGACGGATTCATGGTGAATACTTCCGGACATTTCTTGTATGCATAAATTAACATCAAGTAATGTTGACCCTTGATAGGTTCTGCAAAATGAACATGGAGATGTTATGAAGGAGAACCAAGAATAAACAAGGAGCACTGTTAATTTTTTTCGATAAGATGTTGCTGCGATTTTAGATTTCGTATAAGCGTCTACAAGTTCTTTGAACTGCTTGTTCATATTAGGCCAGTTGACATAGCTGCCAGCTTAGACCTTCATATGGCTTATTCCCTGGTATCTAAAATGAAATTGTCTGTGGAACTTGGTTTGCACTTTCAATGGTACCACCACATATTCGGTGAAAATAACACATCTGTCGACAAAGGTAATAGATCTTGGTAGAAAAGCTGAAGTTATCCATTAGGATGAATTGTTGGCCAGAGTGTACAGTGAAAATATATAATATTTTGGGTAACTGTTTCACATACAAATGCTGATGTAAATGGCTTGGATTTCAGTACTGTATTGACTTCCGGTTTCACAGATACGGTGACCTCAAAGGTATCTTCCGGTTGTGCGTGATTAGAATCCATGTGTATTGCCAATACGTTTGCTTTTTCAAGCTCATCGGTCTGCTGGTATTTGATAGTGAAGTCATTGTCAAACAGCATTTAGACCGTACTAGCAAACGGTTAACTAAAAAGACTGAGATGCCATTCCAGTCTCCGAAAATATTAACAAGAGGTCTTGATATATGTCACAAAAGGAAAATGTCCTCCATATAGCATTTCATGAATTTAATTTTAAAGCAAACGTGATTGCTAAATCCTTTGTTTTTTTTATTTAGCCATAATTACACTGACAAGATTGTAAGGATCTGCGTACAATTGTTTCTTTTTTTCTTCTTCTCTTCAAGAAAAATGTGTGACTTAATTAATCTGATTTGGTTTCTTTGTTTAATGGCATATCAACCTTTGTAGGTTATTTAATACCAAAGCCATTCTCCTAGAAGAATAGTAATGGTACTATTTAACCCATAGCTGGGAGGATAAGGGTGTTCGTACCTTTCGCAAGGGTATTTGCCCGAAAGTGAATGTAATAGCGCGACTGAAGTACGAACTCGCGTACTACGATTCCGCAGTCCATCGCTTTAACCATTACACCACGAGGACATCCGCTTAACTTATCTGATTCCATAATTTAAAAGATTAGAGATTATAAAAAAATTCATGAATGAATTGTAATGGTTTAACAGTGATCTAAATGAAAAGTGTACAGAAATTCACTTGACCATTTCTATTTTATATTCTTTTTCGAAAGACCATTGAAAGAACCGAACACCCGGTGAATTTTTGGTAAAATTGTCCGAAGTGGCTTACTAGACTACGGCATAAGCGTAGAATAGTTAAATTCGACGGTACTGTCATGTTTTGGAGGATGTAAATATTTTCTAGATCTGGTGTCCTACCACGTTTATCAAAAATAAATCAAAAATATCTATATTAATCGATGAATATCAAGTAAATCCAAGATATCAATATTTAATCCATAATGCTAAAGCAAGTAAACTACCCATGTCATCGATATCAGTAGCAATATTTGTTAACACTGTCAGCATTACTCTCATCATCTGTTGAAATATGGCGGCTGGCGCTTACTGTACCTTGGAGGACGGGACATTCGGAAGAAGTCCGGTGTGAATTTATTGTATGTCCACAAAATAATCATCAATCTATTATGGGAAGAAGGTGTGAGTAGTTTTAAGCACTGCAAATCATGTTCCACCTCTGAGTTTCGTAATTAGGTTTCCTAGCATTGGTAGGGGATACCAACATTTAATCAATGAATAGTTAATCCAGTTGAATAATCCAAACATAACCGTATTTTGCCATTATACTTTTTATCATATTTACCACCCCCTCCACTCGGGCAGGATATGACACAAGGTCAATTTTTTAAGCGGAGTTTAACAGGTTTGAATTCAGAGTTTTCCTTCTTCTAGACTAGTTGCCTCACCAAGGCTGAAGAACCTAGTCTGCACTACTATTTACCCATAGCTGGAGGGATAATAATTGGATTCATACCTTTCCCAAGGGTATTAGTGCTATGTGAAATGCGATCAGTCTAGTCCAAGATTTGAACTCGTGTTACCGTGTTAATTTCCTCCGACGATAATCATTACACCACGGGTACCTCCATTATACTTTTTATGACGATAATGGGAGTCACCCAAGTTGAGTTTGTTAAAGACGATTTAAGTTATCTACTGTGCCAAGAGTTGCGTATTTAATTGAACGCTTTGAACCGGTTTTGTATTTTACTTCAGCCTTTAAAGAACTTTGACTTTAGTACAATTCTCAAGACCAACCTGAAAAACGCTGCCGAACATGGTTTTAAGTGTGCGTCTGTTTTTCCTTTCTTTTTTTTTTTCTGAAGCAGTTGTTACGGGCATTATATTAAACATTGATTATTATGAAATCAATTTCCTCAATCCAGTCAACTAAAATTAAATTAAAAAGTGAACGATCAAAAACCTAACATATCTCTACACTAGTTGGGGAAATGTTGAAAAACACTTTACAGCTGAACTAGGCTATTAGATATATAATATCCACCGAAGCCTTTCGTGCTACATGGTTAAAGTTAACTACACCATGTTTACGGATTAATTTCAAAGTGGAATATTTCAAATGCGTATCAAAATTAAGTTAATTAGTCACCTGGCTTTGAGCGGGTAAATTTAGCAACAACTAGCTGGATTCCCAGTGCACAAGACCTTTGGGTCGCGTGAATCCGCAACCACCAAGTCTTCTGTCTTCCGGAGACTTGGGAATGCTTTTATTTTTTTTTAAATATGTTTTTGTTTGACAATTTGTTTTTTGTAGGGAGGGCAATTACTAACCTTAGTTCGCATTTTACCTGGCCTTTCGGTCCAAGGGAACTTACGATCAGCCTTTAACCTGAAGGGCACGAGTCTGGGCAAGAGCCCATCCCTCCCCTTCCCCTATATCACCTCTTCAAAAATACCAAATGTCAAGTCCTGCCTGGTAGAAGACAGGATCAATTACCACTTACCTAGATTTGGAGCAACAGTAATCAGCTTGGCTGTTCTTCCATACTGAGGCCTGACCATTGTATTCCGGTTGGGTTGACCTCTGCGAACGACCTAATCAAAAGCGCTATCTTATCAAGTTAAAAATTGACTGAAATACTGTTCACTAAACCAATTATATATGCTCTGTAAGGCTCAAGATCAATTTTAAAAGTTGCAAATACAGATATAGTTTGTATGTGTGTGTGTGCGTGTGTGTATATATATATATGTGTGTGTATGTGTGGCACACACAGGAAGAGTGGCTATTATTTTTTGTGTTGAAATGTTTTGCTTTTTTAAGAGTACGATAAATGTTTGCGCCGGTTATATTTCTGAAAGAAGTATTTTTTTTTTTTGGTATGGACAAAAACGTCAATAATGCCATTTACCACGGGAACAACACTCGGTCAATGATGCATTTGTAGTATTTACTCCAGTTATTAGTAACTGACTTGGCTACCAGCTGCATTGAGTGTCACGTTTCAGATAGAGTAAACGTTTCTACTCTGTTTTAATATCTTTCACTGCAACGTCTTTCTGTTGCTTATGCGTCAACAATTGTCGAGTACGAATATATACTTTATGAGACGATTCAATTTCAGAGATAAAAATAACATTTTCAGTATGCGACGACAATTGAAATCTTTTGCATTCGCATTTGACGAAAACTGCGAAAGTAACGTTACTGTCTGCCTAACGTTCAGTTCATATGAAAGAGATATATTAAACATTGAAGAGGGAAAGGTGTTCTGCAAATATATCACTAATCTGCTTTACAGTCTCTGTGAAATCAAAATCTTAAGGTTGTTCTATAACAATAACATTTCTGAAATGTTCATGTTTAACTGTGCCAATTTTTCTGACTAGATTATGTGTTTTCCGCATATAGATCTCGCGAGCAAACTAAGAGGTATCTTAATGCTTGTACTATGTATAAAATGTGAGATCAGATTCGAGTTTATAGCACTTACTTCGAAATCGTAGAAGTGATAGAGTTTAAATTTGTTAAAAACTAAGACCGAGAATTAAGTAAAAGAAGATGTATTGTTCAAATTTCTCCTGCTATTGACTCAGAATTTTTCTCTATATTTCTGCTGTAATTGCCATCGTAAGTTCTTACATTTTCGTCATCACTATTATGTCTTTACTTCGCGTCCGTTATCTTTAGTTTGTGCCCGTTGTTATTTGGTTATTTTTAGCGTTCGTTATCGTTTGTTTAGTGCTCGTCGTCGTTTGCATAGTGACCGTAGTATTTTGCTTTGAGTCCGTTATATTTTGTTTAGGGTCCGTTATCAATCGCATTGTCCGTCATCTTTTCTTTAGCGTCAGTTATCTTTTGCTTAGTGCCCGTTATCATTTGCATAGTGTTCGTTATCTTTTAATTAGTGTCCGTTATCTTTTAAATAATGTCTGTTATCTTTTGCGTAGTGTCCATAATCATTTGCTTAGTGTCGTTTTTATTTACTTAGTGTCCGTTATATTTTGTCTGTTAATCTCTTTAAGAAAAACTAGTCCGAAGATTACTTAATTCGCTGAACTATGGCTGCCAGTCTTTCTTTTTTTTTTTTTCTTCTCCTCTGCAAGATGTGTCACCCAGGATTCGTGGTGAATGGGGTGATCCCATTTCAAATCAGTTGACACAACTATAAAATCTAGCAGCCAAAGAGCATACACCCTAGGCTTCAGACGTTCAACTGAAATGGGGTAAAGCGCTTGGTATCACTTTGCATATATATATATATATATATATATATATATATATATATATATATATAGTCACCAAAAGACAGACTGTTTTGTTGTATCACAACTCTTCTGTGTGGGTAGACACGTAAGACGCTTCAAACTGGGATCGAAACCTGCCCAACTTTACGTTATACTTAGCTTCTTGCTACTCAGCCAATACACACACACACACACACACACACACACATATATATATATATATATATATATATATATATATATATATATATATATATATATATATATATATATATATATATATATATATATATATATATATATATATATATATATATATATATATATATATATATATATATATATATATATATATATATATATATATATATATATATATATATATATATATATATATATATATATATATATATATATATATATATATATATATATATATATATATATATATATATATATATAAGATAGATTATTTCTCTTGGGAGGAATATTCATGTTTCTGGTTAAAGTAGGGTTTGATACTAGTTACCTAAAGTAGGGTTAGATACTAGTTACCTAATTTACTATATATATATATATATATATATAAGTGGGTGGATATATGCTTCTGTCTGTCTGTGAGTCTGTTTTTTTTTTGCGTGTGTGTATGAATGATGTACCTCACACATCTCTCACATTTATATGGACCTCACCAGTCCAGAAATTTTGGAAAAATCTAAATTATTTCCATTGTATTATGAGAAATCTAAGTTTGGTGTCACAATAGAAAACAAATTATTTTAATTTGCCTTTATTCGATGTCTTTAAAAAATTATAGATAGGCTTGCGTTTCATATCTTTGTACATCAAACAATATAAAAAATCAATAACACCAATAAATTATTTATTTGACCCGGTTTAGTTAAAAACCCTATGCAAAAAATCTACTATATCTTCTATGGAAAATTTTATTTCTTTGGGATATAATACACACATTGCATGATATTAAACGCAATAACACGGGCTGTGTACATCGATTTTTTGGAGGACCACCGGGCTCGGTGTAATATAATGGCCGAGGGATTTCGTTCTTTATATATTGCCTTTGGGTCTAATTAGGCTGAGAACCTTTCGGCTCAGCACATGCGTTAGTTAGGTGACAACTTGAGCACAGGTGTTGACGCGCACGCGGAGAGGATGTGTCATTCACAGATGTCAAAATAAAAATTCCAGATAGAAAGGTCGACCAGTGGATGTGAATGACGTCATACATCGGAAGTGCACGCGGAGGATTTGGGGGATTTTGAAAAAGTCAGTGAGTTGAGTCTTACGGTCCGAAGAAAAAGGGTGACTTTCGCCAGCTCGCAGTGGCCTTGTGGCGGGTGCCACACGTGTTTTTGAAAAGCCAGCATAGAAAGATTGTGCCTCTCTCTCCTTATATCGAAAAACCTTTAAACTCAAAGGTAAGAAAAAGTTTCGTACCTGGACTAAGAAGTCATAAGTGTTTTTCGTGTTTCGGGACTCCTATGTTCTATGTATATATGTTATGAACATTCTATGTACGTAACATATATTTGTATCTGGCTAAGGTATATTGGCACCGAGTCGGTGATATTTATCTGATCACTTTGTCCCCTACTTGGCATAACAAAACTAAGTTTATCGCTTAGTAAATGAGGTGCCCCTAAAAGTGAGTGCCAAGGAAATCAAGCAGTTTTTATGCCAACTACGCACAAGTTTTTATTCAGGCGTTACCCCCACATTAAAATGACCTTGTGCTAAATCTGACTTGGTGTGAAATCGAATGGATAACATGGACAATATTAAGAGAAATCTAACTTGTCCAGACTTTGACAGATTTATTCCCACAACTAAGGGTTGAATAGTGAAACTACTATTCTTCTACGAAGATGGTTTCGGGATTAGATAAACCACGATCGTTTATATTTCATTAAACAAACAAATAACAGAGATAGCGTTTATAAATAAGAGGCTAATAATGATTAAACGATGTTCATTTAAGCATCAATTAAAATACAACGTAAATAGAAAGGGGAAAAATGTTGTCAGTAGTGACGAAGCTTACATTACAGATAGACGCAAATCTACGATTACACACACACATATACACACATATATATATATATATATATATATATATATATATATATATATATATATATATATATATAATTTTTAGCATATTAAAGCAGAATACATAGTAAACTACATTTTTGAAATAAAATATTTTTTAAAAAATTTTATAGAATTAATAATCGTCAAAACCAAAATTTAATACATAATATCGTCATCATCATTATCATCATCATCATCATGTCGTGCCGCTGGCACGGATACCCCGGATCCTCTCTCGCCACTTCCTTATCGTTCATCGCCTTCGGCAGGTCTTCAGTGCTACATCCCGTATACTCACATAGCTGCTATATGTATGATTTTGCTCGGCCAAATGGCGGGTTCATAGGAGTACATCACTTATGAGCTCGTCCCTGCTTCTCCAGCAGTGCCCTGCATATCTGGTTTGTCTAACTTGGATAGTTTTTGTGATGGGAGGCAGATGGCCGTATAATGGATGCCTTGTGCTGTGTTGTTGCCAGGACTTGTTCAATATTGCTCGCTACATTCTGGTGTAATTGCCGTTCAGCTTCTTCTCGAACCGTTTAGTTAGCGTCCAAGTAGTGCATTCTCACAGCAGGATCGATACGACCACTGCCTGGAAGTAACTCCGTTTCATTTTAGCGGTCAGGTCTGATTTCCATATGATCGATAGCCTATTGATAGCTGTCCATACCTTCGTTAGGCGCTTGTCGATAAGTAATGTTGGTGACCGTAGTCGAGGGTGACCATAAGGCTCCCTTTTCAATAGCTACTACACCGACGTGTACGAGAAGGCTCTTCTCCTTTCCCTGGATAGCTCCACTTTACCCTTAATACGTACCTTATATCGCTGAGTGTTAAGCAATGAGGTATCAAGTACCATTTTTAAAGTCATTGGTATGACGTGACCTAGGATTGAACTCAGGTTTCGTGGTCCATTGGCGAACACTCTACCAACTAGACAAAAATATAATATAATATAATATAATATAATATTTTTTAACAGTTACAGAATGATCATCGAGCAAAATATCATCGTTCTCTTTTTCTTTCGGTGATATTTACTTATTCCTATTTAGGGTGTATTTTCAAATTGTCTGACTAAAATTTCGAATAAGACATTTTCTAGTTTTCTTTTCTTTATTGATCCCCCATATATATATATATATATTAAATAAATATTTTTTTTTGTTCGAGTATGATCTTGAAAACCCATTAAATTACATAACCAAATAAATAAACTCAAATATATATATATATATATATAAGTACAGAATTTTCATTGATAACCGATATTAACTTTGGCTAACATAGAAATCATCTCGTCTACCACAGTTGACTGCTGTAATCGACAGCTGACAATATTAACACGAACCTCTGTGCTACAAGAAGGTTGTACTCCTTAGGCCATTACATTCGTCATTGTCTCGTTTCCTATATACATCAATTCAGTCCCTTATAAAGAGAAAATAAGATGTTGGGTGGGTTGAGGTGCTCTCTCAGAACAAGTGGCAAATTGTTATATAAATTAAATTCAAATTATCTAGGATAATATCGAATGAGTTTTAAAATTATGTTGTATTTAGTAACTTAAATGCCACTTCTAGACAGACGTTATCCATCTTTAAAACAACTCAAACTTGTTGGTTAATAACGCATTCAACCCTGTGAAAAATATTCAAGGTGTGTAAGATTATAAAGTAGTAAGGTATCTAAAAGTTATTGGATTATAGTTACACGGTTGTACAACACTGATGACACACTCTTGGTTAAAGGAGCCCCAGCCCAATGATGAACTTTGCAAATTTACTGGTATCGATCCAAGTTGCGCATCCATTGGAAAAAATGAGTAGAGTGTTCGCCAATGGACAGAGAGACAGGGGTGCAATCCCAACTAGAATCATAAAAAAGACTCAAAAAATGGTACCTGAAACCGCCAGCTTAACAATCAGCATTATAATGTAAGGATCAAGGTAAAGAGGAGTAATTCAGGTAATGGAGTTGCACCCTCCCTTACATTACGGTGTTGTAGCTATTGAAAAGGGAGGCTTCGGGTCACTCTCGACCAAGGTAACCAATTTAATTACTTTATTTCAGACTACCTTCTATTAGACTTTTTTCCGCCTTAGAAATTTGATGCTGGTGATTCTTTCTCCAGTTTTCATCTTGAGGTTAACTTCTCTTTGAGGTGTTTTCTTTTACCTCAGCTTTATCATTCGTCTCGAGCTCATGTCTGACGATATATCCACGGCAACATACACACATAAACACGCACACACACTATATTATAATATATATATTATATATATTATATATATATATTATATATATAGGTTAAACATAAGCAGACTTAACTTAAGGAATATTTTTGTTCAAATCAAAGAGTTTAGTTTAGTTTGTGTTATATATCGGCATATCAAAATCATCTATGTTATTGAATTCCTATACTTTATTGATATGCAAATGGTTTCAAAAAAGAGTTATTCAGTTGTTAAAGTGTGAAGTAAAATGCGAGTATGATGGTCATTTAATAAATGAAGCGACCTTTAAAAATCAAAACAATATATATATATATATATATATACTATATATATATATATATATATAATATATTATATATATATATATATATTTCATTAAGAAAAAACACAAACCGGTCATATTAGGATTTCTTAATGAAATTATTGCTCTGTAAAGTCTGTTACATTGTTCACTTTTGAATAGTTTTCTTGTCCTGATGGAATTACTCCAAACTTTAACTGGCCCAAATAATACATACATACACACACACACACACACACACACACATACACATATATATTATATATATATATATATATATTGTTTTCATTTTTAAACATCACTTGATTTATGAAAAAAATCTGAAATATATGTATATATATATATATATATATATCAGAATTTTTTATGAATGCAAAACCTACACTCTTTGTAAGAGGTTCATCTTTAAAGACGCACAAATCTCGCAAAATATTTCTTTTGAACTTGTTCAAAATGTAAGAAAATTAATCAATGTTTCACCAGAGGTATGTAATCAACTTTTGGTGGCTTATACCATGCGAATCATGTAAAATTACAGAAGAATATACGATGTGCACGGGAAAAAATTAAGTCTAAATATTATTTATAAAGTGGCTAAATGCAGTTTGTTACGACAAGCCTAAATCGGAAGGGCTGTTCATGGAGTGGTAAAAACTGATACTCTGTGAAAGTTGTTGTTGGTTGATTGTTTTCTTTTACAGCTTATCAACCTTTTTCGGGTAATTTAACGTCGAATTAGATTTCAACAAATCAGATTACAATAATATGGTTTTGGTTTACAAGCGATAAATGTTAATTAAGTTCATTTAAATGTCAAAACAGTTCTACTTCAAACAGTTCAGTTTAGCATAAGTACACAGTTTAGTGCTTTTATCCCATAGATGTGGACCCTGTCAGGTGTTACCACTCCCGGACAGAGTGGGCCTGGGGGCAATGGTAATGAAGGGTACTCCGCATTCCCCAAACGAGCTACACCAACATATTGTTCAGTGTAATATCTAGGACACTCGTTGGGGGATTCTTACCCACTGGAGAGATACATTCAGCGTATTCTACGGACACAGGTGACTGCGGCTACTCCGTGAAAGAAAAAAAGGTCTGGGGACACCGGTCAGTAAATAGTGTTATGATAGCAGTCTCCATTGGACAAGAAAGGAACAAACTAGTATCGTTTTCTTTCAAAAAACGTGCATCTGTCAAAAGTGCTCTTTCTTGGATCTTCCTGTGGACCCCTTCACATAGACGAGCAAAGGCAGGATGAACAGCTAGAACCTATATACAGTAGCCCTGTGCCGATACAGGATGTTAGCTTGAAGACCTCAGGGAGCGATGGACGATAGAGACATATTGCGAGGGAGGGTCAGGGAGTTCCATGCTGGCAGCATGACATGAAGATGATGATGTTGATTGAAAGACTCTTGTCATAAGCATCAATTTTTTCAACGTTTCAACTTTTGTAATCTCAGATATATTATATCTATAACCATTGATTTGTAATTATCTTATAGTATAAAGAATTTCTGTTTTGTTTGTTTTTTATAATTAATTCAAAGAGTAATATTGGTGAAAGTAACTCTTCCTACGAGTGTGTATTGGTTTCCCACATAACGCACATATAAATAAAGATATAAAATAACGTACCATAAAATATACGTATGCATCCTATAGAAGCGTACGTAACTAACCAGATAAAAGAACAATCATGATGATCATATAAATTCTGTCATGAAATTGTAATATATTTATAGACATATGGAGAAATTCTGGGGCTTCGTAAATATAAGATGTGGAAAATTTATCGAAAAAGGGAAGAAACTGATACACAGACAACGAATTCAATAATAGTAAGTAAAGTTGGCGACCATAGTCGAGGGTGATCCAATCGCTCCCTTTTCGAGAGTTTCTACACCAAGGTGTTGCGGAGGATGCTACTTCTTTCCCAGGATTGACCGACTTTACCCTTGATACGTACTTTATAATGCTGAGTATTAAGCAAGGAAGCATCAAGTACTATTTTTGAGTCTTTCGTATAACTCGACCTGGGATTGTGTATTGGTTTCCCACATAATGCACATATAAATAAAAGATATTATAAAATAACGTACCATAAAATAGACGTATGCATCCGATAGAAGCATACGTAACTAACCAGAGAAAAGAACAATCATGATGATCTTATAAATTCTGTCATGAAATTGTAAAATAAGATGTGGAAAATTTATCGAAAAAGTGAAGAAACTGATACACAGACAACGAATTCAATAATAGTAAGTAAAGTTGGCGACCATAGTCGAGGGTGATCCAATCGCTCCCTTTTCGATAGTTTCTTCACCAAGGTGTTGCGGAGGATGCTACTCCTTTCCCAGGATTGACCGACTTTACCCTTGATACGTACTTTATAATGCTGAGTATTAAGCAAGGAAGCATCAAGTACTATTTTTTTGAGTTTTTCGTATAACTCGACCTGGGATTGAACTCAGGTATCCCGGCCCATTAGCGAACACTGTATGTCAGAGTAAAAACGAAATATTATTGGATCCACTGTCTGAGCATCGGTTTATAAACTTTGTACCTCTTGAGCCGCCTCGAAACATGTACGAAACATGGTGCTGTTTCCGAATATCTACTGAACCATTTTAAGTTCGTGTGATAGAGTTTATTCGTTGCTGGATATTCTCTGTTCATTCCTCAGGGCTTAAAGCTAAACGACTTGAAAAACTGAAGGTATTGACAAAAGATGCAATGGTTGTAGAGAGCTACAATTTCAATTATATAGTCATAAGATGTCATTTTATATGATTGAAAAATCGGCTTACTGTTCTTTCGACCAGGGTTCACGCAGCACGCCGAGTTCCACGTATATATATTGAGAGAGGCAGTATAAACGCTTATGTCCATGCATCATATAAAATAGTAGTCTGGTAGAGCAGTAGAAAACTAACATTGCAAAAAGATAAACTCCTGTTACGAATGTCCATGTTATGACATTAAATAGCATATGATCTTGTGTCTAATAATTGAGCTTTGGTGAATGTGAAGTACTCCTTCATCAGCATAAATCATGGCTTCACTCTTACCTGGAATGTTAGTAAGTGTTAGGATCCCGAGTACGGGTAAAACAGAACTGTTTAACTATTTCTTAAGGATTATCATTTGTAATTTGAATCCACACAACTGTATGCAAAATATTTATACGACATAATATAACTGTAAAAATAGAATAATTCATGTTTTAAAGCAATACCTAAAACCATTTAACATTATGCAAAATAATAATTAAAATTATGAAAAATTATTAGTGTTAAACAGAAATACTTGTACCCATTTAACTGTGTGCAAATAAATAATTAATATAGAATAGAATTTGCGTTTGATTGGAATATTTAAAACCATTCAATTGTATGCAAACAAATGATCTCTTACAACTATATATATAAATATATAGCATATAAACTCTTGTGTGCTGTTTAATGCCAATTCATATATATATATATATATATATATATATATATATATGTGTGTGTGTGTGTGAGTGTGTGCTGTTTAATGCCAATTAATATATCATCATGTCATGCCACTAGCACGGATATCCCTGACCCTCTCTCGCCACTTTTCCCTATCGTTCATCGCCTCTGGCCGGTCTTCAGGGCTACATCCCGTATCCTCACATAGCTGCTGAATGTATGTTCGTGCCGGTTGTCCTGGTTTTGCCCGGGCATATGTGGGGGTCCATAAGAGTACATTGCTTACGAGCTCGTCCATGCTTCTCCAGCAGTGTCCTGCATGCCTGGTTCGTCTTGCTTGGATAGTTTTCGTGATGCGAGGCAGGTGGCTGTATAGTTGGTTTCTTGTGGGGTGTTGCTGCTAGTGCAGTTTAATGCCAATTCCTATATATATATATATATATATATATATATATATATATATATATATATATATAGATATGAATTTACTGCATGGGCGCAAACAAATTCATATATATATATATATATATATAGGAATTGCCATTAAACAGCACACAAGGGTTTATATGCTATAAAACATCAACCACTAAACAAATAACAACAAAATATATATGTTTAAACAAAAGACAAAAAAATAAGAAGCCTCGTAAATAATATGTGGAAGTGGAGACCATACAACAGCAGATATTCGCAAATCTCAAAGAGGCAAATAAAAACTAAAAATGGTAAATGTCATATACAAATACATAATTAAACAATGATTTGCTGTTGGAACATATGGAATACAAATACAGAAACTAATTGGTTATGCATTCATATGAAATCACATACATACATATCTGATATAGCAGAGAAACACACATGGGAGAAGAATATATTGGCACATTTAAAATCCCAGACACACACACTGATTGAAAAAAAAAAAAAAAAGAAAGACAACCGGCGAGGATGAACGGACATATAAAAATCGTAAAATATTTCGGGTAACTTCTTCGATAAAATGAAAGTGTCTCTAATCTAGGTCACGACTAAAGCAAATTCTTGTTTAGATCAATAAAATGTTTTTTAATGTCTATAGCAAATAAGGAAAGGATACAAGATCCTGTGGTTTGGATTTTGGGAGTGGTTCTATTATTCTTTCTACTTTTTCTTTCAATCAATTTCTTCCTTCTTCCAACAAATGTAAAATGAATATCTTCCCATGGGACATTAAAGATTTTGGCCTTTGGGTTCCTTCACATGCGAAACAATCTTATACATCCTCGCCACGAAACAAAAAGCAATTTATAAATAATCATGCATGCATATGAAGATACTTGTCTCGCAAGACCATGATAGTGAATCTGATCAACAATAAATGTCCCAGTGTTGGGGGTCTGCGCAGAGGGGATTTGATATATTTTCTATTTGTTTTGTTTTTTTGTTTTTTGTTTTTTTGAGAGAAACAATTTTTCGATCTAAGTTGTTTTATAAAGTGATGAGACTGTCGACTATTGTTTGGTATAATTTGTAGTTATGTTAGTGTCACCTGATGATAGGTAACACTGAGTAAACCAGAGGATTTGTTTCAAAACAGGCTTGTTGTCTCTAGCCCACTTTCAGATGTACAAGGATTCCATTAAATACAAATAGCAGCCAAAAATACCAAAAGATCGTTGGAAAGAAAGACATACTAAAAAAGAGGAAGAGAGAGGAGGAGAAGAGAGCGAGTTGTAGGAAGAGATATATTAAATTAGACATAGAAAAATACAGTGAGAGAGGGTGGGAGAAAGAAATTAAAAGATACAGACTGACAGAGAGAGAGAGAGAGAGAGAGAGAGAGAGAGAGAGAGAGTAAGCATGGGAAATTATATATATATATATATATATATATATATATATATATATATATATATATATATATATATAAATAATTCCCACATGTTCAAGAGCGAGTTTACCTACGTTTCACCTAACGGCTCTCCAGGATTGCTCTGGTGAAATGGGTTAGGATAAAATACATTTTATGCGTTAAAAAGACCCCTCATCAATACAAAAATTAGCATATCAGTTGTCTGAATTTCTTCTTTTTCCCTCTACTTTTTCCTTTTTCTTTTTAACATCAAACAATTTTTGTCAATCCTTTTATCCAGTAATTAACCAATTTTCTTATGTCTGCAAATATAAAATACTTCAGATCTTTGGTTCAGCAATTCCTTTGGTCTATTATATGTAGCTATGTTTAATTTTTCATCCCTACATAGTTTACAATTGGCAAATTGTACAATTTTTTTTCACAAACCAGAGTTATATATATATATATATATATATATCAATGAAATTTTTCACATACTGAAAATTCATGGATACCAATCCTCAGGAAATAGTTACTTCATTTTCCTGCCTAGAAATTAATTTGTAAATTTTTTTTTTTCATATTTATTGAATATATTTACCCATCCTCTTTAGTCCGGGTAAAATGCGAGGAAAGGTAATTTGTTTAGTCAGTGTTAACTTGGTTTTTATTCAAACGTCCCCATGTCTTAAACCGGTTGTCGTAGAAAGGCGAAAGAGCACATTTTTCCCTTCTACGTCGACACCCATCCACGCAACTTTTGGCGCAAAGGGAAACGCCAAAAAGAGTCTCAGCTAATAAATAAGGAGATTTTGTTTGCGGTAAATCATTTTTTTTTGGTAATTTTTTTTTAAAGATTTTTGTCATAAATGTATTCGCTGGAGTATTTTGAAATTTAATATTGCGATGTTTTTTTAAATCTGGAATTTTGTACCCATTTTTTTCGAATTCGAATATGTCACCATAATTTCTTTTATTGTCTTATTTTCTGGAAAACATACTAAAGAAGTTCGATTGATTTTATCGTAACCTAAATATACATCGGCTGCTCAAGGCAGCTATCTTTGTGTTTTGTTCCTATGCATTGCAAATTGTATAAAATGTACATTTCACTTAAATTTAGTATCAAACCATTGTACATTTCGTATTCTGTTCATTTTATTATCCAGGATTCGTTATTATAATTTCCACCTTGTTTTTTGGTTTGATTAGTGCGGATTTGATATATCATCATCATCATCATCATATCACGCTACTAGTATCGATTTCCCTGACCCTCCCTCGCCATCCGTCTTTATTGTCCCTCGTTCCCGGCATGTCTTCCAGGCCACATTGCGTATCGGCACAAAGCTGTTGTATATACGTTCTAGCTGGTCGTCCTACCTTTGTTCGTCCATGTGAAGAAGTCGACTGGAGTACATCACTTATGAGTTCATTCTTACTTCTCCAGCAATGTCCCATATATCGGGTTCGTCTAATTTTGATAGTTTTCGTGATGGGTGGCTGTACAACTGCAGTTTTGTCGGGTGTTGTTCAGTACAGCTCGCAGCATTCTTGTGTAATTGTCATCAAGCTTTTTCTCCATACGTTTAGTTAGCGTCCATATGGTGCATCCGAACAGCTATGTCGACACGACCGCTGCTTGTAAAAACTGCGTTTTATTTTATCGGTCAGGTCTGACTTTCACATGACCGATAGCCTATCGATAGCTTGTCCATGCTTTTGCTCGGCGGATGATGATATCATTCTCGGTTGATTAGACGCTGTTTACGAGCTAGCACTCTTAAGTGTTGAGATGTCGCCTCTTTTATTAAAGCACTTGTTTTCTGTCTTGTCTGCGTTGACATAGAGGCCTATGCCACCTGTAACAGGGACTATGTAGCAGGGTATCGGCTTAGGCGAATTTGTTAGAAGCGCTATGTCATCGGCGTAGTCCACGTCCGTTATAGTTTGCGCAGGGCATCTTCTGCTTCTTTCCTAGAAGATTCTTGTATATCGAGAAAAGAAAAAAATAGGATGTTGTAGAGTATTAACGAAAAAAAAAAAATAACGAAAAATAATATAGTAGAAAAATAACGAGAAATGTATTCAGTTTCAAAGTTAGAGGAATATATAAAAGGCAAAATGAAATTTGTTCCTCATATTCCGAAAATATCACCAAATTGAAATGAACGCGTGAGAGACTGAACCAAAAGAAAATTTCAGTTGATCTTGTAAGTTTGAAGACATTATTACGCTACACCCAAGAGAAAATTTGAAAATGCCGTGCGTTGGAGCCGTTAAAAATAATTTACAATATTCTCTGCTATTGCAGTGTTCACAAAGGTCTCAAGGTAGCCGTTCACCGCTGATGCGGTAAACGTCGATGTTCATGTTAGTTGGAAAATAACACTAGAAAAGTTGTGTCCTATTAGCTGACAAGTATGGTATTTCAATGTATTAAGTGAAATAATAATTAGCACAAATAGTCTTTTAAACTATTAGTATGGTAATGAAATATTTTTATGACTCCTGCACACTCGAACTTTGCATATGGCAGTATAGACACTTATAAACACATAAGCCAAAACACATCATTACATATATATATATATATATATATATATATATAATTGTGAGTTTGACCATCAATAAGTGCGCCAATAACGTCGGTGTGGTGTGAAATATGTTGACTTTACCAGCTGCAGAGGAGTAAGATGCCCCACCAAAAAGAAGCCACTCAACTCCTTTGATCTGAATGCTGAATTTATTTCGATTACACCCATGTCTGGTCTGATTCGGATTATTGATACCTTTAGTATCTAATCAATAAGTAAAAAATACCGATTTTTAATTTATTTGTATAAATAGGACCTTTTGAAAAAAAAACAACAACAACGAGAAAATTGTTAATAAAAATTTGCAATGAATGCAATTCCCAATCTTGAAACATATAATGACCCTTGATGAGTTGACATGCCGTTAAAATAAATCTATCAAAAGAGTCCCGGACGTAAAATCTTGCATCCGATTTGAGCTATACTTACTTTCATTAGATTAACTCACATAATATAATGCTGAATAAGCTGGCAAGTAAATGATTACTATAAAGATAATTTCTCGATGGGCGCCATATAGAACTGGACTTGTGCCAATATTTTATAACTTTGTTTTTAGTTACCTGTTCTTTGCGCACGAGCAGGATGCAACACAAGGTTTGATTATTAGCAGAGTTTAACAGGTTTTAATTCGAAGTTGTTCATCTCCTAGACTGGTTATCATACAAGGTTAAACGGCCCATTCTGACCCTTTATTTACCCATTCTAAAAGAGAGTATAGTCTGATTCATTCCTTTCTGTAAGATATTTGCGTTGTAAGAAACAGACACAGACTCTGCCTAGATTTGGTTGATTGGTTGGTTGGTTGTATTTTATGGCACGGCAAACCTTGTTGGTCATTTAATGACATGATTTTTAAACAATTAGTTTTCAAGTTTTAAATGAGTTTGAGCTTCAATTATTTCTATCAGACAATAGTAATTCTATTCAACATTATTCTTGACCAATCGGCTGGGGCTGTAGAATACACCGATTGCACCTCTGCAGAGGAGTAAGCCCTCCCCAAAGAGTGTCTTGGATATGACAACGAAGAAATCTGATGGTGAGGTTCTAGTAATACTAGAGCTTTGGGGAATGCTGAGTACCCTTTCATTGCGATTACTCCCAGTAGCACCTTATAGGGTCATTTCTATGAGTCAAATGGAACTAAAATGCCTACCTATGCTAAACTGAATTCTTGAAATAGAACTGTTTTAACATGTAAACTGCGTACTTATCCTAAAACTTAATTGCTTGTAATAAAAAAAATTTTGACATTGAAACTGTGCTTACACTAAATTGAATTATTGGAAATAGAACTGTTTTGACATTTAACGTTGGGTGTACAAAAACTATAGTCATAGAAAACTGACTCTTTAAAAATTAGAACTTTTTGACTATACTGAATAGCTTGAAATAGAAACGTTATTTACTATTAAACTGTATAAATACATTTAAACAGAGTACTTACGATAAACTTAATTGTATGAAATAGAACTGATTGTTAGTATAAAAATGCATTTGGCATTAAATAACCTACAAAGGTTGACAGGCCATAAAACCCAAACAAAGAAACAAACAACCAACATTATTCATTCGTTTGCACTGTTAAATGCTTTCAAATTTTGCTATGTAATACTGATATTTAAACTTAAATCCTTTTTTGCATACAGTTAAATTCTTTCAAGTATTGAAAATGATCAAATATTTTTATTTGATCCACAGATATAACCATTTCAGGTTCTACACCTGTGAGCCAGAATGCTCTAGGAGTAATGGCTATAAAGACGAATAACAACTTTCCCAAAGCTCCATAACAGAAACCTAACAATTTAGTGTTTTTGCATAATATTCAGCACACTTGTTTAGTGGGTATGAATGCAGTAGGTGTATTTCACAACCACACCAGGATTTGAACTTGATTCTCTCTGTTCATTTCCTACGACGACAACCGTGACACCTCTAGTGCCCACATTTAAAAATCTTTAGCTGAGTTTAACACAAGGCCAGAAGTATGAGGCATAAACTGAGAAATAAACTCAATAAACTTTGTCTATTAACCAGCTTACTAACGGTTTCATCATTTCTCATGGGATGCTCCATTCTATTCCCAACTTTTTTGAACTTTTTACAATGCTTCTATAGCCCTTTTCACATATGATTTAAAGCTGAGTAAGCTAGTTAGTCGATCGTTTGCAATGAATTAATAGTTCAACGGATGCCCCATACAATTGGCCTTGTGCCTAACTAAGAAATAGTTGTTTTAAGATATGTATCTCTAGCTCTAGACGTTGTCCTCTGAAGAGTTTTTGATGAACACTGTATCTCTCAGAGGAGACAGCTTCTTTTATTTCACACAGACCAATAAGAATTCAAAAGTTTTGATACACAGATTGTAACCTATCCCCAAAAGAACACCATCAACATGAATAATTTCTGAAGAGATTTTCAGTGAAATAAATTTATGTGAGTGCAAACTTAAGAGAGAATCACAAAGACTGATATGTAATCATAATATATAAGGTTTTTGTTAGTTTTGGTTGTTAAATGGCATATCTAATATCGTGGTTTATTTAATGCCAAAGTCATCTTTGCTGAAGAAAAAGAGTGGTACTATTTAACCCATCGCTGATAAGGAGATGATACAGGGGTTTTAGTCCGAAAGTAAACGTAATAATCCGGAGGGTATTAGATCACGATTACTTCGAGGCTGCAGTCCAGCACATTATGCCACGGATACTTCCCCTATAAAAGTTTGCAAAATGAAACTATAATAAAAGCAAAAGAATAAATAAGATGTACTTTGATCTCGCATATTTTCTAAGTTTATGTAAATTACATGATTAAATAAGAAGAGGAGCCTGTTAAGTAATGTTTATCATCATAGGCAATGAATACGGCGGTACGAGTTCAAATCCTAGACAAACCTGATTGCATTCCCATAGCACTAATACCCTTATTATTCTCCTTCAAGCTCTCTTTAAATCGTAGGGAAGACAGTGTTCTTTTGCCAGGGATTTGCAACTAGTCAAGGAAAAGGAAAACTCTGTATTCAAACCTTTCAAACTCCTCTTAAAAATTGACCTTGTGTCACATCATGTCCGTGCGGAGTGTTTGGTAAATACATACATGTTTAATCTAATGGTTGGTTTTAACTGCACGTCAACCCCTCTAAGGTTATTTCATACAGAGTAGTTAGGGAATTGCATTCATCGTATGTTTGTATATATATTTTCGTATAGATTTGTCTAAGAAATTTTTTCACTTAGTCTAATCGAATATGAATAATGTTAAACAAACCTATTAACTCCTCCCAAACTAAGTCAGAGAAGATTTTGGAGTGATGAAAAAGAAAGATTACTCCATACTTTCCAGATTACCAGAAGTGATGCCGTTTAGTTTAATGTCCAGGCGAGTCCTATTAATTAGTGGTCTTCACTCCCAGCAAGGGAAACAGTCAACGTATTCTAAACCTCGTCAACAGGGGTTTATATCTTAGAGACTAAAAATTTCTGCTAAAATGATTTATACAAAGCCGTATGGATAATAAATCTTAAGTAAATGAATAAATAAACCAGATAGACATATAAGCATACGAAGGTGGGCTCAAAATGTCATAGGATTATGTCATATCTACCATTGACTTTTTAAACAATGTATTAAACTACTGTCACACAAATAGAAGAATGATTCGACTGCAAGGGGTATAATACTAGAAAATAAACCTCACTTGGTTGCATTCCATAACTTGGTGAGCCAAAGAACATTACAGCCGACCCTCATAAATATTAAATTGACTATTATATCTATTTATTTAATCTTCGCTTTCAAGAAGGTCGTTCGTTTTATTTGAATATCAAGAATCTTACTAGAAGATCATTGCTGCATTTATAACTTTAAGTTTTATTGGCATTTTGCGGTGTAGAAATCAAATAATCTTGGCCAAATGCAGTTTAAAATCTCTAAAGAGATGGTCCTAACATTTCCGAAAAAGTTTAGATTAAATCCGACAATAAATAACTGAACGTTAGTAGCACGGACGGAGAGAAATTTGTTGATTTATAATTAGATTATTTAAATCAATGTCATATTTTCCCGCGTCAATCTCTGTGTATTAAATTAAAGAAAAAAAGTACACGCGTTGTAATTCCTATTTTGAAAGAAATACTAACACGAGCCTCAATATGCAAACCCGTCTGCGGTTGAGTAAGGGCTTACACGTTTGGTTGGAATTTCTTAATTAACAGTGAAAAAATTCTCTCGCTGGGGAGATTTCAATTTAAAACAAAATCGAAAAGGTTATAAATTTGTTCAGACAAGGAAACCTAACACAGGTATGCACCAAATGATATCTGTTGTTCTCAATTAGTAATGTTTAAAATATGGTACAGGTATTTTAAAAAGTGCAGCAATTATAAATGAACAAAAAAAAAATCTATATACATCAAAAGAAATTTACTATTGTGGAGAGTCAAGAATAATTACCGTTTTCTTAAAAGCAAGTTTTACTTAAACATTTCAAACTCCCATTGTTTTCAACGCAGCTGGAAATTGCCAAATAATTCAACGATAATTCATATTTCGATAATTCATATTTCGGTTGTGAAAGACTGCTCTTCATAATTTAAACTATGATCCCACGCTCCCAAAGTAGAACTGAAACTGAATGTCCAACATGTAACGTTGTTTGAGTTTAAGAATAACAGTTGCTACTGAAACATCTCATGACTGACCTCCAAGTCAGAAACTGGTTCTCAAAATGTAATTCTAGTTATACGGCAGTGGGAAATAAATTGAAACCAGAAGACTCATTAGACTTCGATCAAGATGCTTTAAAAGAATTAGTAGAATCCAATTCGCACAAAAGTTCTCAAAACATTTTCCTCTACAATCTACTACCACTTGAAAAAAGACGCGAAAAGTGAGTATGTCGGGAGTTAGGCTTACCTTATACTCTTGATGTGAAGTATTACAAGATCGCTTATCCATTCAAGGCAGAAAAATAATCCCTTTATGAAGTATATATCTTTACAGGAGATGAAAAATGGGTCTTTTATGGCAATGTTCAACGCAAAAGATGGTGTATTGACAAGACTGAATTCCCGCAGCAAAACCCCAAGGGCGGAGATTCATGGAAGAAAAGCTATGCTGTGTTTATGCTGGGATCACTGCGATATTATCTATTTTAAGTTTTAATACCGCAGACGCTCAATGCAGGTTTATACTCTCAACAGATGCAACATCTACATGAAAATCTTCCAAGAAAAGCCCTGCGCTCATCAATTAGAGAAATGCTGGGCATTTAGATAACGCGAGGCCACATTCGGCAAGAATCTCTCAGGAAATGATATTAGATTTAGGATGGTCTGTTCTAATCTACCCACTACATTCATTAGAAATTATACAAAGTGCTTTCCATCTATTACGTACTCTACAAAATGCTCTGAAAGTTACTTGATAGGAATACCTGAAAAAGCTCTCTGCAAGAGATCTAAAGCCTATATGGCCTATATAATATTGATCAAAATTAATTAATTTTAAAATTATTAATGAATTATTTATATTTATCTAAAGTTTATATCATTAATAACTGGATAAACCGATATAATGTATCAAAATTATTTTTATCTTTAATCAAGTATAGAATCAATCAGAAATTACCATTTTTCAAATTTTTGTTTACATCTTGCTCTACATATTACGTTCGTTCAAAAAGGTCTAATCCTCACTCAGAAGGAACCGGAGAATCAGTAATATTTAGGAAATGTCAACCCTTTTAAAACTTTTTTGGGACACACCTTGAGGACAGCTTGCTCATCCCCAAGATCACAGTCAAAAATGTTTTCTTCTGTGACTCTTCTTTCTTGGTGAGGTTTATAACTTTTTGAATAATACTATGAAAGTCTTTGAATGTTGAGAGTCGATTTTGCCTGCGTCTTGTAATTGAGGCTTATAATACGACGATTCTATCCCCTGAAGAGGAATAATCCTCCAACAAATGTAAACGCCTAGGGTATGATTCTAAGAATCATCAGGTGACGAGGCTCCTGTTCTGGAAATCTAGAGAGTGTGGAGAACATTTTCGTATCCAGTACTCTCTTGTCCACAGGAGAAGTAGTACCAATCTAAGGGTCAGACATATCTGTTAAAAATAATATGTATTTCATATAGTAGGGTGCTAAACACTCTTAAGAAACAACCTCAAATAAAAAGTATATAGGAGCATACAAAGAAAGTGAATCCTGAACATTAATGTTAAAATAACCCTAGAATTGTTGAAATGCCTTTAAGATCAATAAAACTCTTAATCAATCAAGAAATTGGCTAATTTCGAAGTTATGTTCCCCGAGGTAGCTTGTGGGAAAATTGCTCGCTGCCATTTGATGTTATCGTTGTCTTCAAAATTTACAAACACTTCGGAGCGTTAAAATATATTTAAAAAAATCAATTTGGTTTAGGATTTTTCTTTTCCGATGTGATGGTGTTTGAAGAAGATTCGTTTTGTTTTGATTGAACAGAGAAGTTATCAGCAGGTGGAAAATCAAACGTTGCGAAGTTGTTCTGAAAGGATGTCTCATCTGCAATTCATTGAATGCTGACAAATCTTTTGGATAGACTGAATTCTTCACTTCGGTTTGGTAATCTCTGAATTCTAACCAGAAAACTTTGAATTAGTACCAGTACACACACACACACACATGCACACACGCAAATGTCTTCGCGGTGCTGTAAGTAAGCGAGTTCGAACTCAAGTGCCCTTTTACGTTCACTTTCGGACAAATACTCTTGAGAAAGGTGTGGACTCTCTTATTATTCCATCCTTTGGTGAAATGATACCACTACTGTGTTTTTAGAAGTATGGATTCAGTATTAAATAAACCCCGATGATTGATATACCTTTAAACAACAAAAACAAACACGCACAGACAGACAGACAGACAGACACACACATATATATATATATATATATATATATATATATATATATATATATATATATATATTGTCATCCACAGACAGACTGTTTCGTTCATTCAGAACACTTCAGTGTGGCTAGACACGTAGGACGCTCGAAGCCGGGATCGACACCTATCCAACTTTACGTTAGACTAAATCTCAGACAACCTGGACGACAAGCGGACCACGTTGGCTAAGGGAATTTTAAAGTATTTATTTTGCAACAGCAGCAGCAGCCGTTTGTTTACATTTTTAAACCCTATCGGCTACCAGAGTGCTCAATTCTTTCGAAGAGTTAAAAATATATATAATTGTATATGACAGTATTTAATCCGGTAAATCCGAAGTCGCAAACAATTCCAAGCAGGACAATTAAAATATTTACAGAGAAAATATTAAATTTAGATAATTTCTGGCAATGCAAATTCACTAAAAACCAACTATCAGTCCTATTAGGATAATAAATATATTTCCATCCAGTTAAAAATATTGATATAAATCATTGCTCTAAAAATATTTACAGGACTTCTTCAAATCAAACAAGAAAATGGATCTATTTTCTAGTTTGATCTGATGAAGTCCTGTTCATTTTTCAGAGCATTTATATCAATGCTTTTTAAGAAGATGGAAATAAATGTATTATGTTATCGTGACCGATTGTATATATATATATATATATATATATATATATATATATATATATATATATATATATATATATATATATACAATTAATAGCTAGGTGTAGACATAGGGCTAAATTTAAACTATAGATAATTAACAATTTCTTTTTAAAGCCTAGAGTTGAATTGAGAATTAATGTAGATGAATAAATAAAATAAAATGTTAGATAGAAAATTGTGAAAAAGCATATAATACATACGTACTACTATTAAAAAGTGTAACTGATTAAAGGTTTCTAAATAGTTTTGAAATTTTAAAATAATTTAAAATAAATTAAATCTTTGTTTAGTTTAATATATCTATTACTGTATCATTACGTAAGGTTATTGAATAAAGTTATTGATTAAAATCTAATTTAATATAAAATTTGTAATTTAGGTCAAAATGTAATTAAAAAATTTAAAAAAAATTAAAAATAAATTTACTACATTTCTAACTGAAATTAAAATTAAAAACGGAAGTGGGCTGAATGAGGAAATAACTCTTTACCCCTCTTTTATCCCCTCCCACCTTTTTCTGAGTCTATTCTAGTTTTTTTTTTTATCTAAAAGATCTGAAGAAGTCCTGTTATGTTTTTTTCGTATTTTTGAAAATTTCAAAAATGCGTTAAGGATGGAAAAAAAATTATAATCCTGTGTGACCGGTTTGATTGTTTTTCTTAAAGATATATATATATATATATATATATATATATGTTTGAGATTTAGTCACATCCTGTTCGTAGTGGAAAAGTTGGGTAAATTCTAACAACCACTCCCCATCATAGTGGGTTACTACTCTACCAATTGCTCAAGAAATGAAGCCTCGCCATCGGGTGCAAATAAGCATCACAAAGAAACTATTTTGAAGGGGTTTTATGTAGAGGATACTATCGGCGAGTTCTAGGAGACACCGATAGAACATGGATCTCTAAGATAATGCTCCGAATTTGATTTGCCAGGGAACTTAGAATGGCATGAGAGCTTTATTGCTGGACTTCCGTCTCGATGCAACCGAGTTGGAACTCCAGTCGTACTATTACATTCACTTTTGAATTAATACCTTTTGGAAATGAATGAAATTCTTTAACAGTGTTTAAACAGAGTTTTAACAGTGTACCGGTACATACCAAATAGATGGTTATCATATTTACCAACCCCTCCGCTCGGGCAGTATATGACACAAGGTCAATTTTTAAGTGGAGTTTAACAGAGTTTTCCTTCTCTTAGACTAGTTGGCTCACCAAGGCTGAAGAACCTAGTCTGCCCTACTATTTACCCATAAATGGAGGGAGAATAATTGGATTCATACCTTTCCCTAGGATATTAGTGCTATGTGAAATGCAATCAGTCTTGTCCAGGTTATGAACGAGTGTCGCCGTGTCCATTTCCTACGACGATAACCATTACACCACGGGCACATCCACCAAAAAGATGGTTATACAATTACACGATGCAAATAGAAATTGCAATGGTGTCTAATTGGAAGTTTGTGTCCGGACGGTCTCAATAAATGTGTGTATGACTGCTAATTTGCCCAGTCGGCTGAGACTGTAGAATACACTGACTTCTTCTCTGCAGAGGGGTAAGACCCCCTTCCATAACGAGTGCCCTGGATATGACACTAAACAATCTGATAGTAAGGTTCCAGTAATGCTGAAGCTTTGGGGAATGCAGAGTACCTCTTCATTGTCATCACTTCCTAGTGTACGCTGGCCTGGAGTGGTAACACCTGATAGGGTCCTTTCTATGGGTCAAATAGAACTAAACTGTGCACTTCTGCTAAACTGATTTGCTTGAAATTAAACTGGTCTTGACATTGAAAATGTGTACTTATATAACAGAGTTGAGTGAGGTATCAAAGACTTGAGCGAGAAAAATCTAAAAATGATTTTTGTAGTAGAGAAAATCAGCATCGCGGATTTTAGAAGATTAAAATCAGTACATTTTTTGAAGAGTGATAGAATATATTATGAAAATAAAAAGCGAGTAAGAAATATTGTTTAATTTCTGGCTAAGCAGGAAAATACAAAATTTTTTTTTTTTAACCAGAGAAAGAAAGAAAGAAAGAAAGAAAGAAAAGCTTGAATATCTATTTTGTCATGGAGGGGGAGCAAACCAAAACAAGAATAGAGTTGGAGCTGAGGTCAAGTAGGGATCAGCAGGTGCACTTCGTGTATTGGAAATATCAAACTTTGAGAAATGGAAAATGTTGGTTTAATTTAGCGAGTAATTTTGCTGGATATGACGTTTGGGCAACGAAAGGAGAGAGAGAGAGAGAGAGAGAGAGAGAGAGAGAGAGAGAGAGAGGGAGTGAGAGATCGAACGACAGAGAGAGAGAGAGAGGAGGAGGAGGAGGCAACGCTAGCGACGCATGGAAATGGGAAGAAACTCCTACCCCTTGAGTGGCAAGCACATGGATTCACCGTTGGGATAGAAGAGAGCAACAGTGAATGGAATTAATTACTGAATATTAATTAAAATGAAGGCTGTTAATGAGATACACCCACTTGGAAATAATTATATAAACTCAGGTTTTACTGAAAAGTAGACAGTCAGCTTGACAGTGAGCAGAAGTCCCAGTCAGTGAGAGATGTCGGGAGGAACACAGTCGAATAGAAACAGCAGTGAACCCCTAACACTCCACATTTGAAGCCTTGAGCCAGACCTTGTGAAATAGAAACGAGAATCACGTGTTAGAAACGAGAACTTGACGAACAGAAATCCTATTTAAATTGTAAACTGTGGAACGTCTTAGTTTTTGAAGAGTTGTGTTTACTGACACAACTAGAGTGGCAGCTGAAATAAACCGGCCCAAGTCTCGGAATAGTACTACCTCATTCAACGTGGAAGCGGGTGATATGACCGGACTCATTCATTTGTAAAAAGAGAACTGAAATGTTCTTTTAAAGGACTTGGGGGGTTTTGTTTGTCAACTGAACTTTGTTTTAATCATTCAGAACTCCATGTTGTTTTATCTCTGGTTTCAATTCATTTTTTTTAGAATGATCAAACCTGTCTTATTTACGGACGGGCGCTGTCGTCAATCAGTGAAGGTGTCACGAGACTAGCGCGTGCGGGCAGAATGACCTGCAAAGTTAGACGTGATTTTAAAATAATCACAGATGTATTATCACGTGTTTCACTGGTGACATAGAACATTCGATGATATTCGATTTGTTCTCCAAAATCTCTATATAAGAAAACAAGTAACGAGATTTTGGCAGTGTTGAAGGCAGTTGTCAAAACGGGTACGTTAAAGCTTCCAGAGGCCACGACCCGTCCTACCCCAGTCAGCTACGATCTATCTGTCAGTCGTGTGTCAAACAGCCAGCTCTAACCCACACCCCTTCACCACCGAGAGGAAGGGAGAAGAAGGACTCAACTAAAATGAATTTTTTGAGTTGCTGCGATCTTAGCTGAATAATAAACAACTGCTATATTTTCTTCCCTGACATTCGAGTTTGAGTATTTCTTTTTCTGTGGACTTCTTTCTTTACAGCACAAAACGTTGGTCCTATGGTACCACTTCAGTCATATGGATATAAAACACAACGTGGGAAAGGGACTGAACAAGTGTAACATATTCATAATGCGAATATGTAAAACATAAGGATGTATGAAACGTTCATAATGTTCATAGAATGTTCATAAGCAGAGGATTCCGAAAAACACGAAACACTGACGACTCTCTTTTGGTCCAGGTACGAAATTTTATTACCTTCTTTAAGTTTAGATTTACGACACGAGGAGAGAGAGACACAATTTTTCTATGCTGATTGTTCGTCCATCGTCAGCTCTCAACTCACTGAGTCAACCAACGCGTGCGCCAACACCCTAGACCATAACTGGACTGGCCTCACCCAAGTCCAAAAATCAACTCGCTTCGTCTAAGTCCAAAACTCAACTCACTGTTTTTCTTCAAAATCACTAAGAATCCCAGCCTATCGCTTCCGGACATGACGTCATTCACATCCCCACTTCTATTTACTATCTGGGGTTTTTATTGTGACAGCTGGGATTGTCACATCCTCCCCGCGATCGTGTGAACACATGCACTCAGATGTGCACTTAACTAACCTATGCACTAAGCCGAAAGGTTCTACGCCGAACTAAACCGAAAGATAAGATATATAAAACGAAAAATGATAATATAAAAAAAAAATCCTTCCGCAATTATATAACACAAGCCTAGGTTCAATCTTTCATTGGAGAAGTCACCCGGATCTGGCATTAATGACCTACCATTTGCCAAAAAAAACAAAAAAACAAAACTAAATCAAACATAACTAAACTATTACTACTGCACATTTGTATCACTCCGTATCGAACGGATAATTGCGTTTAACGTTACATCTTCAATGTCAGTCAGATATCGTGATAACCTCCACCGTGATGAAAAAAATAGTGACAAACTCAAAAAATCCCTGTCTTGGTTCGTTAATACCAAAATGTATTCGCTACTACACTTCGTCAAGTAGAGAGAAACATCATGTGAAAAGTGTGTCGACCGCGTTAGCAAGACAAAGAGAAACAAAATGTCACGAGGAGATAGAGAGTAGACACAGACCTTGAATTTTCTTTCTCGTTTTCTGTTGTTGTTCTAACCCGTGCTACCTCGTGGGATCTTTCAATCCGCCAATCAGAACTCCTAGTCGATTCACTGTTGTTACGTTACTGTTTTTAAACTTGTCGTCCTCAGTTATTTTACACTAGTATAACTTCTGTTCTTAAACAAAAAGGGATATGGCTTTTAAAAGACCATCAGAGTTATATATGGTATTAAGAACAGAAACCAAACCTTCACTTGCAACAAAGCAAAAAATAATGATACCTGGTTCTTAGATTTCTACTGCAATAGCGTTCGACCGGTATAGCATAAAGAATAAAGGAATATACAACCTAATTTTGTATTTTTTCTTTATTCCTTTTTTTAATTTCTTTTTCCTTTTCTTTTCCTTCTTGACATTCTTCATAAATTAACGTCTGATGATTGTCTCAAAAAATAAGAGAAAGAACGAAGAAATATTCAGAAAAAAAATGACAACAAAGAAACAGTTTTGGGGACGATACGAACAAAGAAAGATCTGAGAGAAAGGATACAGAACTAATGAAGAGAGAGAGAGAGAGAGAGAGAGAGAGAGAGAGAAAGAGAGAGAGAGAGAGAAGTGGTTGTAAACGAGTAGAAACGAGTAGAAAGTAAAATAGAGAGAAAGAAAGAAATATGAGGAAAGAATGTAAAAGAAAAAAAAAGGATTTCTTCACCCATGGTTTGAGACTCACACCTATTAGAGAAAAGCAATTGTTAATATGTTTTTGATCGCTTGTAACAAAACTGGTCCTGTAAATATTCAAAATTCTTTGAAACCCGCTCGTGATGTGTTGGCATTCCTCCAATAATTTATTTGAGTTTATAAGAATATGCCCAAAATTAATAATTTTAACGAAACCTCTAGCCCAAGATCTGAATGAACATTAAATGAAGCCATATCTATAAACTGAACTGTTGCGACTTTTACTTTGAAACATCTTACAATCGTGGGTTCTAGATGAATCCGATCAAGGATTGTAAGGGTTTCTTCATAAACTTCCAAGTAAGGACTCGTTCTTTAAATCATTCCGTTGTTTTGGTAAATGGCAATAAAACCTGATAAATATTTTTGAAGAAAAAAAAGAAAAAAGCAGAAATGAATGAAACTAACAAACTGATGAACAAAGATTAAAAAAAAAGAGAAATAAAGCATATTGGAAAAAGAAAGAAAGAAAGAAAGAAAGAAAGAAAGAAAGAAGTAAACAACTTAAGAGATGAAAAAAGATGAACTTATTGAAAAAAAGAAACAGAAAAATAGAATTCAATACAATACAATAAAAGAGTTATCCACAAGGATAAAAACATATCAAAACCAAAGATAAGTTATGGAAGAAAGAAAGAAAGAAAGAAAGAAAGAAAGAAAGAATATTGAAGAAAGGAAGAGGGAAGCAAACAACTTAAGAGATGAAAAAAGATGAACTTATTGAAAAAAAAAAGAACAAACAATAGAATTCAATACAATAAAAGAGTTATCCACAAGGATAAAAAAACATATCAGAACCAAAGATCAGTTATGGAAGAAAGAAAGAATGAAAAAAAGAAAGAATATTGAAGAATGAAAGAGAGATGCAAACAAATTAAGAGATGAAAAAAGATGAACTTATTGAAAAAAAAGAAACAAACAATAGAATTCAATACAATACAATAAAAGAGTTATCCACAAGGATAAAAACATATCAGAACCAAAGATAAGTTAAGGCATAAAGAAAGAAAGAAAGAAAGAAAGAAAGAAAGAAAGAAAGAAAGGAAGTGTATGGTTTCAAGTGTTCTTATATCTTATTAAAAATCTTCAAACAAATCTATTTGACCCATGGATGGAACTTTAATTGGTACTAAGTCTCCAGGTCATATCGAGATTAAGAGTAAAGTTCTTTCACTCTCCCCAGTACCCCGTTGTATACTCACTACCGGCTGAGGTTTAGCGTGACACCCAAGGCCACCATTTGTATTAGTCTTACTCCTCCAAAAGATGAAATCAGAGTATTCAGTGCCTCGTTCTCAACTTATCTCTCAATAAGTTATTTGTTGTAATACACCAATGCCAGTCTATCAGTAGTGATCCATCTATCACATAGAATATATTTCAGTCGTTTAAGAAATTACTTGAGTTATAAAAATTATTGGGTGGGAAAGAAGCCGTGGTATCGTGGCTAACGTACTAAACTACGACATCGTAGCCAGTGGGTTCGAATTCTGTTGCACTATTACGTTTACTTTCGGGTAATAATCTTTCGGAAAGACATGGACGTCGTTATCATTCAGTCATTGTTTCAGTAGTACAATTGCTGTTCTTCTACGTGGATAGCTTTAGCATTCAGTAAATCATGAAGTTTGATATATCTTTAAAACAAAGAAACTAATCCAAAAATATATTGTTCTGTACAGGATGACCAAATACACTATGTTTAGTTTAACATATTATTTAGTTTAAAAGTTAAACAAAATTCTCTTTCTAAATATGAAACGAAGAAAAAAGAAGCAATCGTCTTCTAAATCAAGCACATCATAGCTACGCATTTTTCACTGGTTACTGTCCAATTCCAGACAATGGGTAGAACTGAAAGATGATTAAGAATTTGTTTATATATTTTGTTTGTTTTTATATTCAAGAAGAAAAGGTAACAGGAAGGTCGTTTCTATTATCAAGGAGAGGCTTTACATCATGTTCCATTTGTGACTTTACCCCCTCGGCCCCCACGTTACATCAACTTCTTCGAACCATTTCGATATTCTTGGCCGGTGATCAACTAGTGGTTCCGATAGGGGTATTGCACATTTCTTTACGGCTACAAGAAATACAATGGAGGGAGTGGGAGAAAAAAAAAGAACAACGAACAATATGCTTGGGTTAACTCAAGTGCAGAAGGGGAGTTATGTAACATTGTTTATGTGTAGACTAACGCTAGTGTGGATTCTACAACGCAACTGGACTGCCGACTCATCTTGACACGTCTTCACTCACTGCTTTGGACCTCATCTCATCCGACTGGTCTCTCTGCTCCGGTGTTGACTGGTGTCTGTCGTCCGTCGACAACTGCTTTCTTCGAGTTCCCCTTGTCCAACTCTCTTCTCGAGTTCCCTTACCCACTTCCGGTCACGCCGCGATCTCAAGTCCAAAACCCTTTGTCTGGTTTCGCGCCAAAACACACAAATGAATCGTCTGCTTGGTGGACCTCCTGCATAGTGTTAAACCTTTCTTAGGTAAGTTTTTCTCTTAGATATCACGAAATTAGCATGAGAACGACAGGAATGATAACCCAGTCTAATACGAATCATTTTTTAAAATACCTATTTGACAGAGAGTTTGGGGTCAAATAAATACTACCACACTGTGTAGACTGGATCTGGGAGTCATGACCATGCAGGAGTACTTCACACTTCCTAGATCTCAAGAAATGATCGTTATCACCAAATCCGGTTTAGTATCCTAATCAGATGCCCAAATTTTTTTGGGGGGGTCTTTCTCTGCTGCCGGGGAATGTATTTTTAGCTTTTTTGACATGGCAGGACCGGTGAGATACAGACAGACTTCGCACTAATTCTCTTGGAAATGTTATGCATTCTTCTATTCTTACGCACGCAAATAGTCCAAGAGACTGGATTCTGTAGCTTCGGTTTGGCAAACAAATAGTCCAAGAGACTGGATTCTGTAGCTTCGGTTTGGCAACCAGTCTAGGAAATAGAACGCTGAGGTAAAACCAGCATTACTCCGTTTTAGAATTGGCCCTGTGTCACATCCAGTAACCTTAGTGGGAGTGTAAACACATATAATTTGAAAACGCTGAAGTAGGAACATATGACAGATTAAAACCTTCAACGATCAAGTCTCACCCAAGAGTCACTTGCGTATTAATTTGTCAGGTCAGAGAAGCCCCAAAGAGACAGCTTCCAATTTATTATTATTATTATTATTATTATTACAAATAGTATTTGCAGCAGAAGCAGTACCAGCTGCATCATTTGTAGTTGTTAGGCCATCTTCTAAGGTCAAATTTCCTAATTACCGACCGAGTGTTTGGCGAACAGCCGAAGTTTCCTTGACATGGCCACTCTTTAATCAACGATTGTAATGTAGTTTCTGATTGGACTTTCGGGTGTTACAGTCGAAAAGCGAATCTAATTGAAAGAGAGCAGAGTTCATATTAAGCTTCCTCTGATTGTCTCATTTTATTCTGCCATTACTTAACGGTAGATCACCGTCCTGAAGGTCTGGGTGTATCTATGAGAGTTATTCCATATATATATATATATATATATATCATCATCATCATCATCATATCGCGCTGGTAGCACGGATATCCCTGACCCTCTCTCGCCACTCCTCCCTATCGTTCATCGCCCTAGGTAGGTCTTCAGGACAGCATACCGTATCCTCACATAGCTGCTGAATGTATGTTCGTGCTGGTCGTCCTGCTTTTGCACGGCCATGTGTGGGGGTCCATAAGAGTACAACTCTTATGAGTTCGTCCCTGCTTCTCCAGCAGTGTCCTGCATGTCTGGTTCGTCTAACTTGAATAGTTTTCGTGATAGGGGGCAGGTGGCCGTACAGTTGGTGTCTTGTGGGGTGTTGCCGCCCGGACTTGTTTAAGATTGCACGTAGTATTCTTGTGTAATTGCCATCTAGCTTCTGCTCCAGCCGTTTTGTTAGCGTCCATGTAGTGCAGCCATATAGCAGTATCGATGTGACCGCTGCCTGGAAGAAACTGCGTTTCATTTTATCGGTTAGGTCTGATTTCCATATAATCGATAGCCTATTGATAGCTATCCATGCTTTCGTTAACCAGATTTCGATGTCCTTTTCGGTTGATTCGACGCTGCTTCCTAGGTATGTGAATGTGTCTACTAGTTTAAGAGGGGTTCCTTCTAGAGTGGAGATGTCCCCCGTTTGATTATAGCACATATATTCCGTTTTGTGTGCATTAACATAGAGGCCTATGCTTGTTGCTGCTCGTTCCAAACTATGCAGTAGTGTTTCGGCTTGGTCAGGTGTATTTGCCAGTATCGCTATGTCATCGGCGCAGTCAGCCTCGGTAATTGTTGTTGCGGGGTATCTTCTGCTTCTTTTCTTCGTCAGTTCGAAGCCATTCTCTCTGATTTTGTCAATCGATGATCTAAGTACGTAGTCTAGACAAATAGATAAAGAGGTACGGAGCCAGCGTGTCCCCTTGTAGTACTCCTGCTACAATGTCAAAGTATTCTGTGTCTCCATCTGGTGATCGTATTTTTACTTTAGTGTTTCTATAGAGAATCGTTATTGCTGCTACGGTTTCTTTAGGTATGCCGTACGCTAGTAGGATTTGTTCCATCTTTCCTCTGTGAATGGAATCGAAAGCCTTGGTAAAGTCAACAAATATTAATGTCGCTTGTAGGTTTTTTGCCCGTACACCTTCAAGGATTCTATGGATGGTTAATATTTGTGAGGTCGTGGATCTATTTCTTCGGAAGCCATTTTGTTTTTTTTCTAAGTATGTTGTCGATTTTGGGTTCTATGCGGTTTCGTAGTAGGGCATTGTAGATTTTGGCTGCTATGGATGTAATGTTATGCCTCGGTAGTTTTTGGCTAATCCGAGGTCCCCCTTTTTAGGGAAGGGGAGTATGCATCCCTTCATCCATCTATCTATCGGATTTTGATTGTATACTGCGTTGCAGTGTCGGAGCAGTATAACGTCGAATTGTCTGGTTCAGCCCTGCAGCTTTCCTATTTTTAATTTTTCTGAGAACCGAGTCGAGTTCTTCTTGTGTGAACGGTCCTAGTTTAATGTCTAATTGTTTGCTAATTATTCTGGTGATTGGCTCACGTGTTACTTTCGGTGGGTTTCCTAGTAAGTTTTCGAAGTGCTGTTTCCACAGTTAAAAAAAAAAAAAAAATATATATATATATGTATATAACTGGGCTTATAATTTTTTGTTGTTTTTCATCCTAAAGGGAAGAAGGAAAAAAGACTACAAATTTCTTGCGAAAAGGTGTGAACTTATTTCTTCACCACCAAACCCAATTTTGCCTTTAAAAAGCCGGGTAGACTTAACTCGTTTGCAAAATTAAAGTTGATCTAACCTGATTTCAAATTACCGCAACTTTTATATTCAAACTCTTCATGAGAAAGACAGAAAGAAAGAAAGAAAGAAAGAAAGAAAGAAAGAAAGAAAGAAATCTGATTGTGTATCTTCTCCTGGAAAGGCTTTCATCATTATAAACAAATCACCTCAGTAGTTTATAAAAACGTTCACATTTTTGACTGAACTGTTAGGCCCTCCTACGAAAGAGTCTATCAAACACATACACACACAAACACAAACACACACACACACACACACACACACATACATATATATATATATATATATATAGTGTAGGTTAGAACAGGTTCCTCACTTCTCGAAGTCAACTCCAAAATACAAACTGAAGAAGGAAGCTTCAGTAGAGAACCTTTGCTGACTTATAAATAATCTTTGATGAAAAAGGTCTATAAGAAAGTACTAGGAAGTAAAAGGTGGAGTTTGAATAGTCACCAGTTATCTTGTTCTGCTTGTCAGTGAGTTGTAGCTATTTAGATTCAAACAGTGGAATAACTACCGCACAAGTATATGTCGTTATCATCTAATGAGCTCCAAATGTTTTACTTTATCTTCATACGAATTTAAAAAGAAGATCCACGAGTTGAGTTAGTAAATAATCAGAACGTTTGAGCTGCTATTCGGTGGTAAAAACGCCTATCCTCTATCAAGATGTTGCAGTCGTCATATGTTAGTTTCACGTAAATACAGCATCAACAGCATTTGGTGGCAGTCACACAATCACACTATGCGATTATCAACCCAATATATATATATATATATATATGCGTGTATGCGTGTGTGTGTGTGTGTGTGTGTGTGTGTGTGTGTTTCTGTGTGTGTGTCTGTGTGTGTGTGTGTGTCATGAATATATCTTTTACCAAGGTTGACTTTACGGCTATTTTCAAAGACATTTACCATGCAGGCTTCTTCACGAGATTTATTATCAAGCATTACAAAAAAACTGATGATTTATTTATTGGGGCTATACCATTGTAAACAGAACTTGATGGTCAAAGTTCCAGAGGAAAGAAAACGGGTCGACTTAATGATATATGGTTGGTGATTGACGGGAAGATCCCCCCCACATATATATATATATATAGTGAAAATGAAAATGCATCTGTTGGAATGTTATAATATGAAAATAATAGCAAACTAAAAAAGAGTATATTCAAAAGACGTATTTGTTTATATATGGATAATAGCCTAGCGTTAAACGACTTGGGTTTGTTCAAAACTATCTTTAGGGTAATAAGACATTTTTTGAGAATAGCATCGTCCTGATGAGGTTTAAAAAACGATGCCTAAAACGTTGGCATATAATACATATATAAATAGATAATCCTTTGAATATATTTTCCCAATTCCCTGTACACACACAGATATGCGCACACACGCACACACACACATAGATAGATAGATAGATAGAGTGAGTGAGAGAGAGAGAGAGAGAGAGAGAGCGAGAGAGAGAGAGAGAGAGAGAGAGAGAGAACTGACAGCAAGTAAACGAATTCATTATAAATGATTTAAAAATGCTGAACGAATGACTGGTCGCAATATCGATAAGATAAAGCAATTTTATCCCGAGATACATAAACTGATACTGAAATAAAGCACTTATATCCAGAGATACATAAATTCATTTATGGTTTCTTCGTGTTGTGCACTTGTGAGAAAACTACTCTGGTAGATCATTGGAAGTGTGTTGTTATCCCTACAAGGTGGCTTTTTGTTGTAGCTTCGTGTCAAATTGAGCGAATCTTACTGAATGTTAATCAAATTCAGACACCTGCAAGCCTTCTTGATGTTATGGCGAACGAGCTAATCTTAGAGATTAATAATTAATGTGTAGCGCAGTACATCTTCAGTAATTCCCCTTAACTTTTGACCTTTGCTTACTGTTTAAAAGGGCTTCTCCTCAAAAAATAATGATTAGGAAGTATTATTGGTTTATATTGGTGTACTTGGGCTAAATTTACCAGTGGTTTAGTTACTGTTTTGAATCTCATGTGATGATAAGTAGAGCACATATCTCGCAACTCATTTCAAGTAAGAACGATTATCAATGGATGTCACTCCTACCGCAAGCAAAAATGGTGAAATTACATCATAGAACATGTTCTACTTATCATTACTCATTAGAGTTTTACACATCAGATTATGCTGATAGTCTTTCACTGGAGATTGAGTGACAGCAAGTCTTCTCAGGTCTCCAGGACTCTTCTCAGTATTCTGGCCGTTTTCAATAATGCTGTTGTTTGGATGGTCACCCCTCGGCCGCCAACTTCCAAACCTTCCAGGCCTTTTAATAATCCTTTAGTTACTATACCATAAGCACCAATCACAATTGGTATAATTGTCACCTGCATGTTCCATAGTTTTTTTTTAGTTCTCTAGCAAGGTCGAGGTACTTATCTCTATTTTCCCATTCTTTCAGTTTTATTCTATGGTCAGCCGGGACAGAAAAGTCGACAATTTTGCAAATTTTCTTCTTTTTTTTTCTGGCCGAGATTAGGTGATCCGTTTGTATATCAAAGTCCCATAGGAGTTCGTCTGTATCATTTTCAAGGACAGGTGCTTGGTTTTGCATATACCATTTGTTGGCATAGTCAAATGGAAATTTATTGCATAATTCCCAGTGGATCACCCTGCCCACCCAGTCGTGTCTAGCCTTGTACTCTTTCTGTGCCAATTTTATTATTATTATTATTATTATTATTATTATTATTATCTAACTCCTATAGAGTTTTTCACATCAGTGTTAGCTGATGGTTTTCCACTAGTTTGAGTGACAGCAAGTCTCCTCATGTCTCCAGGACTCGTCTCAGGATTCTGGCCGTTCTTAGCAAGGCTGTCACTTGGATAGTCTCTACTTGTCCGCCAACTTCTAAGTCCTCTAGGCCTTTTAATAATCCTTTAGTTATTGTGCCTAACGAATCAATCATAATTGGCACAATCGTTACTTTCATGTTCCACAGTTTTTTCAATCTTCTAGCAAGGTCGAGGTACTTATCCTTCTTTTCACTTTCCTTCAGATTTATTCTGTGGTCCGCCGGGATACCAAAGTCAACAATTTTGCAGATTCTCTTTTTTTTGTTGATCGTTATGAGGCCTGGTCTTCTGGCTGGGATTTGGTGATCCGTTTGTATATTAAAGTCCCATAGGAGTTTACGCGAGTCATTTTCTAGGACAGGGACCGGGTTGTTGCATATACCGTTTGTTTGTATGGTCGAATTGAAATTTCTTGCACATTTCCCAGTTGATCCCCTTGCTGACCCAGTCGTGTTTCGCCTTATACTCCTTCTGTGCTAATTTGCTGCATTCACTTATTATGTGATTGGTCGTTTCGTCTCTGTCACCGCATAGCCTACATTTACTGTTTTTTTTTTTTTTGCGTCTTATCTATTCTCGCTTTGATATGGCTTTCTTATGGCGTTTTCCTGTGCTGCTATTAGGAGGGATTCTGTTTCTCTCTTAAGGTTTCCTTTTCTTAGCCAGGTCTAGGTTTTCTGATGTGAGATGTTGTTTACTAGACGTTTAAAGCGGCCATATAGTTGTTTTCCATCCCATTTTTGTTTACTAGTTGTTGTCATTCTTTCGTCTATAGTGTTGTCCGTATCGTTTCTGCTGGCTGTAATTAGCCCTCGTTCGTGTTTTTCTATGTAGTCTTCGAGCCGTTGTTATCGATGCGTCAATGGTGTCTTCGATGCTGGCATGTCCTCTTCCTCCCTCTTTTCTAGATACATATAGTCTGTCAACGTCGTCTCAGGGGTAGCTGTAAATAATTTATCAATAGATAAGATGCAAACAACTTTTCTTCAAAAGCGGGAAATTTCAGCGTTAAGAATGTAATTTTAAAAACTCTATTAAATCATTTACATAAATGTTATATTTTCCCAATCCATTTACAAAAAAAAATGAAATAATTATTTCTTAGTTGTCTCTCATCCAGCTTTTAGGTAAGCTTTTTAGAATTATCGTAACATTTAACGCCCAAGGGATCTCAACTAGCATCATTTTTGCAGATAATAATCGGGTTGTGACCTAATACAGACCACGTGCTATTATTAAGCAATCGTATCTGGATTTTTATACACCAATATATCCTCTCAGAGACTAGCAGCCACTCAGACACTAGAAAATGGGCTGGCCCATGAGTATACAATGGAAAATTCCAATCTCCTATTAAAGAATTCTCTTCATTCTGGACTAGATTTTGTTTCACTCAAGAGCTCATACAGGTGAGCATTGGCTTTACTAATTTGCCAAACTTCACAAGCCTCAATTCTTTTACGCGTGATCTTCATTTGTTTACGTAAATGCTCTCTATCAAAAATATTCTTTTATCATAAAGAAAAGACAAACAGAAGAGAATAAGGTGAAAGTGGTTGAACAAGAAACAATCATGGCGTGTAGGTAATTGGGTGAAAGTGATCTTCAGTGATGAATCAACAATCTGCATTTCAATGAAACATAAAAAAGATAAATACAAGAATAAAATGAGTACATTTTCCAAGTCATTCTTGATATAGCCTTGGATGGCATGTAAAGAATAGACAGAAAGTTTAAGTAGTTTCTTGTCGATATCCCGATAAAGTACTGCTTCTTTTGAAAAATACCTTAGGGTCACGTGTATCAATCAGGAACACCTACAGCTAGAGTTATTGTGATTGGCATTTTGTTGTCAGCCTAGGCACTTGGTTCAGTTGTGTTGTGGGGCTGCCACTACATTATGGGTGCCTTATCCAAAACACAGATTCACTTTAGATAGTTTTTAAATGCAATTCAGATTTTAGCAGAAATTAATGCATCTTTCATTGTTCATTTCTGTATTCATAAATAAAGCTTTAGTCTCAATAATTTTTCTACAGACCCCTATTTAAAAAAAAAAAGCAATAATATTTAATTCCTGTTTCATTGCTGTTTTGTTAAACACACTTTCAGCTGGAAACTTTTTGAAGGTATTTTACATTTTTTCATCTTTGTTCATTAATATATTTGGTAAAAATATAATGCTTTACTCACAGTCGATTTCTGTTTTAGTAAATACAACTTAAGTCTCGATATGTTTTGAATATTACACTTTCTATACAGATATAGACATGTGTCTATAATGTGATGAGTTTAATATTAAATTTGTTCTAATTATTATTCATGAGACTGATATTGAATTGTCTTATGTGTATAAATGTTTTTTTTTATTTTCTATTTCTTAATTTTTCTTACTCTTATTAAGATTTGGAGAACAAAATAAAAAGCTTGTTATTTTCATAATTCAAATTCCTCGTAACCGTATGACTTTTATTTCCTGTTCCCCTTTAAATCATATTAATTGACGCAATTTTAAAAAAAAATAATTTAATCGACTTTACCTTTCACCTTGAATACTACGATATGCAGTGTAATAATTGGGACATGATTTACACATGAGTAAATTTGATAAGATTCTTGTTGATAAAACCAAATATTCAAGAACTCTGAATTATTGAAATGATGTAAGAAACAAACATTGTCAAAAAAAAAAAAAAGCAGAACAATGGTTAACATAGCTTAAAACTAACCAACCAACCAACCAAACAAACAACTGAATATATTACGTAATGAAATAGCCGCTTCTACCAGTGAATCTGTTGCCAAGCTATGTCCCACATCAAATGGTCAACCACGGGGACTCTCGAGGTAAGAGTGAAAAACAGTCACACGAGAGTTGAGGAATTTTGAAAAAAGATTCATTCAATTAGTACCTGGTAGAGAATAAGAGATGGCAAATATTTCGGGACTAACAAATAGTCGCAATAGAGCGTGCGTTACAATTTAGCAATCAACATATTGATTAAAGAAATAACATTTAGCGTCAACATTCCTTTTGAGACCTGTATCGAGAGACGAATAAAGTGATTGGCATATTACCAGTAACCACGTGCGTGGTTCTTTTCGTTTACTATGAATGCTTCTTCATGTCCACATTTCCTCGTTGTCCCTGGCACAACTAGTCAAAACACTGCAACGGAACACTAAATATCTCAACCATTTTCTCTCAAATTCACTGAGTGTCATGTCAGCCTCCCTATATATATCGCTCTTTCTAAATTACTCCCTATCTATCTATCTATCTATCTATCTATTCCAATATATATATATATATATACTTTTATACACACACACACATATATATATATATGTGTGTGTGTGTGTGTGTGTGTGTGTGTGTGTGTATGTGTTACTTGGCCAATCCAATATTGTTATTGTTTTCGCACTAATTGTGATAGTTTCTGTGCAAATGAGGAGGATACATTATCTTCAGAGCACAAAGAGAATACATATATATATATATATATATATATATATATATATATATATATATATATATATGTTATCTTCTGATGAAAATATTCGGTAATCTGCTTATTTTCTCTTCTCTATAATATTTGTTTTCATTTTGTTTTGTTTTGTTTTGTTTTGTTTTGTTTTTCCTCGTGAGTATTCCGCATGCTAATGTATGCAAGATGCAGGAGATGAACAGCCTTAAAACCTCCCCAAAATAAATTATTCTATTTCTAACAATGTTTGTCTCATAATCAACAAAAATCATCTATGCAGTTTACAAAAGGTGGGGTAATAAAATAAAACTACATTAATGCCAATAGTGTAATCAGTGAAAAGTCTCGTCTCTAAAGAACAGTAGAAAATTGCAAATGCAATTACCAGAGAGAAACAAAAGAAAAAAAAGAAGAAAAAGAAGGAAATGTTGTCATATTAACTTTGGTCGATCTAAATATCATTAGAACAGATCTCTGATGTGCACCTCAGAATTTACGGAATGAGAACCAAAAAAAAAAAAAAAAAAATTTAAAAAAAAGAGCAAAAAATACAATAGAGTATTTATTTACGTACGATTGCTTCTCTTTCCATGCATAGAATCGTTTGGAATACGGTCTATCCTCGAGATGAGAAAGTTGATCCGAAAATCAAATCATTAGTGGCACTAAGAGATACTGACATTGTCAATGATTACGTAATCAAACATTAGCACCTATTCACATATCTTTATATATATATATACCTGCTTGCCTCTCCTCTTTCACTCTCTCTCTCCCTCCCTCACTCTCCCTCCCTCACTCTCCCTCCTCTCTTACCCTCTCTCTCTATACATCTCTCACTATATATATATATATATATCCGTAAAACTATATAATCTATATGATAGATAGATAGATAGATAGATTATCCATATGAATAAATACTATCGGTTCAATAGATTCTATATATTTAAGTTAAGAAAGCGTAGTATCTTAGTCAACGGTGCTAAGCAACTGTCAGTTTCTCACCTATGCATTTATCAGGCCAAATCTCTATATCTCTCTTTATCATTATACATCAGTATCATCATTATCATTATTAGTTGGCGCAGCCCGCTCGGATTTCCCTGACTTTCCGTTGTCTCTATCATCCATTGATTCACACTGGTCTTCTAGACTTACATCCGGTGTCTATATAGTACGTTTCTGTTAGTCAGCCAGCACAAGCAGGTCCGTGGCAAAGGATCCATTGGAGAAGGTCACTTATGTATTCGTGCTGTCTTCTCCAACAGTATCTCGAACACCTTGTCCGTCTTATTTGGTAAGTATAAGAGATAGGAGGTCGGTAGCCGTACATATGCTTTTTCCCGGGGTGTTGCTTCAGGGAATTTTTCAAAATAGCTAGTAGAATCCTTGGGCAGTTCCCGTCTGGTTTTTTGTCCATACGCTTTGTCAGCGTCCAGATGGTGTATACATTTAGTAAAATTGGCACAACTAAGGCTTGGAAGAAATTGCGTTTATATATATATATATATATATCTGTGTGTGTGTGTGTGTGTGTGTGTGTGGATTCCGGGGGTCAGACTTATCGGGTTCTTCCTGAATGAGTCAATATTCAAGAATATTATTTGAAAACATGAAAAAAAAAATCCTCATGTACTGTTTCCATTCTTGACTTTTGCTGGTTTAATTTTTTTTTAATTATGACCGACACACATTTTCGGATATCAGTTATCGAAAACAAAAAAAGAAAGAACAAAGAAAGAAACAATTAAAAGAATTAAATAAACTCTACGTGGCTAGTTGGGCTGTAAATATCTGAGCCCCATCAAGCTGAAGCTATACTTAATAGGCAATGATTCCCTATCTTTAATTTTATTTTTAAAATCATATATAAATCCCTAATGATTAATTGTTTTCCAACGTCCATCTTTGATTATTTAATTCGTACAGTATGTTGTTTTTTAGTAGAAAAAAGCCGTTGCATTTAGTTTGACTTAAACTCAAACTTAGCATTTAAAATCATTACTTTAATGTTTTTAAAGTCATTGTTTTTTAGTTGAAAAAAGCCATTGCATTTAGCTTCACTTAAACTCAAACTTAGCCTTTAAAATCATTGCTGTAAATTCTTTAAAATCATTGGTTTTTTTTGTAGAAAAAAGTCATTGAATTTAGCTTACTTAAACTCAAACTTAGCCTTTAAAGTCATTGCTTTAAAGTCTTTAAAGTCATTGTTTTTTAGTAGAAAAAAGCCATTGCATTTAGCTTGACTTAAACTCAAACTTAGCATTTGAAGTCATTGCTTTAAAGTCTTTAAATCATTGTTTTTTCGTAGAAAAGAGTCATTGCATTTAGCTTGACGTAGACTCAAACTAAACATTTTTGTTGAAGATTGTAATGAGCTCGAAAAATCATTCACGGCTTAGAGTCACCAAATATCATTAGGAGGGTCGACTGAAAAGTTTATTAGCTGATCTGGGAAGAATCTTGGAAAATGACCAAATGAAGTGTATCTTTTAAAATAGCCTTCCTTTCGATCCACAGATTCCCTCCATCGATTTTGTAATGCTTTAATCTTATTGGTAAATAAACCATAATCAGCAGATATGACATTATCTTTTGAACCTTTTCGCCAAATCACACACACACACACACACACACACACACACATATATATATATATATATATATATATATATATATATATATATATGTGTGTGTGTGTGTGTGTGTGTGTGTGTGTGTGTGTGTGTATGTGTGTGCGGACAAGAACTAGTATTAAAGTGAACAATCAAATAATCTAAGTGTTAAGAATTATACTGGTATTTCTCTATTGTATATTTTTTAAATTTTGCTCCTAATTCTTTTACCGATTTCGATTGATAAAAAATAACTTAAGAATGACTTATTTAACATGCGACTAACCAACCAACCAACCAACCAACAAACTAACTCATTTGTCATCATATAACTTCCAGCAAAAAATCAAAGATTTAAAAAAAGAAAAATCTTTGACATTAAAAAACTTAACATGCTTAAAACCAACCAACCAACCAACCAACCAACCAACCAACCAAGGAAACATATAGTAATATAGAAAATGTATTGTCTGAATGATGTTGTCTTTGCATTAATTAATCCAGTCGTTTTTTTTATCTGAATTGCCCACTTGAAGCAAAACGTTAATTCATCTTGATTTGAGGATTAATTTTAATAATGGACACATACTGGCTATGTGAAAAAGTAGTTGAAGGGAATGCTGAGACGCTTCTTTGTGACATCACACATAATTAACTTAATCCTGAATAATCCAGATAATGACTGAATCAATTAGTCCGCTAATTAAATTAATTACCTGCTAAGATGATAAAGTTGGTTAAGCGGATAACCTGCCTACCATAGAATCTCTCGAGGAATTTTGCCGCTAAAAATGAACGATATCGCGCATTTTTTATCAAAATATGAACAGAATCAAGAACATTGTCGAGAAATTGAGAAAATGCTTGAGAAACTTAGTAAATACTTTTGAACTTGGAATATTTTTTGAATACCGCCATACTTATTAATTTATTTGAAATACTTGTAATCCAATTTTTTGGAAGTAAGGCACGGTACTTGCGCAAATAATAGAACACTAAGAAGAATCTTCGCAATCACTTGATTCCCTCAGTTTATCTTCGAGGAAACTTTTGAGAGTTATCTTATAAGGAAACTATCTATCTAGAAAAACAGTAATGGTAAATTTTAAAATGAAGTTGGGAGAATAATGAGATTCATATCTTTCCCAAGGGTGTTAATCGGAATTAAATGTAACAGTTCGATTGGACTTCGAACTCATTCACTAAAATATAGCAATCCTGCTCGTTAATCACCACGGCACATGAAGTCCCCTCCTATAATATTGATATTAGTATTTAGATTAGTTCTATACTTGACATATATATATATATATATATATATACATACACACACACACACACACACACACATATATATATATATATATAGAGAGAGAGAGGGGAGAGAGAGGAGGTGGAAGGAGGAAGAAGAATATTTCGAGACACAATCAGATATATCGATTGTAAAAAATGTCATTCTTGTTGAAAAATGATCAGCTTTTTAAAAGAAATACAAGTTCACTATTATAGAAAAAATTGAAAAATCCCATTTGACAATATTACGATTGTAGAAATAGACATAAATAAACTCTGAGCCCCAAATAGATTTATCCCATCGTTAAAACAACAAAGACAAACAGACCCATTTGTAACATGCATAAAATAGATATACATATAGACACACAGATATATATCTAGACAAGTCCTACTAATTACCACGAACTGCCTCTTTTTTATGATCTTCAAGCGAAGATGTTCAAGTCTTGTTACTATTCTTCATATTTCTGAGTAATGATGGTGGTAAAAAAAGGCGCTATATTAGCCCAAGCTCTTTCGACCATTTCGAATGTCTATATTGGCCATACAATAAACACGCTTTTTCGTCGACTTACCAACCACCTTTCCGACATAAATGCCATAAAACAGTATATAATGATAAAGCATAATAAAAATACAGACAAACTCAAATCTACAGACATAAGAAAACTTCTAATTAACAATATAACAAGCATATATAAGAATAACAATAAAAACTGTTTACAAATCCTCGAACCAATAACTATAAAAACACTATAAAGAAAATAGCACTCACCACAATTATGAACCTATTAAACGTATTTAACAACTAATGACCCATGCTAACAGAATGAACCAACCCCATCTATAATTCATTTAAAAAATTACTTCAAATAAAAATAAAACTCACTATTTTCAAAACTACAAACACTTTAACACAATCCCCAAAGATTGGTCGAAAACTAATATAGGATTTTATCTCCACCATTTTGATCCGGATATACTGAGAATGATAGTAAGAGGACTTGATCGTCTTCATTTAAAGATCATAAAAAGACGGGCAGTCCGGGTATTTAAGTGAAATTTTCTAGATAACAATTTGCTGCGTGTATATATATATATATATATATATATATATATATCATGTAGGGGTCCAAAGACTATGGGTGTGGGATATTCCTTTATTCCTATATAGAATATTTGAGGAATTTTATATTAATATATGGGGGTGCTTGATATATGGTTCTCATCATAAATGTATTTCAGGATGAATATTGGAAAACCCATATACTTAGGTATATATCATGTAACTTATTTGTCGAAATGAATTTATAATGGCACTTTAATCGGGGTGGAGTTTTCTTCCAGTTACATGATATATATATATATATATATATATATATATATATATATATATATATATATGTCCCAGATTTGTAATATAATTGCGGAGGGATTTCGTTTTATATATCTTGCCTTTCGGTTTAGTAAGGCTGAGAAACCTTCGCTTAGTGCATGGGTTAGTTAGGTGCACACATGGAGTGCAGGTGTTCACGCACACGCAGGGCGGGTGTGACAATGAGAGATGTCACAATAAAAACCCCATATAGGAAATAGGACCGGGGACGTGGATGACGTCATGCCCGGAAGCGTGGGCTGAGGATTTTGAAACTTGAAAAAAACAGTTAGTTCAGATTTAAACTCTGAACGAGAGAGTTGAGATTCGAGTCTAGAGGAAGGTAGTCAATTTTTGGTCTCGCCTCGGTGAGACCAGTTGGGGTCTACCAAAATGTGCCACGTGTGGTGGAGTTTGATGGAAAAGTCAGCATAGAAAGAAATTGTGTCTCTCTCTCCACGTGTCGAAAAACCTTAAACTCAAAAAGGTAAATAAAAGTTTCGTACCTGAACCAAAAGAGTCGTAAGTGTTTCGTATATTTCGGGATTGCCTATGTCTATTTAACATGTTCGTTTCTTGGTCGTATATTTTTGGACGTTTATATTACAAATTGAGTGCTTACTGCCTGGTGCCAACAACACTAACAATCATTCAAAGATAACTGAAAACACTTGGATGCCAAAGATATTTTTAATTCAACGAATAAATATGCTTCGTCACCAGTTAAATCTTAAGTTCCAAAATTGATGGTAAAACCTACCAATGAAACCTTTTTCTCCTAAAATGTTTTCCTTGTTATTACTTTAGATCATATATTGTTGAGAATAAGCAAGGGTAAAATAGATAACAGAAATATTCAAATTCATCTTGACAGTTTTTCTTTAATTTTACATATATATATATATATATATATATAGTTTTCATCAAGTAAACCTCATCAAATATAGGAGGTTGTCATTAGTGAGTAATGGTTAACATGATGGCCGGCTGAATTGTTTTAAATGAGATCAAACACCAGTTGCGCTATTTCTTATAAATCAGTATTTATAAAATTATTATTTATATTGTTTACATAAAATATCAATCAACTACATTATATATATATATATATATATATATATATATATATATATATATATATATGTATATATATATATATATATATATATATATTTATATATATATTAGAAGGCACACATAATGTAATAGCTGTCGTCTTTGGAAATGTACACGGTGATTAGTTTTTTAATCCTAGACGAGGCTCTTGACAATTCCTATTGAACTTATAATGTTGCGTGTTATAAAATAAACAATTCTTTCTTCAGCTTTGGATTAATACAAGAGCAGATTACCCTTTTCAACCTTGATATGGCAATCGGTTTAGGAGAAGGAAAATATGAATTCAAAACCGATGATATCCACATAAAAAATAGCTTTTTGTAGAGGAATTGGCGAATATATATATGATGAGGATAGGGTATCGCTCGTATTTCCACAAGTTGTATGACGAAAATAAAAATAAAAACGATTTAAAATATTAAAAATTGACGCATACGAGAATACTATTATTCCATAACGGCTAGATCCCCTCACTAGAAAACAGATGTTCTTACAAAGGCACCAATCTGTTCCAGTAGTAAGGAAGTTTCAGTTCTAGAGTTTTTTTTTCTCTTTGAGTTTCGTTGTCGTCCACGCGGTACCTTTATACCGTAGTATAGATGCGACCACGGTTAAGAAAAAAAACACTAAAGGTTTTCAGTGAGATCAGATGTTCATATGACCGATAACCTATGAATAGTTGTCAAGAACATCGATAGGAGTAAATTGACATCACTTTCAGAAGATAAGCCACGGCTACCGAGGTATGAGGACTGGAATACTAACTTTAGAAGCCCTCCACTTAACGTGGATATGACTTTTTCTGATTTAAAACACAGACACAGACTCTCTCTTTCTCTCTCTCTCTCTCACACACACACACACACACACACACACATATATATATATATATATATATATATGAAAATTAATGATATTTTATTGCAAAATGTTCTTTTAAGTCTTATAAATCAATAGCATGAGATATTTTAATTTGCTGTTTAGCTAATATTATTGAATTTTGACCTGTGGCCACCATTTTCAAATTAGAATCATTTTCGATTTTGCAATTACCCGGATGTTTACGATGTTTGGTCGGTCTCCTACTGGCAATTTTTGACCTTATCAAAATTAAATACCGTCCTCCATTTTACTGCCTATCTTTTATAGCCTTGGTATATCGTGCCAGATGTATTCTGATTATCTTTCGACTTTATACTTAAAGTACACTACGCTCTATTTCTGACTTCAAAACATTGATTCCAAGGAATTTGGCTAATTTATTTTTGAAGAAGACATCTATGTTAACTAAACAGAAAAAAACAGAGGACGTGTGTTAAAAGATTAACGAGATTGAAGATATATTTTCCAACAAAAGAAATAAAGATTAACGAAACTTTCATTATTTCACAGGCTTTTTCTAATGGACTAATGGCTAATATGCAGGACAGCGAACTCGGAGTAAACAAGTTCGAGCACTAGTCCCGCTAACTCGGCAATTAGAGACAAGGTATGATGTCGATTTATTATCTTAATGGAATATCAAGCTTCATAGGATATTTCATGCAAAAGTCATTCTTGTAAAAAAAAATAGCAATAATACTATCTTGGACGTAGAGGAACTACATGCCGTTTTAAGATGTATTTGACCGAAAGTGAACGTAATAGCGCAACTGAAGTGTGGACTCGAGACCGTAGTCTACAATCGGGGATTCTTTCCGAATTCAAACTAATACCTTTGGAAAGGTGGAGGTGCCTGTGGTGTAATGGTTATCGTCGTAGGAAATGGACACGTCGACGAGAGTTCAAATCCTGGACGAGACTGATTGCATTTCACATAGCACTAATACCCTTGGGAAAGGTATGAATCCAATTATTCCCCCTCCAGCTACGGGTAAATAGTAGGGCAGACTAGGTTATTCAGCCTTGGTGAGGGAACTAGTCTAGGAGAAGGAAAACTCTGAATTGAAACCTGTTAAACTCCGCTTAAAAATTGACCTTGTATCATATCCTGCCCGAGCGGAGGGGTTGGTAAATATGATAAACATCCTCAAGTCAGTAAATAGTTTACATAGTATTTGTACTATTCTATGGATAGCTTGGGCATTAAATAACCCACGAGGGTCAATATACCATTAAACAAATAAACCATAAACAGTCACTAATTCCAATGTGTTATTCATTCGTCAAATCACCTCTGAAGTTATCCTACCTAGTCAAAGAGGCGTAGGATACATTAACTTTATTTCCAGAAGAAAAGTAACACTCTTCTAAAAAGAGTGTTTTCTTGGTATGACGCTTAGCCACTTCTTGTGGTGAGGCTGTATATGTAGTGATGAATCTCGTGAATACCCTTTCATTAACATTACTCCAAGTTTAGTAGTAACCACAATTAATAATACCTGTTCGGGTTTCGTGTATATGTCGAATAGATCTGTATATATTATTTTTTGTATTTGGTAGGAATACTTTATATCATATCCGTGTCCAAAAAATCTTTTGAAACTATATAAAATTATTCATGTAAACGTACAATGTACATAATTCTCTGACATCAAGTCGTAAATTACTCTAGTTGGGTTGACATGCCTTTAAAATTAGTCAGTCAATGAAAAATTCCTCTTCAGTCATGGTGTGTAACTGCATCGTCATATTTTTTTAAAAGTCCTTCATGTCTTCACATATTTTACCCTTATGATAAATTATTATGATGGAAAAAAAAACAAGAAAAGCTGCAATTAGCAAAACCTGGTAAATTTAGAGGTATGTTGTACATGCAATAACAATTGCTGATTAAAAAGTGTCGAGACAACGAATAAAAATATTGAGAAGTGGCAATGACTCGTCTAAACTGCAGTCTAGTTGTCTAGACATCATCAATTTATTATGAGTTGCTGAGCTATTCACACGACTTCTAATCTCTAATTTTTTTTTTTACTTTATTTCATAAAAAAATGTACCGATATATTTGGATCACACGTCCTATATTTGATTAAAAAAACCTAGCTCCTTCATTCTCCTATTCATCTTTCTCTTTTCTGTTTTTCCCAAATTTCTTTTTTTTTTTTTGTTATTTTGGAATATCCTTTTTTTCTGTCTCTTTCTTTCTTCCGTTTCTTTTTGGGTCTTTTTATTAACTATCCTTCATTTTTGTTCAGTAATCACTTTTTTGCTTATTTACGAATTTTTTTTTATTAATTCGTTTTCTCCATTCGTTTTTCACGTAATCTTTTTCGAACTGTGTTCTTTTTTCTTTTTTTTTATTGTAATTTTTTCCTTATTTCATACTTCCATCCCATTTATTTGATTCTTTTCCTTTTGTGTTTCGTAGTTTTAAATTGGATTCTTTTGGGGGAGGGCATTTTTCGTTTGTTTCATGTTTTTCATTTATTTGCTTCAAACAATTTTTTCCTTTTTTTAAATTCTTTTTTTTTTCCTTTTTTATTTTAAATTTTATCTTCTTTTGAACTCTTCTTTTCTTTTCTTTTATTTCCTTCTTTTTTCTCTCTTTCTTTTCGTTATTATTCCTTTCTTTTATTTTTCTTTCCTCGAGTGCATTCTTTATAGCCGACCACTACTTTCGTTTTACACTTATTTTCCTTCTTTTGCTCTTTACTTTTTTATTTACTTCCTATATCCTATCTTTCTTTGTGTTCTTGTTTCTCTTTTATGATCATTCTATTCTTTTTTCTTTTCATTATTTTTTTCTTTTTCTTTTTTAACCTTTTGATTGTGTTTTATTTCTTTTCTTCCACCTCTAAAATTTCCAATTTTATTGATTTTTGGTTAATATCATTTTCTGGATATTGTCGATCTATCTTCAACTCAAACGTAATTTCGTCAGATTTTTTCCTTTTCTTTGAGTCGGTCATGAATTGACTTTTCGATTGTTTTTCTCATTTCATATTGTATATTAATTCTTTAACTTTCCATTTTTCTAATATAATAATCAGCCGAATTATTTTAAGTGATCTTTTTCATTTTTATTTATTGGAAATTCGGCTCTTATAACAATATCCATAAATGTCCCTCAGGTCTAAAATTTGAAGTTCGCTTTACCTTTCAGATAAACTAACTGTTGATTCATCTTAATTTTTATTCTTTTTCCTTTTTTTATCTATTTTATTTTTTTATTATATAAGATTTTTAGTTTTTTTTTTAGTTTTTTCTTGTCTTTCCTTCAAATTTTCTTTATTCTTTTTTACGATTTATTTATTTATTCGTTTCTTTTCCTTCTTGGCCTCATCATTTCTCTTCCTTCTGCTACCTCTTTTCCCCTTTTCTTTTTTTATTTCATCTTTATTTTCGTTCTTGTAATTTTTTTTAATTCTTTCTACTTTTTTTAAAAAATCCTTTCTACTTTTCCTTTTGCTTGATTTTCCTTTCCATTTATTTATACTTTTTCTTCTGAGTCCTCTGCTTCCTTTTTCTTCATCTTCTAAATTCCTTTTCTTAGGTTTTGGTAAATTTTTCTTTCTTTACCTTAATCTTTCTCTACTTTTATTTTTTTACTTTTACTTCATTCGAATCGGTTAATCTTTAAATTGCCTTTTTTTATTCACATATAAATTTAATCGTAAACGATTAGCTTCTTCTTCTTCTTCTTCTTCTTCTTCTTCTTCTTCTTCTTCTTCTTCTTCTTCTTCTTCTTCTTCTTCTTCTTCTTCTTCTTTATTATGCTATTTCTTGATTCACCTTTACTGTGATTCTTTTTTTTTGTTTTGATATCATTATTTACACCTTTTTTTCTAACTTTTTCCTTCCTTTTGTATCATGTATTTCCCTCATTTCCAACAAATCTAATTTTATTGATAACCATCTCATATTTGTTTCTTTCTTTTATTACCTCCCTTATACGCATACACAAAATTTCTCTGCCTCTGTGTTAAATTCACTTTTTTAAAAAATTCCGTTTCATTTAACGATTGCCATTTTTCTTATGATTTTTTAAAAAATTCTTTATCTTCTTTTATGTGTATTTAATCCCAATTTTCCGCTTATTTCTTCAGATTTTCTTTCAAAACGTCTTTCTTATTATGTTTCGGATATTCGGATATCATTTATTACCTTTTACGTTCCCCTACAGGCAGAACGTTGATCGGTCTATCTTTCATAATTTCAAACCGAAAATATACGATCAAATCACAAATATGTTCTTTTCAATAACATTAAAATGATTTCTTCTATTTGTAACAATTCAGCCTGTCATTTCATTCAATCTCCTCTTAACAGTGAAAAATTGTGATTGATCAAAAAAATCATCGAATTTGATTTCGAAAATATAATACGGCGATCAGATACTTTTTCTTCCTAAATACTATCAAGGTATGAAACTAACACACTCACACACACACACACACACACACACACACACACACACACACACACACACACACACACACACACACACACACATATATATATATATATATATATATATATATATATATATATATATATATATATATATATTACTAACTGTAAAAAAAGATTCCAAATACTCGAAGCCATTCTGATAAATAAAATACACACCGTACTTTCGAATAATTCTTTCATGTTAATATTTTTATTATAATCAAAAGTAAACTACCAGCATCAGACTTGATGTTTACTTATTATGAAAATATAGTAAACTATCTTATTTCAATTTTTTTCTGTTGTCATTTTCCTTACACTAAATCATATTATATATATATATATATATATATATATATAATATATTATGTGTGTGTGTGTGTGTGTGTGTGTGTGTGTGTGTGTGTGTGTGTGTGTGTGTGTGTGTGTGTGTGTGTGTGTGTGTGTGTGTGTGTGAAATATCAAAGCTTTCTTTAATTCAACATATATACGATGGGTAATCAATGAATCAAGATGATGAACTTTTTTTATTTGAATAAAATGATGTACACACCTGATCAACATTCATAATAAAGTGATCACACCTGCACGTCTTGACTCCAAAACAATGAGTTTCTACATTTTTCCGTCTTTGAAAATTAGTTTTAAAATTAGCTGGTAATAATGACCCACTTTTATTAACAACTTCTAAAAATATTTAAAGAGAGTATCACAAGAGTTGAAACAAAGTACTGATCTTTCAGACTCTCTTTTGACTTTCTCTTTTCAGTTTAAAGCTGAAAAATTAAGATGTTGAGATTTTTTAAACCAAGTATTGTGAAATCGTCCATTGGAAAATGAGGCCGAAGTCTTTTTTATGAGAAGATGTATTACGAAACTATGTCTTACAAGATCTGATCCAGTCAGCTGGAGCTTCAAAATATACTGCATTTCTGAAAAGGGATAAGGTTCCCCCAGCGATTATCCAAGGTATAACACTAAACAATCAGATGGTTTGATTCCAGTGATGCTGGAGCATTTGGGAATGCAGAGTACCCCTTCATTGTCTTCACTCCCAGGTATACTCTGTCCGGGAGTGGTAGCACCTATCTATGGGTCAAACAGAACTAAACTGTGTAATTATGCTAAACTGAATTGTTTGAAATCAACTGTTTTACATTGAACTATGTGTTTAAATTACGTAGTTATGCTAAAATTTGTTGTTAGAAATAGAACTGTTTTGATATTTAACTATATGTAAAGAAAAAACTATACTTATAGAAAACTGAATTGTTTGAAAATTTTATCAAAATGACTTAATTCGGCATTAAGTGACCTATAAAGGGTTGATACGTCTTATAACAAAATTACCAACCAACAAACCAACATTCAAGATTGTTCAAGCAAGCAACAGAAACAGTTTAAATTTCAACACATTTTCAAATATGAGTCATATTTTCAAGTTGGTCAAGAACCCTTAATGACAGGGCACTCGAGAAGATCGTAAGGCAACAGGTTACTCAGTAGCTGGGTCTCTGATAACCATTCCAACATCAAAGAATGTTACCAGGGTTCAAAGGTCAGTCGGCCAGTGTTCATTCAGAACTAGGAAATTAAGCCATGAACTTGTACCATGTGTTTTATGGTTCAATATGACATGTTTTGTTCATGTTTAAGAGAGAATAATTAATGATCCTATTAGGTTATTTGTTTATGTTTTACTAACTGTATCTTACTTCATTCTATCATTGAGTTGTACGAGAATGCATTCATCATGAACCCTACACACGATGTAAGAAAAGGTCATCTTCAAGCGGAGTATAATGCTTTTTAATGCAGAGTTTTGAAGTGCCATACCATCGTTAAAGAGTCGAGAATTCCCTTCTTTTTACTCTTAGCTGAGAGAGGGGATAGTTGGATTCTTGCCTTTTAAAAGGGATTTACCTCCATGTGAAATGCAAACAACCTCACCCCTAATATGACGATAACAGTATTATCATGTGAGCCTGTATATGGTTGTCGTGATTATTCTTCATATATCAAATATATATTCGCTTTCATTACATCACTGTACGAACCCTGATGCCATAATACAATAGAAAATATTTATGGTCACAGATATACTCTGATGACTTGCATTGAGGGGAGTCAGCCTGTTTTGCATAGGCAGGAAAGAAACTGCTGGTAGCCAGCCGAAAGCAGGTTTGAAAACGATCATCGTACATTGTGGAACAGTATTTGGTCTAAGAAACTTTTATATCAGAAGTGGGTAACTCGTATAAATAAGCAGTGCTATATTTTGCAGTCAAAGAGGTTGCATATTTCTGCATGTTTGAGTATTTTTCCGCTGTCCGTTCCAAAACTGTTTAAGAGCCCTGAACTTCAACTGAATGTTAACCAGTTGTGTAAACATTTCATTTTCCTGTGCATTTTCAGCGATTTCAACGTGGCAAATAAGCATAGATTTTTAGTAACAGCAGACTCACCGGTTTGTATATCAATCAAAAGAAAAATTGATGATTGGGTAACATTTGCCAAAAAAAATAAAATAAATGAAATATGCTGCGTGATCTACTCCTACTTCACCTGCAATCTTTCGGTATATCGCTATAGGCTTATCCGGCATACTTATTCTATATACAATATCATTTGAACATATATATATATATATATATATATATATATATATATATATATATATATATACATTATCATTTTTAACACACACATATATATATATATATATATATATATATATATATATATATAAAGCCACTTGCAAATTCTAATATTAATTTCAATCGGAATTCAGAATTGTGCAAGTGAGGAAACTTTGAATAACATTTACTTTTTCTTCTTGTTCTCTTCTAATGAAGTAAAGGATTATTGAGTCTTTAGATGTATATATATATATATATATATATATATATATATAATTGAGTGTGTGTGCGCATGAGTATATATATATATATATATATATAAATTCATGCCAAAGCTGGATGCAACTCACAGTCACAGTTTACGTGGAGTTGAAACCGGAGTTTTTCTTTTTTCAGATCGTTTGCCATACCGAGGTTACAGAGCCTAGTCTACCCTATTTAATCATAGCTCGAAAGAGAGTTATCAGGTTCATATCTTTCGCAGGTATATTAGTGCTATGTGAAATACAGTGTCATCCATGATCTTAATGACGGTGAGACAGTAAACATAACATCACGAGAACATCCTTATTTAACTCGCTCTCTCTGTCTCTGTCTCTCTGTATATATATATATATATATATATATAAATGTATATAACATTGTTCTTTATTCCTCTAATTTTTCTTCATCGTCGGCCACAGTTAACTTCTTTTTCGTTCTTGCTCTCACTATTCTCATTGTTGGTACGAATCGTTTGACAAATATATCTGCCTGTAGTCGGGGAGTACTACCATTTGATAGTTTCCGGTGACTCTGATAATACTCGACAAAAGCACGGATACGCCTGTTGTCATTAAAACTTTTGACGTGTCCAGCCCAGATGAAATTCAATTCTGCTTTCGGTATTCCGCGATCACATCCTTCACTCAGCACCACTTTTTAATTATCGGCTTCGGATGTGACCGTGACCACATTCCCAGTATAGATTTTTCCATGACCATCTGACGCGAAACTAATTAGTTCTATGTTTTTGTGGTAGCCGATATTTCACTTGCGAATAACATTTTAACAGTGTTACTGAAGGAATTAATACATAGGATTTTATCAAGTTTTCCTAGAGAACTCTTTTTTTCGAGGAAAATGCTTTCCATATATATATACATATATGTTGCGAATAAGGGAGAAAGAAATTATAAAAATCTGATCAACAGATATCTCATTTTAAGTTCTTTAAATTAAAAGAAATGTTGCTGATAAACAAAGCACAAAACCTTTTCATGTGAGCAAATATAACATTAACCATAGCGTACTTATTTTTAAAAGAGATATTTAAGATTCTTGCAATGTATAATAGCAGTATATTTTGATGATTTTGGTGAAGTTTGTAAACTGATGAATTAAAGCAGCAAGCAAGATAGTTTTGTAGTAATAGAAACTGGTTTATGCTAAAAAATAACGTATATGATAATCATTGTTCAAATTATATTTCTTTCACGAAAGAAAAGACTGCAGGTTTCCACTAAAAGCAAATAAATCAAAAGGTCTCTAAGTAAGAAATAGTTGAGTAAATATAGACAATTTCATATTTATTGCTAGTTGAGTAAGCATAGACAAATCTATACTTACTATAGAAATACTTGTTTTTTCGCTTACTTATACAATATGGGTAGACTCAAAATTAGGTAAAAAGTTAACCATCTATCTATAAATCTAATTGGCTTAGAAATTATACTTTTAATATCTTTTGTAGGGGAAAAACTTTTAAAAATATTTTGGGTTTTGGTCAATAAATTTTTTTCGTCCAATATTGTTGTCTGCAAAGTCCGTCGAAACTTACAAACTAACACACGCTATTGGCTTATTGGGCATCCTTGTTCTATATACAATATCAATTGCGCACACACACACACACACACACACATATATATATATATATATATATATATATATATATATATATATATATATAAATATATATATGAAGCAAGTTACAAATTTTAACATTAACTTCAATCGAAACTTAGAATTGTGCAAGTGAGGAAACCTTGAATAACATTGACTTTTTATTCTTGTTCTCTTCTAATGAGGTAAAGAATTATTGAGTCTTTAGCTGCATATATATATATATATATATATATATATATATATATATATATATATATATATAATTGTGTGTGTGTGCGCATGAGTATATATATATATATATATATATGAATTCTTGCCAAAGCTGGATGCAACACGAAATCACTGTTTAACTGTTGGTTAATAAATGCATAAGTACAAAAGTATAACTTATTGTTTTCAATTTTTTCTTTTTGCACAAAAAAAGCCTTTTTTTTCATATGGAAAATTGATCGGTTTAGTTTGTTTTGGTTTTATGGCATATCAACCATTGCTGTTTATTTACTGCCAAATACTATTTTATGTATACAGTAAGTATATGATTTGTAAACCTATTTTATATATACACACAGTTAAATGAACACACTGCTTAATTTCTAACTATTCAATTTTGAATGAGTCAAAGTTAAATGGTTCCAAGTATTGTTGCGTATAACTGAAAATTGAATTAAACATTAGTGATTTGTTTACCCACAGTTAAATAATTAAACAGTTCTTTTTAAAACAATTCAATTAGCTTAATACATTTGTTTGCACTCTGTTGGATTGTCAAACTGTTCTATTTGATCTATTTAGAGGACATTTCAAGGTGCTACCACTTTAGGCCAGAGCAGAACGAGGAACATTTAAGGGGAACTTGTCATTCCCCAAAGCCTCAGCATTACTGGAGCCTCGACATCAGAAAATTCGTTGGAGGTTTTAACCCATCTGGCAAGAAGCAGTCCCATCTGACTGGGATGGAAAGGATTTAGGTTCCAATATATATATATATATATATATATATATATATATATACGGTATCAGTCAAAAGTATGTGGCCACAATCAAAAATATTTATTTTTCATTCTAAATTCACTTTCGGAAAACTACCGTAGGGAAAGGTATGAACCTCCTTATCCTCCGAGCTATGCGTTAAAAAGTATCACTTTTGTTATTCAAGAAGGGTGGCTTTAGCAGTAAATAACCTACAAATGTTGACATGCCATTAAAAAAAGAACCCGAAACATCAGTAAGCTTGGCCTAAGTAAAACCAGATATCTTTTGTAAATTTGATTTGAAGGCATTTTTCTTCTTTAGGACTAAGTAAGATAACACGATTAGGAGACATCAGGAAAAGGGACAAAAGATGACCAAATATACTGTTGTATGTTGACCTCAGACCCGGCCAAACCTGCCATTCGAAAGACGGCGAAAGTGCATATTCCATTGGTTTGGGTGAGCTTGGCTGATAATATGGGACAGGGTTGAAATCCCTCGGTACAGTCAAAAACTGATGCACCGGAAGAGAGTGACCTGTGAACTGCATGACAGTTATTTCCGCTCGATGACGATAAAACATGCCATTCCAAAGACGGCGGAAGTGCATATTCCGATGGCCAGTTATGGTGAGATATTGAGTGGACGCTGAACTATTATATAACTGAGTGCACAAGAAATTCAAGGAGTTTGGGGGATCAGACGAGTTGGAGATAAGATGCGGTAGAGAAAACCAGCACCCAGAGAGGCTGGGCCTCAGGTCCCCGGTTGAGCAGCCCAGGAGAACGGGAAAGACATGCTGATGGCCATAAGAGTGGTGGTCAATATGTTGCAGTTCTGTTCAGTCTCCAACTCACCTCTCACACACAACACTTTCAAATAAAGTGAGAGGTATATTTTTCTAAGAACTGTGTCGCTCGTTGTTATTGTGTTGTCGTCTTCATTGCGTCGTTATGATTCTGCATGCATCTGCAGATGTATATGTGTTTGTATAGTTGACCATGGTGGTGACTTTACCACAATAGGGTTGATAGAAATACTGCAACAATAAGAACAGAGGTGAATTTCATCGGAGTCACCAACTTACGTGACACAGGGCTGACTGTTCCAAACATCACTGCACAACTGAACCAATGTCGTGAAAAAAATTGTCAACATCCACTGAGAGGAAAAGACTCCGTGGAGGTTGCCTATATAGTAGAAATGGCGTCAAGAAACAACTTTTAAGGAAACAAAACAATAACAAAAGGCAAGGTGTTCAAAGACTGAACGATACAGCTGTTTTATTAATTCCTTTGGACTGACGAATTAAAGTTCGAAATCTTTACATCAAGTTGGTGGGTCGAGTTGCAGTGAAGAGTTGGTGAAACGACTGCAAACCCACTCTGTCATAGCAACCGTAAAGCACGGAGGAGGCTCTTTTATGATGTGGTGGCTTTTGCTAATTGCTTAGTCGGGGATTTGCGCAAGGTATAGGGCAGATTGAATCAAACAGGCTATCACAGCATACTGCAGCATTACGCAATTGCATCTGTAATGTGGATGGTGAATCAAGGATTTGTATTCATGCCAGATAACGACCCAAATCACACGAGTAAACTCTGTCTGAGGACTATTCAAAACAACGAGTGAGAGCATATCTTCCAACTGATGTCTTGGCCCACGCAAAGAGTGGACTTAAATCCCATTGAAATTTTGTGGGATGAACTTGACCGTAAAGTCAGAGCTAAATAAGACACTAGTGCGGCTGACCGTAGGCAAATCATGCAGAAAAGCTGGTCAGAACAATTTTTACTCCACCTTAAGTCTTTGGTGGATAGAATGTCGAGAATCTGTGAAGCAGTGATTTCGGTTGGTTGGTTTATTGGGTTTTATGGCTTAACAACCGTTGTGGCTCATTTAACGCCAAATCCATTTTTATGTAAATAGTCTGTTCTTTTTAAAACAATTCAGTTTAGCATAAGTACACAGTTTAATGGTCAAAACATTTCTATTTCAAACTATTCAAGCAGTTATATGTAACAATTCAGTTAAGTGTAAATACAGTTTTAATGTCGAGAAACAGTTCTATTTCAATAAGTTAAATGTAAGTACGGTTTAATTGTAATAAAAACTTCTATTTCAAGCTATTCAGTTTATCTTACCCCTCTGCAGAGTATATTCTACAGCCCCAGCTGACTGGGCAATACACAAAGTTAAATGTCAAATAGTTTTATTTCAGATAATTCAGTTCAGCATAAGTACACAGTTTAGACGTCAAAACAGTTCTATTTTGGGCAATTCAGTTCAGCACTAGTACGCAGTTCCTATGTCAAAACAGTTCTATTTTAAATCATTCAGTTTAGCATAAATACGCAGTTTAAATGCAAAAATCAGTATAGTGAAAGAAACACGGTTTAGTTCTATTTAACCAATAACCTTATCAGGTGCTACCACTCCGGGCCAGAGTGGACCTGGGAACGATGGCAATGAAGGGGTACTCCGCATTCCCCAAAGCTCCAGCATTGCTGGAACCTCACCATCATATTGTTTAGTGTCGTATCCATGACACTCGTTGGGGGGTCTTACCCCTCTGCAGAGAAGCAGTCGGTGTATTCTACAACCCCAGCCGACTGGGCAAAGTCATTTGTATGAATCAGATGTTTAAGAAGTTTTTTTTTTCGGTTTAATTTGTATTTAGTATGTAAAATAAAACCATTTTGGTGCTTAACATGTTGCGATAAAAGTGGCACTTTTATAAAAAGTAATAAAATGATGGTGGGTGGCCCATTAACTTTGTCTGTTAGTGTGTATAATAGGTTGTTTTAACAATCTTGATATATGATGACACAGCATTTCAGGTAAACAAAAAAAGTTTTACACTTACTCTGGGAGTGATGTATTTTAATTTACTTCTCCTATGCAGCTTGATTTATTAAGGAACCCACACGATTAACAGAAGAATAGATGTATCCAAGCCGTTCCCTGGGACATTGGAACAATAAGAAAAGAAAACGGCTTTATCCAGCATGTGAAACAGTTTTGTAGAATCAATTTAGTTCTCTATGAACTGATAGCGTCCTACTTAAATATATATTACGTGCATATTTTCAAGTTTGATGGAAAAACGATATACGTGGTGAATTCAATAAGTTTCATGACGTTTGTGTACGGGCATTTAAAATTGTCGTAGACCCTTGAAAATTCAGTATGTTATTGCTATACATCTTATGAGATGACTGACCAATTTTTATGATTTCTTATGATTTCAAATAAACAGCCACAGCAGGAATTAGAATACACCCTATTAAAGCCTGATTGTCACAGCTGGTGAATTTCAAAAATGCAATCTGATATTTTAGAAGAACGATATGCAATAAAAGTCTGTTTTAAACTTGAGGGGATGAAAGAGGCTGTGACGAAGGTCATTGAGACGGTCATATAAGAGGACTTGCATGGGGCCTTCCAGAAGTTGTTGAAGAGGTACAACAAGTGCATTGCAACCGGAGGAGATTACTTCGAAGTGGGGTAGAGTTTCATATGTGTACTATCAATAAAAGTGCATATATGAAAATATCTGGAAACTTATTTAATGATTCTCGTATTACATAAAATGTTTAAATAATTCTACATTTTAAAAAGCAATTCCTGACATCCTGTGTACACATCATATATAAAAGATTTTAATTTTGAACCACTTATGCCTATATGCAATGTATGATGCATAGATATTTTTAATTTACTTTTGGATTGAAAAAATATTTACGTTTTACGTAATATCCAATCGCATTTCAGTATGGATAACAAATAACAAACACACACCTCCACGTACAAACGTATATATATATATATATATATATATATATATATATATATATAATATCAGGTATAATAGTAAAATTATACTCACTCATATAACACGACATATATCTTTTATATATTTCATTGCCAATATAAGTATAACTTGGTGTATATGCATTTTATCCCTCTCAATCCAATCACACACACTTAATCAGTTATATCAATTAAAGATTTACACATTGCATTTATAGACACACACACACGCATACATATATACGCACTCACACCTTAATATATATATATATATATATATATATATATATATATATATATATATATATATATATATAAGCAAAAGTATAAAGATTTAAAATCCCCAAATCTTTAGTGTATGATTTTATTTATAGAATTAATTAGCAAGGTTGATTGCTTCGGTTTTCCGACCTTATTCAGCACGTGTGAGTAATATATATATATATATATATATATATATATATATATATATATCTTACCAACATCATCATAAAGTCACGATGCTATCACGGATTTCCTTTATTCTCTCTCTCTCTCTCTCTCTCTCTCTCTCTCTCTGTCTCTCTCTCATCCATCGCTCCCGATAGATCTTTTAGATGACATTCTATGTTTGCACATAGCAGTCGTAGTTAAGTGACCTTTGATCGGCCAACACTGACACGTCGATATGAAGTGTTTCATAGGAAAATATCACTTATGATTTCATCCTTGCTTCTGCAGCAATATCCTGCATGTCTTGTTCATTTTTAGATGTATTTAGAGATCGGAAGTAAATAGCAGCACACTTGTTGCTTCTTGGGATGTTGCTTCCAAGATTATGAATTCTAGCTCCTCATGTTCTCGCCCAGTTTCCCTCTAGCTTTTTCTCAGTATACATTGTCAGCGTAAAAGTGGTGTAACCGTACAGTAGTATTGACACAACTCCTGATTGAAAGATATTCTGTGTTAATTTATCGGATGGATCAGACTTCGTGATAATCAATAGCCGATCGATAGCAGTTCCCGCCTTCACTAGGTTCCTATTGAAATAAGTTTCATTATGTCAAGGGACGAGAACTTGTCCACTAATTTCAGAGAACCACCATTAAGAGTGGAGATGTCTCTTGCTTGTTTAAAACAATGCGTTTTATCTGCATTCACACTGAGGATAATGCCTCCTGCTGTCAGCTACAGGCTATGCAGCAGGGATTTTGCCTGGATAGGTGCATTTTCAAAAAGGGTTTCGTCCTCAGCGTAGTCTGCATCTGTAAGAGTTTCTGTGGGGTATCGTCTGTTCCTTTTCTCATTAGTGCAAAGCCATTTTCTTTTATTAGATCTATCGACGTTTTAAGAGAGTAGTCTCGGCAGATTATAAACAGATAGGGTGCTAATGTATTCCCTTGCTGAATTCCAGCAACACTGTCGAAGAAAACCATGTGTCCATACGGTGAACGAACCCAATCTTTCGTATCACTACTGAGCATCATTGTGGCTCTAATTGTTTCTTTGTGGGTACCATAAGTTCGAAATATTTTCTCCATTTGTATGGAATATAATACCTTGGAGAAATTTACAAACAAATCACTCATTTTATTTCGTGGTTTTTCACACGAACTCATATGGTTTAACAGATGTTGATCGGTTTCTCAGAAAACCGTTTTGAGTTTTTCTCAGAATTTTCTTAATTTCTGTTTTCATGCGATCTAAATTTTAGCTGCGATAAAAGTTAGGAATTTGTAGTTCTTGGTGATTCTGACATCACCTTTCTTAAGGAAATGGGAGATGCAACTTTTGTCCATCTTTCTTTTGTGTTCTGGCTACAAACGGCATTGTAAAATCGAAGTAGTAAGTCTCTATATTTCCTTGTTTTCCACACTTCTGGTAATTCCTCATAAACGGCAGCTTTTTATGATTTTAATTTTGTCAGTATTACGTTAAGTTCTTCTTGAATGAATTGTCCTAATTTGATGTTAAGTTGGTTGTTACTAATTATTATAAGTCTATCAGTGACTTTAGGATATTTTCCAGAAGATTCTTGAAACGTTCTTTCCACATTTGTATTTGCCCTTCTTGGCAGGCAGCTTTTAGTTTTGCTCTTGGGGTGCTCTTATTTTCCCTCATTTCATTTAAAATCTTCCCCACTATTCGTGATTGTATATCTTCAAGGAATTTTTAGAATTTTATTGATCTTACTTTGTATGTATTATTTTTGTTCTTTTTTGGATGTGCTAGTTCTCTTTGTACCTTCTTAATTTTCCGCGTGTAGGCAGTACTTAGGTTATTCCTGTTACATAAGGATGCTGTTTTGACGTTACTAGCTTTTCCCAACTGCAAGTGTCTCCCATCTATATCTATGTTTGGCTCTTGGTTTCTTTGGTATGCATTCTGCTGCAACTTTAATGTGGATGTTGACGATGTTTTCGCATTCGTAATTTGTAGTAAGCAATACGGATATCTCCTGAAGAGTATTGAATTTCTTTCTGGTAGTTAACGTGTATTTGTTGTTAATATCTCTATAGTTAAGTGAGGACCAGAAATAATGTCTAGTTCTGGCTGTTTGTGTATTATCTCTACGAAGGTTTGACGTATCTTTGCTGTGACAATCCTTCGATCAGAACATACTCCTTCAAAAGAGGAATATGCCACATAGTTCAAAGTGCTATTTATCCATTTCTTGGCAATAAGTATGTAATATATATATTCTTGGTTCGACTCGACCACTCAAAACACATCCACACACACGTATATATATATATATATATATGTGTGTGTGTGTGTCTGTGTGTGTGTGTGTGTTTTTGTGTGTATGAAGTAAATCGTTTATGCCTCTTACCTCTCGCTTTACAACTCTCATTACCCACCAACACAAACTTCTAAAAGGTATCGAAAAGAGGAGTAAATGTTGAGTTACCGTCAAATGGTCGTCTATAGATGAAATTAACACACACAATAGTTGAGCATACCTTTTTCTCCTTCTTTCTCACTTCTGTTTCAATTACGAGGCTTCTTCGTTCGACTCTACATTTTAAAATACTTACACACGTACTGATGGATAAATAGATAGATAGATAGATACGTATGGGTGTGTTTTTCTTCTTTATGCCTCCGAACTATCGCTTTACAATTCTTACTCACGCACACACATACATATGACTCGCGTGCGCGCACACACACACACACACACACATACAAACACACACACACACACACATATATATAGATATATATACCCTTCCTCAAGAAGACGAAGTGACGCAGTAAATTTTTTAAGCGAAGATTAACAGGTTTGAATTAGAAAATTTTATTCTCCTAAGCCGGTTAAAGTGCCCACTCTGCACAACCATTTACCCATTGCTGGAGAGAGAATAGTTCACGGGGGATATTAATCATGAATGCTTTTCAAACTATCAAGATAAATAAATTTTCTTGGCATAAATGTTTGAAAACTTACATAAATAATCATGAGAAGGAATTGGTGGATACATATCTTTCCCAAGGATATTAGCGACATTTAACATACAACCAGCGTACACTAGGATTTGAAATCAGTTCACTGTGTCTGTTCCAGTAGACAATAACTTTATATTATGAGTACATCCACAATATATATATATATATGTGTGTGTGTGTGTGTGTGTGTGTGTAAAAGAGAGAGAGAGAGAGAGCATTTGTAAATAATTATTAAAGGTTTAAACCAGGACATTGGCCCAGCGGTTAGAGTGTTCACCAATGGCCCGGGAGACCTGGGTTCAATCCCAGGTCGAGTCATACCAAAGACTTTAAAAATGGAACTTGATACCTCCTTGCTTAACACTCAGCATTATAAGGTACGGTTCAAGGGTAAAGTGGAGCAATCCTGGGAATGGAGTAGCGCCCTCCCCTACACCTTGGTGTAGTAGCTATCGAAAAGGGAGCCTTCGGGTCACCCTCGACTATGGTTGCTAACTTTACTTTACTTACATTTTTAAATCTCTCGTGTTATTCTCGAGTCTCTCTATCTTTCCGTTTTCGAATATATTGCACTTCTTCTCTCTCAGTTTCTCAATTTCTCGCTTTCTCTCCCTCTGTCTCTAAAACACACACACAAACTCTCTCTCTCTCTCTCTCACTCTCTCTCTCCCTCTCTCTGTGTATATATATATATAAACGTTTATTTCTGTAAATTTCATCAAACACACCTCACAAATCTTTATTGTTGGCATTGAACAACAAAGCATTTCTCCAGATTGGAATATATTTGGACATTTCCAATCTCCTTGAGTAGTGGGTAATAAGCAGGACGTTGGGAATAATCACTTCCTCCCCAAATACTTGTCCTCCCTCAATACTCTCCCGACTCCCCCAAGCGCCACTACAACTCCTCCCCTCTCACACGCTTCTTCTGCCAGCCTATTTCAATGGACAGCTCTAAATCGATCAGAAATCGATAGCTGTCAAGTCAGTTCCTGCAGAAGATGGAGCAGTTCTAGATATTGTGCCCCGTGTAGGCAGTGAGTGAGGGAGTGTTGCCGGACCACGGGGTGCAGAGGGGGCAGAAGAAGAAGGGGCAAACTGGATGCGTCGGTGTGATTAAAAACCAGGTGGTGATTGCAGGTTTGTTGAACTTGGGACGAGGACATACACTATCGATGCCCTCATAACCACCATCCAAAATTAGTCTGTTGTCAAGGTTGACAGTAAGAGAAACAGCCTTTGCTTTAATCTGCTCAGTGAGCAGAGAAGGATTTGAATTAATTAATTTTACACAATGTGAGTGGTATCCTAGGCATTTATTTTAAAAATTAACTGTCGATGGTACCGTACACAAGGCTATAAAACTTTCCAACGGTATTTTGGGATTTTGATTTAAAATATTCGCTGAGTGGTTCATTTTTAGGTTCTTTGTGAATGTGCCAAGGGCTATAGATATAACTGGTATCATGGTCATCTACATATATCTTGGGCTCTAGCAAAGTCTATGTATGTGTTAATGTTTTCTCTTTTTTAATTATCACTCAGTGAGCTGGATGAATTGTATTATTAATTCTCCTTTAGAATTTTTCACATCAGCTAACGCTGATGGTTTTTCACTGGAGTTTGAGTGACAGCAAGTGTCCTCAAGTCTCCAGGACTCTTCTCAGTAGTCTGGGCGTTTTCAATTGTGCTGTCGTTTGTATGGTCTCCACGCGCCACCCAACTTCCAAGTCCTCCAGGCTCTCAATTAATCCTTTAGTTACTGTTCAAAGATCACCAATCACAATTGGTACAATGGACACTATTATTATTATTATTATTATTATTATTATTATTATTATTATTATTATTATTATTATTATTTCTTCTGAGCTTTTTATACCGGCTTAGGCTGGTGGTATTTCAGTGAAGTTTGAGTGACTGTAAGGTTTCCTTAGGTTTCCAGAACTCATTTCAGTATTCTGGCCGTTCTCAACAATACTGATGTCAACATGATGTCAATATTTCCTCTGATTTCCGATCTTCTAGTCCCTATTCTCCGACTGTGGAGCCCATTCCGATTCCCGCCTCAACAAGTGTTATAACCAGACCCTCATATTCTAAAGCATCCTCAGTTCCTTGGCAAGGTGCATACACTTGTGTATATTTTGTTTTCCTTTACCTTCGATCTGGAGACTGCTGGAATCGTAAAATTTACGTGACTTTAATTGATATTTCTTGCGAGTTCTCACACCAAAATATTATTATTATAATTATTATTGTTGTTACTTTTAAAAATATCAAACTGGAAAATCCTGGGCCAAGATGGAATTCACGGATTTTGTTTGAAAACATCCGCTTCTATCCACGACAGATTTGTTACCGAAATGAATAAATACATACAGAAAACTGAAATACCTGAATGGATGACAAAAAGGAAGACCACTCTGATCCAAAAAACAAAAACACTCTCAAAAGAAACGCCCTAGATAACTATGGACCCATAACATACCTACTGATGATGTGGAAAATACTAACAGCACAAATTAGGGAGACCTCCTACTCATTTATAAACCGCGGGATCTTCCCCGATGCCACAAGAGAACCAGAGGCACGAGAAAACTACTATATATAGATCAACACATCCTTAACGAGAGCAAAACGAGACGAAAAAATCTAGCAACGGTATGGACTGAATTTAAAAAGCCTTAATACTACACCGTCTCAAAATGTAAAAATACCTGACCAAGTCGTACAATTTATCGAGTAAACCATGGAAACGTAGAGAGCGGAACGGGCAGCGGGAGATAAAAAAAAAGAAGCTCAGCAAAGGTAAAGATCCAAGGAGGCATATTCCAGGGAGATGCGCTATCAACATTACTATTTGTGATAGCCATGATACTCATCCTTAGAAAAGGCACAACCGGATATAACTCAGTAAATCGCAAGAAAATATTAACCACTTGATGTACATGGATGACATCAAACTATTTGCAAAAAACAAACAAGAATGGAAAACTCTAATACTGACTGTGAAAACATACAGTCAAGATATTGTAATGGAATTTGGCATAAAAATGCGCCCTGTAATAATAATTAAAAGTGGCAAATGACACATGACAGATGGAGTCGAACTACCAAATCAAGACAAAATCAGAACACTCGGAAAAAGAAAACGTACAAATCCCTCGGAATAATTGAAGCTGACACCATCAAACAACTGGAAATGAAACAAATAATAAAAAAAAGAGTATCTCTGAAGAATCAGAAAATTATGTGATTGACCGTTTGGTCTCTGTCACCACATAACCTACATATGCTGTTTTGTTGCGTCTTATCTATTCTCGCTTTGATATAGTTTGTCGTTGTTTTGTGCTGCTATTTGAAAAGATTCAATTTCTCTCTAAAGGTTTCCCTTTCTTAGCCACAACCACATTTTCTTGCGTGAGATGTCACTTGTTAGTCATTTAGAACGTCCATAAAGTCGTTTTTCTTCCCACTTTTGCTTTTAGGTAACTTCCGGTCTACTGATCCTCGTGTTGTTAGTATTGCTTCTGGTGGGTGTGATCAATCTTACCCCGCATTTTTCTGTGTCGTCTTCGAGTCGTTGTATCGATGTGTCAACGCTGTCTTCAATGCTGGCAAGTCCTCTTCCTCCCTCTTTCCTTGACACATATAATTTGTCAACGTAATCTCTGACATGCAAGGCTGTAAGCATGTTCATTAGTTTTCTTGTTCTTTGGTTCATTTGCTTGATTTTTTTCTCTGGTCGACTTCAAGAATGGCCCGAGTATCTTACGGGGAGTACAGCCCAGGTATTATCCCTTTGATAAGATTCCTGTCATAGATTCTTGTGTCGAGTAATTTCCTGAAAAGACCACTGAAATCGAATGTCCTGTGTATAACACTATACCATCTGATTGTGAAACTCCAGTCCTGGACTGATTTGGAGTATTAGTATATACATGGTCTCATCTATGGCTCAAATAGGAATCTCCTAATGATATAAATCATCAGTGTTATATTAAAGTTCTCTCTGTCTGTACACATAATATTTAAGAAAGAAAGAAAGAAAGAAGGTGATATCTCTGACGCTTTTTGTTGTAATCTTTAAAGAAAGAAAAAAGAAAGAAAGCACCATGTGATGTACAGCTTGCTTCATCGAAAGAGAAAAGAAAAGAAAGCAGATCAGGTGTCAAGTCATCGGTCATAAAAGCAGGCTGACTTGAGAAAGTGAAAAAGATGGAAAGAAAGAAAGAATGAATCATGGGATTTGTAGCTTACTAACTCGAATGAAAAAAGAAAAGAAAGCAGACAAGCCAGCAGTCATAAAAGCGGGCTGATTTGAGAACTAAAATAAATAAATAAATAAATAAATAAAGGAGATTTCTGGTGTTTTGTTTGGTGTTTTTGAAATTTGAAAGAAAGAAAGAAAGAAGGAAAGAAATGAAAGTATAAAAGAAATTGTTATTTCCCAGCGTCGAAGAAGTCACGAAAAGAAAGTAGAACAAGGACAATTGTGTCCACGGAATAATTTTAAAAAGTTATGAAAACTATTTTTGCTATGTGGTTTAAAAAGCCATGTGTCTGAGGAGAAGTTTTTTTTTCCTGAGTGGAAAATGTTCTGCTTAGAAAGAAATATTTTTTTAGTTTAAAAAATCCTAAATTCATATTTTAAAATATATAAATAGGTTTCATAGGAGTATTTTTGAGTAATTGTTTTTTCGCGTTTCTTATTGATTTTTGATCAGCATATTATGAGATACCTATTAATTAAATCATCAGTTTATACTGAAAAAAAAATTTGGCAATTCTTTTCTTTTTCATTCATTTAGTTATTCTGATATACCTAGATATTTTATATAAAAAGCACCCCTCATTATAACCGGATATATTCTAGAATTTAATGATTTACAATATTTGAAACCATTTAACTGTGAAGATTCTCTAATATTTAATGGCAATCCTCGAATTTATTCAATTGGGTTTGAATATATAACAATTAAAATTATAAACAATTTAAACTATTTAACTGTGTGCGAACTAAAAATTTGAAATCACTTAACGCTGAGAAAATAAATGAGTTCTGACGTGTTTAAAAACAAAATTACCCGCTAACTATTCATTAAAAAATAGGGTATATAAACAGGCATTAGGTAACCTTGCTCAGTCGGCTGTGACTGTAGAATACACTGACTACTTCTCTGCTGATGAGTAAAACCCAAACTAATGAGTGTCCTGTATATGACACTAAACTATTCGATGATGAGTTTCTAGTTATGTTGGAGCTTTGGGGAATGTAGAGTACCCCTTTATTGCCATGGGTCCCAGGTCCTCTTTGACCAGGAGTGGTACCATTTATAGGGTCCTATCTATGGGTAATATAGAAATAAACTGTGTGCTTATGATAATCTAAATTGCTTGATATGGAACTGTTTTGACATTTAATTGTTTTTAAACGAAAACTTTACTTGTACTAAAATGTATTATTTGAAATTTAATTTTGCATCAAATCACCTGGAAAAGGTTGATACGCCCTAAAACAAAACAAGCAAACAAAAGCATTTGGTTGCCATAATGGGTTGATGTGCCATTAAAACAAATAACCTAGTCTATATTGTGTTCCTCAAAATCAGAACGAGATTTCTGGCAACAATACTACTCCTCCATTTCGTAAACTGACGTTGGAAAATTAGTTTTTTGCAGTCTTTTTCAATGATTCGTAAACGATTTAGACATTGGTTATATACGAATCATTTTCCCTGACATTACACAAGAATAACCGCTTAACCTCCAAAAAGTTATAAGGAATATGTGTTGTTCCTTAAATGGGTTAATTCAGGATAATTTTTGCTGAAGTGAAATCAATTACAATTTCTTACTTTCATGAAATAGCTAGCATATTTGAATAATTGAAATCAAATCAAGTGATAATGGCTTAACAAACTGGAAAAGTTTGACCATCCGATACCCAAATTACATTTCAAAACTAAACGGAACTGATGAATGTAATTTTGCCTCTTCAATCATACACGTCTTATTCGTACCAATGAACTTACATCTTTTTATATTCTTGGAATGTGTAAGCAATAAAACATTTTGAAATCAAAATTCCCTGTATGAAATATTTGAAACGTCTAAAAGGAACTATCTAGTTTAGTATCAAGCTTACAAAAATGAATAGCTGATACTTTAACACACTTTATTTTGTGTAGAAGTGATCGCTAACTGTGATAAATAAATTCTACGTAGTAAAAGACTTTTGAACTATCATCACTTTAATCACAAGAATTGCTCAGAAATAAACCTATCTCTCTAATGATTTTTTAAGTGTAGCTTAGTGTGGCATAAGGCCAGAAGTATGGGACCCTATGATAATCGAAATCAGTTACAATGGACTGCTAGTCTCGCTTACTAACTATTAAAATACAGATGGAAAAAACATATTTGTCGATATGGGGCTTCACAAGGAATCTATTTTGAAGGAAATAAAGTTAATTTGGAATTAAATTGTAGAGAAATTGTTTTACACAATCAATCTCTGTTATTCAATTGATTTGACAATTTATTAGAAGGAAATAGAAAACCGGTTAATAAAGTGAAATTGATGCGGCTAAACAGAAAACTAATTTAAGAACAAAAAGATTTACTTTGGTTTCTTGGTCTAATAACATATCAAGCTTCATATATTATTTAATACCAAAGCAGTCCTAAGAGAAGATATGTTGATGTTCTATTTAATCCATTGATTGGGAGGATAAGGTTCTTCATACCTTACCCAAGGAAATTTATCCAGAAGTAAAGGTGATAGCACGACTGGGAATCGCCAACTCTCTATGACAATTCTTTATGAGTAGTTGATCTTTTTTGCATCCCTTTTTTCTAAAGTAAAAATGTCCTTACATAAATATCAATAAGACAATTCCCTTTTTTAGAATTGATCTTATCTTTTCAAATAATTTTGGAAGGTTTATAATGGCTCGTTAGTTTTTTTGTATTTTTTTCTTTCTTTTGTTTAGATTATTTAATGTTTTCTGAAATTAGTTTCTTCATACGATAAATAGTGGAGCCAAAAGTTTGTTATTTTTTTCTATTCCAGGCAATTTCTATTTGGGTTAACGTTTAAATCTTTATAATCTCTTTTATTGTAATATATTCGAACATTTTCGGTTCATTATTTGCGTAAGTTCTTTTTACTTTTTCATTGTTTCTTTTGAACTTATTTTTCTTTGTTCCAAAATGATTTCAATTCTTCAATCGTGAGAGTTTCTTAGCATTTATTATTTCTTTTTCGAATTCATTACATTCATTGCCTCTTTTTCTAGTTCTTAACATTTATTGTTTCTTTTTCGATTTCCTAACATTCATTGCCTCTTTTTCTAGTGCTTAACAGTTATTGTTTCGTTTTTTATTTCCTAACATTCATTGCCTCTTCTTCTAGTTCCTAACAGTTATTGTTTCTTTTTCGATTTCCTAACATTCATTGCCTCTTTTTCTAGTTCTTAACATTTATTGCTTCTTTTTCGATTTCCTAACATTCATAGCCTCTTTTTCTAGTTCTTAACATTTATTGTTTCTTTTTCGATTTCCTAACATTCATTGCCTCTTTTTCTATTTCTTAACATTTATAGTTTCTTTTTCGATTTCTTAACATTCATTGCCTCTTTTTCTAGTTCTTAACATTTATTGTCTATTTTTTTATTTCCTTACATTCATTGCCTCTTTTTCTAGTGCTTAACAGTTATTGTTTCTTTTTCGATTTCCTAACATTCATAGCCTCTTTTTCTAGTTCTTAACATTTATTGTTTCTTTTTTGATTTCCTAACATTCATAGCCTCTTTTTCTATTTCTTAACATTTATTGTTTCTTTTTCGATTTCCTAACATTCATTGCCTCTTTTTCTAGTTCTTAACATTTATTGTTTCTTTTTAGATTTCCTAACATTCATTGCCTCTTTTTCTAGTTCTCAACATTTATTGTTCTTTTTTTATTTCATAACATTCATTGCCTCTTTTTCTATTCCTTCATGTGATTTTTTAAAGTTCTCTTGAAATATTTTGTTTAATTTTCATATATTCTCATACGCTGGGTGTCTAGTTGAATTTTTTCTTTCAATTTTTCTTTTATCATTAGGATCTTATTAAATTGACGTTATCTCATATTTTCTTTTATTTTCTTTCTAGCTTATCTAGTTTTCACATTGACTTCATTACTCATTTCATCAATCATTGATATTCCTCATCTATTTTTTTTTATTTCTTTTTGTATCCTTCATTTCCATTTGAATGGCTTAAAGCTATTTTGTTTGTGTGTTATGGTTTCTGTTGCAGTTGCAAATATTATTTCATAAAAAGACTAAGATTTGGTATAAATCTTCTAGGTCTTCAGTGGTACTTCTTTATGTGAATTTGGTGGTATTTGTTATAGGTTTTTGTTTAGATATGTTCTTTTGTATTAGTTAACTTGGTGAGTTTTCTAATCATGTTTTGCTTCATTTCGTTGATTTTTGATTTTTTTTCTGTGTGATCTGGGTATTCTATTTGAATTTAGCAATTCTCTAGATTTTGTATTCGTTTCCTTTTGCTGTAGATTTCATACAATTATTGCTAGAGTGTTTTAATTCAATATCTAATCCATCATTAACTACAACAGGACACATGGCGTAACGGTTATAGGCGTTGGTTCCCTAAGCTTCTAAGGAGACAAGTATCAGGAGGTTGCAGGTTCAATCCTCACTACAGGCGAGTAACAATACAGGAATACTTATCATTTGTACCCGGTTATGGCTAACGGAATTAGAACAGGCGACCCTCGTGGTTTCAATAAAGTCCGTAATTCGAAGTTCCGTGAAGGTTCCCGAGTTCGACAAACACCTGAAGAAGGCTGGGGGACATATTGGCCGAAATGTTGTGGAAATAACAATAAAGATGAAGACAATAGTCCGAAAATCCCTAATGATAAAAATCAACAATCTTCGTCACAGAAATTTAGACAACTTGTATTTTTCAGCATCTGTTTAGTGGTTGCTTTTAAGGATATATGTTGCGTATTCATTATAACGCTATGTGCGGAATGGACATAAAATGTTCATAACGATAGAACATATAAAGAACATAAGAATCTCGGAATTCGAAAACACGTAACGACTTCTTGTTCAGGTACGAAACATTTTTATTAACATTGAGTTAAAGGTTTCGACGTAAGGAGGAGAGACATAATCTTCTATGCTGTCTTATTCATTTGGACCCCATCTCGTGCGGCCACCATAGGGCGTACGTTCGTCTCGCGTCTGCGAGCTCCTAAATCGATCCTTCTCGTTTGGTGTCTAGTACGCGACTCTTGCGGCCCCATAAGGGAACAAGTTCGCCTCGCGTCTGCGAGCTCCAAAAGTCGAACCTCTTCGTTTGGCGTCTAGTCCTATTTACCAACCCCTCCGCTCGGGCAGGATATGACACAAGGTCAATTTTTAAGCGGAGTTTAACAGGTTGGAATTCAGAGTTTTCCTTCTCCTTGACTAGTTGCCTAACCAAGGCTGAAGAAACTAGTCCGCCCTAATATTTACCCATAGCTGGAGGGAGAATAATTGGATTCATACCTTTCCCAAGGGTATTAGTTCTATGTGAAATGCAATGACTTTCGTCCAGGATTTGAACTCGTGTCGCCGTGTACAATTCCTACGACGATAACAATTACACCACAGGCACCTCCGTTGGCGTCTAGTACCCGACTCTTATTTTCTTCAAATTCTCACACAAAGTTCCGCGTGCTTCCGGTGCGTGACGTCACCCGCACCTTGTCACCCAGTATCGTCTCGGACTGTTATGACATCTGAGTGACACCTCCATCCGCCCACGCGCACCCACGTTAACACCTGCTTCAATGTTACACCCAACCAACCCATATGCTGAGCCGAAAGGTTTTCAGCCTAATTAAACTCAAAGGCATGAACCGAAATCCCTCGGCTATTTTATAATATATATACTATCATATCCACCAATTGTTTGGGTCTTAGTTTGATTTGGTTTCTTTGTTTTATGGCATATCGACCATTTCAGGTTATTTAATGCCGAAAGCATCTATCCAGAAAGAGATTAGAGGTACTATTTAACCCATAGCTGGTATGATAAGGGGGTTTCATAACTTTCCCATGGGTATTTTTTTCGAAACTGAACGTAATAGTGCGACTGGAGTTCCAACTAGCTTTCTACGATTCTGCAGTCCAACCATAACACTACGTTTTCTGGGATTTGAATATTTACCACCATATGTTGTAGGTTGGTTGGTTGTTTGGGGTTCATGGCATATCAACCTTTCTGGGTTATTTAATGCCAGTTCCATTTTCATACAAATAATTTGTTCCTTTTTTAAAAAATTCAGTTTAGCATAAGTACGCAGTTTAATTTTTTTCCAAACAACCTAGAGAAGAACAGAAATAAGTTACATTAAAGGGGTAGCATTTGGGCATTTCTTTATATATATATATATATATATATATATATATATATATATATATATATATATATATATATAATTATCATCATTAAAAACAAGAAAATTAATCGATACCCTCCTTTATAAATTTTATTTCACCATACTACCAACTGCGCCTTCAGATCGATTTGATCAGAAATTTGTTTCTTTTTAACCGTTTAACAAATTTCTGCTCAAATCGATCTGAAGAAATAGTCAAGTGAAAAAAAAAAATAAAGGAGTATGTCAATCAATTTTCTTTTTATTAATGATATATTTTTTCCTACATGAGATTTTATATATATATATATATATATATATATATATAATTAGCAGTTCCTTGAGTAATCTATTTGGATTATTCATTCTAACCCTATTCACAGACTTTAAAAAATATTATATATATATTGATATATATATATATATATATATATATATATATATATATATATATATATATATATATATAATATAGCGTCAGGGTTATATCATTTTTTAGATATATACAACGTACGCATTGCTTGTTTTACCCCCATATACCCATTTCTTTGGGGTTTTCTCCAAAAATATAGCTAAAGAAAAATTTTTAAAATAATTTTTCAAAATTTGTGTTTGCCACAGAATTTGAAATTAGAAATATGTGCATGTCTTGTTATACTAGTAATCTTAAAAACAACCAATGTCTTCGTTCTGGAACTCTCTGAGTATACTCACCTTATCATTGCTATTATTTTCTGGCTTACTCTGGCAGGGAGAGATAGAACCTGATAGAACCTCTGCTACGAATTGATTAGATCTGTTCTAAATTGTTAGGAATGCGTTATTTAATACATCTATTGAGTTCTGGAATTAAACATGGTGGTATGCTTTTTGAGAGTTATGGGCGGAGTTTCTGATAAAGACAGGTTCATTGGTCATGTGACATTTCGAGAAGCAAGTTTTACCTTTTTTTGGGGTTGCAGAAACCAGTCGAAAATGACACCTCCCTTTCGTCTCCGCTTTTCGAGCAGCTCATGAATTCAAATTATCCCGTGTAAACCTATAAAATCACAAATTTTCATTAAGGACAATTATTTGAAGTTATATTTGTTTTCCAGAGATTATCATTAAGATTTATCTGAAACCAGAGAACAGTGTGCAAATAAATATTTTTATCAAATAGGAATAATTACTTGAAACTATGAAATAATGTATAAATTAATACAGGTTTAGAATTCTTGAAGGCATACAACAGGGTGCAAAATTAAAACTATGAGAAAAATATCATTAGGAACGTGATTCTCTTACCTCTTGGCATGAAATAACCCGACAATAGTTGACATACCATTAAAATCAACCACTCAAACAATTAGGAATACAGATGGAAATTGTTCAGCTGCAATAAATTCTACTGTAGGTTCAGTAGTTTGTTGGGTACTAGAGCGTTTGTTTGGAGATTACCTACCGTCTATCTCAGCTCAAATACATCTTGCCGTTTCCATCAACACTCAACAAGCGTCGAAGGATGACAATAAATGTCAATAGACGCAATTTTTCCGCATGGAAGAATTCAATGAATGTTAGAAGCCACTCAGCTACAATATCTAACAAGAACTCTCACACGACAGATAAATTTCGTGGAAGTGAAGGTGTTGAGGAGAGAGCTCCCGTGGCATAGTGGCTAATGTACTGGAATGTGATATCGTAGTAAGTGGGTTCAAACTTCATTCGCCGTATTACGTTCACTTTTTGGATAAATATCCTTGGGAAATGTATGGATCTTTTTTCCCTCAGGTTAATTAGATACAATGCTCTCCAGTAATGATGGATTGGATATTAAATAACCTAAGAAGGTTGATATTTCATCAAATAAAGAAACTGAAACTTATACAGCTTATTTAGTTTGCTTTGGTTTTATGGTATTTCAAATATTATTGTTTTTTTAATAGTAAGTCTTGTTTTTACACATATATTAAATACATGATTTGTAAACACAAATTATAGATGGACACAGTTAAAGGAGGAAACAGTTCTATTTCTAACAATTCAGTTTGGCATAAGTCAAAGTAAAATAGTTCCAATTATTGCTCTGTATCACTAAAAATTCAATTAAACAATCAGTTACACACAGTTAAGGGAACAAACAGTCCCCTTTCTATCAATTCAATTTTTCATAAGTCATTTGTTGGCAAAGAGATTAAACGTCAAAAAGTTCTTTTTTAACCCAAAGACAGGACCCTGCTAGGTGCTACCATTCCAGCCGAGAATGGACCTGGAGGCGATGGTAATGAAAGGGTACTCCACATTCCAACAAAGCTCAAGCATTCCTGGAGAATCACCATCAGATTGTTTTATGTCATTATCAGGACACTCGTTAGGTGGGGTCTTTGCAATCTGCTGTGATGCAGTCGGTGTATTCTACAGCCCCAGCTGACTTGGCTTTGATACATTTGAAACATTGTAATAGCTTCATTGAATGTATATCTATAACTTTTCATGGTGGGTGGGTATGATATATTTTGTATTCCTGAAAAGGTTCCAGTTTTACTCAAGTAGTTAGCTTAGTTTTTTCATTATTTACTTTACTTTTTTGTTTCTTTAATTGTCTCGTGAGTTTTTTCCAGAGGAATATTCGGAAGACCTTAGTAAAACACTTTTCTTCACAATAATATGAGTGTTTGAAATTTAATGAAAAACCTCACTTTAACATGTTTAAAAGAGTCTTCGCTTGCCTGCTTTGACAATTGAACTTGCATCTCATATCTTTAAAAGAATATACATACTGGGCTCCTGCCATATTAATCAAAATTGGGAATGCAAAAAGCAAATGTTTTATAATTCTCGTGATATCATACTTACCAACCTCTCCGCTCAGGCAGGATATGACACAAGGTCAATTTCTTAAGCGGAGTTTAACAGATTTGAATTCAGATTTTTCTTTCTCCTAGACTAGTTGCCTCACCAAGGCTGAAGAACCTACTGTCTTACTATTTACCCATAGCTGGAGGGAGAATAATTGGATTCATACCTTTCCCAAGGGTATTAGTGCTATGTGAAATGCAATCAGTCTCGTCCAGGATTTGATCTCGTGTCACTGTGTCAATTTCCTACGACGAAAACCATTACACCACGGGCACCTCCACCAATTCTCGTGATATAATAATCAATTTTTTCACAGAGTTCACTGAGTCTCTCTCACCATCCTTCTCTATCATCATTCACTTATTGAATTTCTCTTGATATCATCCAGGGTCATCACAGAGTTGATCAATGTAAGTGCTTGATGGACGGCTAATACTGAAATCTCTATGTAGGGATCTATAAGAGAACGTCCCTTATTAGTATGTCTCAACTTCTACCGCAGTTCCTGCATATTTTGTTTGTTTTATTTGGATGGTTTTTGAGTTGAGACCTAAGCTGTCGTTCAGCTGTCTTTTTGGTCTTCTTTTTTCCAGAATTCATTTTTTAAAGAATGTAAACTTCTTATAAATTTTCTATCTTACTTTATCTCAATGCATTCCATCAGAATTTATATAGTGAATCCGTATAATGTATTGATATAGCTGTTACTTGGAAATAGTATTGTTTTATTTTATCAGGGAGATCAGATTTCGATAACCTATTTATATTATCCCTTGCCTTCCATAAACCTATGTTTCCATCACTTTCAGTACATGATATATCACATGGTTGCCCAGATATATGAACTTTTTGTAGGATGAGGTTTGTTCGTTGTTTGGGGCGAAGAATGTTTGTTATTGTTTTTTAGCGAGGAAAAGATGTAACGTGCGTGCGTGTGTTTAGTTACTGAGTTTCTGAGGTCCCTCGCTAATGCTTGTTGTTAGGAGTAAGTAAAGGAAGGATGAAGAAGTAAGATGCCGATTGTCGAAATGTTTTTAGGAATAAGTTTTTATTTGCAGCATGGAATATTGGGTTTGCTTTTTGTGCTTGTGCTGCAGGACTCGTGGAAAGGTTGTGAGTATGGAGACAGAATGGAGTTATGACAAGTTGAGAAGGTTGAGATGGCAGCGCGTGTCGTCGGACGTGCGAGGGATTGTGTTCGCCGTAGTTTATCGAAAGCCATGTTGCCGTTGGAGGAATTGAACTTTGGAGTCACCGTGGTTTTTTTGCGTCTGGTAGAGAGGCGTGAGTTGGTCTCCATTAAAGTGGCCCACAGGTGAATTGAGAGCTAGGTGTCGAGAGCTTATCGACATAGCCAATTTTGGGGGTGACATAAAGTTGTGCCTGTTCGTGGCATGTTGAATGTATCTAATTTATATTCAACTGGGATTCGTTTCAAGGAATCCATAAATTAGATAGGTTTCCTCATGTGTCCATGCTGCTGCTGCTGCTATTTAAGAGCCCCCAGTGAGACGTTTGCACTCGGCGGCGCTGTCCAGCTAAAGAGAATGTGTTTGGCAGCTTACCCAGCTGCTGCTGCTGCTACCCGTAAAGGAGACCCGGGATGAATAGGATAGGTCATCCTGATTGGGTGAAATTATTGGTTGAATTAATTTACGCGCCAAACCAAAATACGAAATTTTCCTTCCCCTATAAACTCGTCAAATAATTTCAAAGTCTTGCCACTTTAAGTTGAAATATCTTGCATAATGACCTTTGATAGAGCCCTCATGTTCCAGATGTGTAAACAGGAAGACATTGTTGTGTGGGTGAAAGCAGCTCATGGGGGTTAAAAGCCGGAAGTGGGTCACCTGGTTTGACAACTGGAAATGCATTGACTTTGTGAAATCTTATATGCAGGCACCCACAGCAGTAATGGTCAGAATTGCGGTCACAGCAATCAGAGTTGGAGAGCAGACAGTAACTGCCCAACGGGGCAGTGTCCTCCACCCTTGGCCAAGAAGCAGAAGAATTCGAAGTGGGACCCTTAATATGGCACATTATTGCAGACGAGAAAGTGTCAATATAGCAGTCATCCGTCGTATTCGTCCCCTTGTCGATGTCTATTTCTCTCACACTTACAGAGTCCAACCATTTCGAGTAATAAAAAAAGAGATATATTTTTGAAAAAAAAAATGTTATTGCCCATCCTTCATTCGTTCATTCATCGGGCTATATAACAAATGTTTTCATTCGTATAAAAGAAATGAAGATGTTTTATTTGCGTTCATATGAAAGTTAATGCCTGCTGTTCGTTGTTTCATGCAGCAGGGACGTTTTGTAGGCAGGTGTATTTGCGAGAAGCGCAAAATGTCTGCGTATTCTGCATCTGTCATCGTTTCTTCAGGATATCGTTTTTTCTTTTATTTTTTTATGAGAAACAATTTTCTTTTATTAGATCTATTTACAATCATAGTACGCAATCTAGGCTGATTATAAATAGATATGGAGTATCTCCTTACAAGAGTCTAGTGTCAATGTCCAAAAAGTGGTTGGTACGATTTGGTAAGCAAGTCATTGCTTTCTTGTTTTTGAAAAGCGTCATTAAAACTATAAAAAATCATTTGGAGTGATTATATACTAGAAATATGTGTTCCAAATTTCATCTGCGCATGGAATAAAATGCTTTTGAGAAATCTACGAATGATTGTGTTGCCTCATTTTTTTTGCACGTACTCCTTCTTTGACACAACGTCACTAAATGGACGTGTACAACGTTAGGGGATCAAATAGACAAGTGTAATTCTGCCTCGCCGACCCGGTACTATCTGGAATATCAATAGGTGTTATGTTTCTTAGATTTAAGATGGAGCCATTGCTTCTTTAGAGTGGAAATGTTTATTTCTGACCACCACAGATTCAACAGCAGTCAGACGCAAAACACAAGAGAAAGTAAAAGAATTACTCGTGTCATAGAAACGAACAAAAATAAACCGGCTTCAATTTCTTCCCCCTCTCCTCCTCTCTCCCTTGAGGGCTCTCAACCGGATGTCGTATTGCTCTTCGTGGTCTTCGTCCTTTTTAATCTTGTTCTTACTTTCTTCCTTTTTTTAGTCCTTGCTCGTCTTGGTCCGTCTCTACTTCATCTTTTGGTGTTTAAGGTTTTTTTTTCTCCATTGTTTATTCTTCGTTTTGGGCTTTCTATTTTTATTTTTTTGCCGAGTGTGATTTTTTTCCATCTTTTCTTTCTTTCATTTTCATTTGTTTCTTTCTTCGTCTTGAGCTGTCTCTATCTCGTCTGTCTTTCTCCCTTTTAAAACAGCGGTTGCTTGTATCATATTTTTCGTATTTTGCGTCGGGTATGTTTTATTTCCATCGTGTTCTTTCTTCTCTTTGTTTCTTTCTTCGTCTTGGGCTGTCTCTAATTCGTCAGTCTATCTCTCTTTTAAAACAACGGCCGCTTGTATTCTGTTTTCTTCTTTCAATGACGGCTTCTTCGATCGTCCAGTAACGTCAACCATAACCCTGGCCGGAAACCACGTCACGTCGGCGTGAACCGTCACGGCTCCAAAAAGGAATGTGTGTACCTTTGCCTCACCAATTCGGCACCATCTTTAATATCAATAAGCGTTACCCTTCTCGGATACAAGACGGACTAGTTTCTCCTTTAGATACGAAAAGAGCTGTTTGACCTATACTGACATTCAAAGATTTAGTTAAATGAAAAGTTATTAATACAAATAAAATTACCTAATATAATTAACTATCATCCTTAATTATATCACTATTCAATTATTCAACGAATCGTAAGAATCTATGATGTGGATCGATTTCTACGAAACCCGTTCGGATTTTACCTTATTTTCGCAACATAAATTTCGATAGGATAGAGAAGTCATCATCATCATCATATCGCGCTGGTAGCACGGATATCCCTGACCCTCTCTCGCCATTCCTCCCTATTGTTGATTGCCCTAGGTAGGTCTTCAGGACAACATCCCGTATCCTCACATAGCTGCTGATTGTATGTTCGTGCTGGTCATCCAGCTTTTGCACGGCCATGTGTGGGGGTCCATAAGAGTACATTTTTTATGTGTTCGTCCCTGCTTCTCCAGCAGTTTCCTGCATGTCTGGTTCGTCTAACTTGAATAGTTTTCGTGATAGGGGACAGGTGGCCGTACAGTTGGTGTCTTGTGGAGTGTTGCCGCCAGGACTTGTTTAAGATTGCAGTACTACATTAAAAACTTTACAAATCATTTCATTCAGAGTTATGCCTCCGTAGTTCTTTGTGATTCCGTGATAGCCTTTATTGGGGAAAAGGGACGTTACAGTATATTACTGATTTGATCTTGAATGTATTCTTGCTATTTTTGTATGTTTAATTTAGCTTTCATAACTTGCTGAACATTGGCATTTGTTGGCTTTGCTTTATTAAGAAAAGTGTTTTTTTTTCTTGTTATGCATTTTTGCCGAGTTTTTATTGAGAGACAGGGAACTTTTGATTTGCCTATTGGTTTGGTTGTTATGCCCTCACCTACTACTTTCATATGGGTAGTAATAAAATGTCCATATAAGTAATTCGGACTATGTGTCTCAAATGGCTACTGAAGAGTATGAAACTTGTTTATTTAAGTTCCCGTATATAGATGGTTTTTATCATTATTGGCACTAAAGGGCGAATAATATTGTTTTTTTTTAAATCATATAATGTTTATACTCATATAAGAGTATGAAACTTGTTTATTTAAGTTCCCGTATATAGATGGCTTTTATCATTATTGGCACTAAAGCGCGAATAATATTGTTTTTTTTCAAATCATATAATGTTTATAGTCATATAAGAGTATGAAACTTGTTTATTTCAGTTCCCGTATATAGATGACTTTTATCATTATTGGCACTAAAGCGCGAATAATATTGTTTTTTTTTTTCAAATCATATAATGTTTATAGTCATATAAGAGTATGAAACTTGTTTATTTCAGTTCCCGTATATAGATGGCTTTTATCATTATTGGTACTAAAGGGCGAATAATATTGTTTTTTTTAAATCATATAATGTCATATATAGTCATATAGTGATTTTGGGATTAGCATTCTTAGATGATGTCCATTTAAGTTTGCTATTTAGACATAAATGAACAAAAAAAAGACAGGAAACAAAATATTTTTTAATGGCAAAAAATATGGCTATATATGATATTCCTTAAAAAACTAAATTCATTTTACTGTTATATTCAGTATAATTTTATTCTTACCTCATCGAATAGTATACTGTAGTCATAATCCTCACCCTACCGAGATAACGAACAAGTGTTTAGATACTTTGGGGGGGTTATTTTGAAATAATAATAATAATAATAATAATAATAATAATAATAATAATTCGACTAGGCCTACTGATAGTTGAGAAAAAAAGAGAAACTGTCGATAATTATACTTTGCTGTCTTGGCTGACCACAGAGTAAAATCAAAAGAAAGTTAAAAGAGAAATGAATTGCTTGACTTATCTAGAGAAAGAAGAGAAACTATGGAACATGAAGGTGACGTTGATACAAATGGTATTTGATGCACTTGGGACGATATTAAAGGATTGTTAAAGAGACGGGAAGACTTAGGAATCACAAGATATGTAGAGATCATCCGGACTACTCTATTACTAAAATCGCCAAGACTATTGAGAAGAGTCCCGGAGACTTGAGGAGACTTGCTTTCAGTCAAAGACCTTCAGCTAGCCCTGATATGAAAAAAACTCTCAAGAAGAAGAAGAAGAAGAAGAAGAAGAAGAAGAAGAAGAAGAAGAAGAATTCAACTAGTGCATTTTACTGTCAAAGCCGACTGAAAAGAGAAAAAAAGCCCCACCAGTAAAAATGGAGAATTAGTGTTCCTCGAAAGAAGATGACGGTAAGATTCAATTGTATTTGTAACACTTGGAAGATCCCCAAAGGCCTGCAAAAGAAACTGCGAACTGGAGATAAGCAGAATGTTGACCATCCAGACTACATCACAATTAATACGAACTAGGATACTAAGAAGAGTTCTGGGAAACAATGAAACTTGCTGTCACTCAGCTTATAGTGAAAAAACACCAGCTAAAACTGGAGCGAAAAAAAATTCGCAATAATAATAATAATAATAGTAATAATAATGATAATAATGTTTTGAACGCGTTGTAAATGACAGATTTAAAAGTGACACAGTAGAAAGATCTGTAGAAAGAGTCGAAGAGACTTGACACAAAATGTACGACGTCATTGCAGTTGGGTTTGTCAGTGTGACATTTCATGTCTTTCGGTCATTCAAATATGTCACATCGGGAAACCGTTTTATCTTTGCACTCTGAATTCGTCACTTTTTTATCTGTTGATCCACTTCTTTTATCTTTAATTTTTTTTTTTTTTCGGTTTCAGTGCTTTGTCGTCTTCTTTGATCGGTAGAGATCAAAGATTGATTATGTGAAGCACCTCGCTTTGAGATGTGCTCTTATCTGCCACTGCAGGAGTCCGAAACAAATTTTAAAATAAACCACTTCCTACCTTCAGCAGCAGGCATTTCTTTCTCTTTTTATTTTGTATTTAGTCTGACAAAAACAATGTCGCTTATATATATATATATATATATATATATATATATATATATATATATATATTGTATTGTATTGAGGGCAAAAACATACAGACATTTTTTTTTTTAAATTACGATTTTTTTTAATTATTGACATCAATTCTAATGCAACGTCAGTGAGGAAGAATCACTTAGGAAGTTATTAATCTCCTGGACACTTGTTTTCAAAGTTCACTTAGTTATAGCAAAAAGTCATTATTCTTCTTTGGAAATTCTTACAAATATAAGAAATACGAGGTCTTGTTCGTCTTTTTTCTCTGTTATTTCTGATGGCATTTTCAATGGGGTCATTTAACATCGAAGACATTTTTTTTAGAATTACTGTAGGGGTATTATTTAATGCATTGCTGAGCGAGGCTAATGTGTTTATACTTTCCCTCCAATGAGTTTCAACTCACTACGAAGTAACAATCAAGTAGGTTGACCACTACGTAAAGGAGACGCCCCATCCAGTAAAAAAAAAGAAAATTATTTTTCTTGTCCTGAGAACATTGATGTGGTATAACAGGTTATTTTTTAAAACTCTTCTGAAATCTGAAATCCAAATAACCACAAAAGACTGCTTCTTCCATCTATGTGATTGAGTTTGGTTTAAAATGTTCAGCTTTCAATGAGGTCATTTATTTGGTCAGTTTGTTAAAAACAACCGTAAAATCAAAGTTTGATTGTGTATCAATCTCTGTTCACTATGATAATAAAGTAAGCATTTTTTTCTTTTAAAAAATCACGAAATTTAGAATCGTTCAAAAAACTTTGATATAAAGTATCAATTTATTAATTATGAAATGCAGAAACGAACCGTACATTTGGAATAAATGACATCAGAAAAAATGTAAAGGGGATATTCACGAAACCATTTACTAGAATTACATTGATTAATTCCCTAATTGCTATGGTAGGAACCCAAATTCAAAAACGATTGTCCCTATGCATTACAGTAAATTTACAGGTGATGATGGGCGATTCCAAATATTTTGACTCGATGGAAATATTTACCCCATTAAGTTACCCCTTAAACATTACTGCTTTCTGACCCATTCTGGCCCGGAATGCTAATACCTGTGAAAGATCTCTACGATGAGTAAAGAGACTGAAAGTTGTTCTCGTTTTATAATAAATTTAGGAAAAAATAAATTGAATAACTAAATTCTAAATATTAGAGAATGTAATTGAGTACTATTTCTTAAATGTTGAATTGTTATTTCTTTTGCCAATTGAAAAATTTCGAAGAAAACACGTGTATATCGCATATACAAAGATCGAGGACGGTGGATTGTTTCTTTGATATTTACCATGAATAAATTCCTGTCTAAAATATGTCGCAACTTGCTGTTGCATTCCTGGAAAATAAATATTCTAATTATCATTAAATCGGCCATTTTGTATAAGGAATTTTGTCTCAAAGAATGCATTGTGACTGAGAATGTAGAATAAACTGAGTTCATAAAGTTTTTTTCTCTATTACGCTATTTCAATGTCAATTTAGAGAATATTCCCGCCTTCTTCTAAAGAGAATCCTCCTTCTTTATTAATGCCCTTCAAAATAATTAATCTTTTTTTACAAATCATCAACAGCCGTTTTATTTTTCCTCTGTTTTATTCTTTTTGTACGTACTTTGCAAACCATTATCATCAACTACTCATTGTTCTTCTAATTCTTCTTGGCGTAATGGACTAAGTGCTAGACAGTACACTCAAATTGAGTGAGTTCGAATTCCAGTCAGTCTATTGTATTCACTTTCGGACAGAAATACTTGGGACAGGTATGAACCTATAGAATCTCTACTTAATGTAAGTCTATCCCTTCTTCCAGCAATAGTTTAAATAATATCAGTACTGTTCTTCTAAAGGGATGATTTTAGCATTAAATAACTCATGAAATTTGACATGCCATTAAACTAACTGAATCTTCGCAAACCAAACCTATTTCGTCTTCTAATAATCCCCAACGTCTTCATGTTAAACCCTCTCTTTCACTTAGTAGAATTACCACTTATTGTAAGTTTCACCACATTCTAAACGCATAGCTTTGACATCAAATAACCTGCACATGTTGATATGCCGTAAATAAGGAATCTTAACCAAACTTAAAACGTAAGTTCCAATAAAATCACCGAATTTAGCAGCATCGGATCTATGTAATACTTTAAGCGAAAGAAGACCAAAGTACAAATAAATAAGTTATTTTAAAAAGACGTTGAAAAGTTCAACATCTCCTCTGGTAGGCTAGTTGTAATAAGGTGAAATTAATCTACACCTCCGGACTGAAAAAAATTGTTAAGCATGAATGACCGAGGTCACTAGACTCGAGTGGTCATCGAAGTATATGCAGCTGCGGCTGCAGTGGGATAAACAAGTGAAAATGGGTGTTGGTTTTTCTGTGAATCCGGATAAAAGAGGAGGGTTTCTCGATCTGCATTCTATACCTTTTCCAGTTCAAAATTGGAATAGTTCAGTTCCAAATGGAAAAATTACTATAAGTATAAATATAAAAAAGCTGCAAATAGACAATATGAGGGTCCAGTTGTGATGGTTGTTGACAATGCCCCATGTCACTCAAACATTGAAGAAGTTTTTAGTGAAGAAGAATTTACAGGCTGTGAAGTGCTTAGGTTGGGACCATACAGTCCAATGTTTAATCCGATTGAATAAGTATGGTCCTTAATCAAAGCTTACGTCAAGCAGGAATTGGCCGCTAAGATTGTGAGTATTCTTGCAATGGAGAGAAGAGATGGCTTGTCAATTACTGAACAAAGGGCTAGAGCTTTGACTTCATTAATTGAGGAAGAATTGGGAAGGGTTACACCAGAAGTATGCAATCGTTTCATAGCTGGAATTCAATCTAAAATTCCAGCAGCTGTAGCATTAGAAGATGTTGTGTTCTAATAAATGACTTGAAGATTTTTTTTTATATTATAAAATGTTAACAATTTTATTGCTAAAATAATTCATAAAATATTTTTTATATTTATACTTATAATAATTTTTCCATTTTGAACTGAACTATTCCCATTTTGAACTGAACTATTCCCATTTTGAACTGAACTACTCCCATTTTTAACTGGAAAAGGTATAGACGACAACATTTTTGAAGCAACCTTTATACACAAGAATAAAACGATGGAAAGGATAAAGCGTTGCAAAATTTAGTGTAATCTGCCGAACTTATCAGAGAGACAGTGTTCAGAAAATAAAGTTCTTTGAATTTAAGTAGTTTTTGTGGTTTCATTGAAATGAAGGTTAAATTTTCAGCTTTCGTTTTATTTAGTTGAGTTTTCTGTAAAGTTGTCTTTTAGTTGAATTTTCGGGTTGAATTTTCAGCTTCCATTTTATTTTAGTTGGATTTTCTGTTAATTTTTCCTTTAGTTGAATTCCCCTCCAATTTGGATACTTTTTAACTGAGCGAGTGACGAAACCGATCTGCTGGCCATCTTTTTTAAAAAATAGTTTTGCCTTAACAGTCTAGCACCCGAGTAGCTGGTTTAAAAAAAAGGCAAGCGTTTACTAGTGGGGAAAGCGAAAGAGCAATTCAAATTTAGGAGTACTGCTGGTTTAAACGAAAATAAAGCAGCTCTGCCGTATGTTGTCTGCTAACGATATCTACGGGGCTGTCCTCGTGGTGTAATGGTTAAAGTGTTGGACTGCGGAACCGTAGTAAGCGAGTTCGTACTCCAGTCGCACTATTACGTTCACTTTCGGGCAAATACCCTTGGGGAAGGTGTTAACCCACTTATCCTCCCAGCTATGGGTTAAATAGTACCTTTAGTGTTCTAGGAGAATGGTTTGGCATTAAATGACCTCCAAAGGTTGATATTCCATTAAACAAAGAAACCCAACCCAACCTAACCATAGCCACTTGGTTGTATGGCCTTAACAGAGGAACTGAAACAACAAAGCTCCCGTTAAAATGTTGCTTTGAAACAAATCATATTTTTTTAAATATAAGTAAACACAGACTCTGGCATAGTGTCACTTACAAGGGTTGATATGCCATAAAACTCAACCAACCAACTTAGGTATGTTGGGATGTTCGAGCAATCCTCGTTTGCTTGTCTGCCACGACAACCCAACTTAAAAAGGCCTCGGTAATAAGTAATAATAATTACATTTTTTATTTTCGTTTTGGATTTTTCTTGTTGTTGTTGTTGTTGTTTATTTTCAACTAAACAATTCTTAAAGGAGGATCTGAAACGATGCTTACGTTAATTCTGCATATTGTTGTAAAAATGACTCTAGAATAGCTCGATATCTGAAATAACCACGCCAATAAAAAAAATTGAAAAGAGAAAACAATGTCATTTTTATACAAATTATACAAGCTTTTTCTTTTGTGTACTTAGAGGAAGATTCAAATCTAAATTTCCCAATACTTGAATATTCAATACTCTTGGGAGATAGAGGGGCGGAGAGAGAGAGAGAGAAGGAGAGAGAGAGAGAGAAGGAGAGAGAGAGAGAGAGAAAGACAGAGAGAGAGAGAGAGAAAAGGAGACACATACTTCAGACAATTAAACCTCTGCTTCAAAGTCTGTGTGGACTGAGTTTTCCTTTAAAATGAATTCAAGTCTCTACCTAGGTGGCATGTGCATTCGTCTGGCAGGTTGATGAGGTGACAGAAAATTCAGAACGGGATGAAATTTGCAAGTGTTTGTAGTTGAAGCGACCGACAGGAATACGTGAGGGACATTGACTCGAACAATTGCTGAGACGTTGAGGATTTTACACTGATATGTAAAGTCAAATGACACGATAACTTGAGCAGGTTACAAACTGTACAAAGTCTAAGAAACCATACAGAAAAAAATCTACTGGTTTGGCTTATCTTTTTATTTAAAGGCCTATCAACATCTTATGGGCTATTTAATTCCAATATTTGAGTCATTTGTGAATGTTTGAGTGTAATCATAACAATATTTCGTTTAGTCTAGTTTTGTTTATATTGGTTGATTTGTTTTAAGGAATATCGAATCGTTGGGGTTATTTAAAGCCAAAATGTTTGATTGTTATTACGACTATTTAACTGGATTTGGTTTGGTTGATTTGTTTAAAAGGATATCAACTATTTATGGGTTAGCCATTTGCGAAAACTTGATTCTTTTGTAAATGTTTGATTGTTATCATGAATATTTAATTTCGTTTGGTTTGGTTTGGTTTGGTTTGGTTGATTTATTTAAACTCATATCAAATGTTTATGGGTTATGTAATGCCAAACCTTGATTTTTTTGCAAATTGTTCCAATCATAGTTTCATGATCCTTCAATAAATAAGGAAATTTAATATAAAAAAAGCAAAACATTTTTTCAGAGTACCTAAACATTGAAATTTTATGTAATGGTTTATACTAAACATTATTTTAATATTGGAAAACTATTTATATGCAGCTATTCAAGATGGCAGTGGATAATAAAAAGTCTGCTTCAGATTTTACCTGATTTCTAAGTTAGAATATTTGGCAGTTAAGTATTGCTACTCAAGTGAAATCTACAGAAAAATAACAACCAACTTTTCTAGTCACATGTTGTTCTTTCTCACAGATGTTGTATATATATATATATATATATATATATATATATATATATATAAACGATAAACAAACTGGTGCTTTAAGGCAGTAATGATACAATATTTATCGCGAAAACGTTCGTCTCAATATTGCAGAGGTTGTTTAATTCATTTAGATACAACATGACCGGGAAATTCAATGTTAATATTTTTTTATTATACTGTTGAATATGGATCAGCACGAAAATCAAACTCTGACAGCCTTTGCCAGGATTCGAACTCATGATAACCGTTTTGAAACACGTAAAAGAAAATGTCCAAGTCAAAAAATAGGAGACAGCATTTGTACATAATTCGTCAAATGATTTTTTTTTTCTTATAAAATAAAAAGAGAAAAAAATTAATACTTAGCAATATCAAATATCTTTAATACTTCTTTTATTTTTAGTCAATTCTATTTTTTTTGTCATATAATTTCACTGGTACAGAGTTCATTTATGAATAATAACTAATAATATTAGTTTCAATTTAAATAATGCCACAACGGAAATAATACCACCGTAATATCTTTGCTTGAGGAATTTAAATTTTAAAAAAAAGTCTCGTGATATTGAAATTATAATATTATATATATATATATATATATATACAGAGAGAGAGAGAGAGACAGAAAAAGAGACAGAGAGATAGTTAATAAGACAGATAGAGAGAAAGAGTTTTAATTATATTTATTTTTTAGCAAAATTACTTACGATATTCTAATTTAATGTGTGTGTATATATATATATATATATATATATAGTGAATGAGAGAGATAGAGACAATGATATTAATATTATATATATATATATATATATATATATATATATATATATATATATATATATATATATATATGCAAATTTCATTAAACATAATAGACATTTTATGCCTACATATTTTCTTCTGGATCCGTTCGAATTCGCGTATTACTTTTATCGTATTCGGGGGGAATTGATTTAGGTATTGTCCATAGTTGTATGTATCCCTAGTACTTTCTGCCCGACTTTGGGCCATCATCAGGGGAGAATCTATTACAAAAGTACTAGGGATACATACAACTATGGGCAATACCTAAATCAATTACCCCGAATACGATAAAAGTAATACGGGAATTCGAACGGATCCAGAAGAAAATATGTAGGCATAAAATGTCTATTATGTTTAATGAAATTTGCATTAACGAAGAAATGCTGCCTAAATATACACACACACATATATATACATATTTATATATATATATATATGTGTGTGTGTGTGTGTGTGTGTGTGTGTGTGTGTGTGTGTGTGTAGAAAAACTGATAACAACGATCCAAGTGGAAGGAATGATTTATTAACGGGTCGACACTATAGCGTTTCGGTTCTACTGAACCATCATCAGGACCATGAAGGTTGATATCAATAATTTTAAGTTTTATATATATATATATATATATATATATATATATATATATATATATATATATTAGTCTATTCGTATACATCTATCTATCTCTCTATCTATGAGAATGAGAAATTCTAACTCAACTATTTCACAACTCTGCCGAATAATATATAAAATAAAAACTCAAAAAACAAATGTGAAATCCTTTGTAGCTGTATTCATTCTAAAATATCTATCTACTAGTCGATCTTTCTGTCTATTTTTATATATTCATTTACTGATATATATATATATATTGACATCCAATGACAGACTGTTTAGTTGCATCACAACTCTGTAGTGTGGCTAGACACGTTAGATACTTCAAGGAGGCATTGAAATCTGGCTAACTTTACTTCAGCCTGATAACATTACCCAACTGCCCTCAACAACCCCAATGCAAACTCTGAAATTTTACGTATATGTACTAACTTCCCTTTCTTTACATTTTACAATCTCAATGACCGAAGCAGTCAATTCGTTAGACGAGCTTCGCAGGCGTGTGCTAAAGGTAAATTCATTCATTAAAATGTTCAACCCCACGGAAAGAGCATATATATATATATATATATATATATATATATATATATATATATATCAACAGTGTTTTTGGCGAACCAACTGCGATATAATTTGGAGAGTACTCAATATGTAGGATTGAGCTATTATATAATAATAAAAAATTAAATGTATATTTGATAAATCTAATATATATATATATATATATATATATATATATATATATATAAAGTATCAGTCTATTCATATGTATCTTAGTCTATTCATTATCTATCTCACAATTACGTTAGTCATAATATATTATATTATATCTTATATAATTACCTTAGTCATTATATATTATATTATATCTTATATAATTATCTTGTTATATATATGTTTATATAATATTTTGTTTAAGCTTCTGCTGCACAAGCCGTGAATTGGAAATGTTTACTATTGCCCAAACAAAAATGTCACGATGATTTTTGCTTCGTTAGAATACAGATTCTTTTTTTTTCCGGTGCATCAGTCAAGAGGCCGTCGATACATCTACACATTTACGCTGTATTTTTAGTGAGGTTGGTCTGAGTTTATTTGATCGTCACTATTTACTAATGGAAGGTCAGTGAAAATAAGCCATTATTTTGAATGCTCTTTTTTACCCTCTTTTTTACTTATTGATAAGGCAGAGTGATTAAACCTATTAGACTCACACTACGTATGGGGTATAAGGGGGTATCCTAACTTGGCAACGAAAAGAACAACCATCGGTGGACGCTTTAAAATGATATAAAAATTATCTTGAAGAGAAATTTTGGAAACATAAAAGATCTATGTTTTCAGGATTTATTGGGAATAATTTTATGTCTGTACATATTGGAGTTATTAATTTGTGATTAATGAGGTTGTATTTTTAACTACAATAATCTGAATTATTGTAAACATTTGGTGCAAAGAATACTTTTAGTTGGCTGATATTTTTGGTTATATATTTTATATTCGTTCATAATTTTATGCATAGATAATTGCCAAGATGTTTCCACAGTGGACACGCGGGAAATTATCTGAAAGAATGCTGAGAAAAGCAAAAAATAAAAAAGAACGAAAAAAAAAAACAAAACAAAACACATCTAAAGACATGCATGACGGGAAATAAACATGAGGAACGCATGGTTAATTAATTTTCAAAAAACAATCACTGTTAAGTTATATATATATATATATATATATATATATATCTTTTCCTCACCTATTCTATCATCATCAATTACATGCGACGCTAAGACATAATATCTATTTAATTCTAGATCTTCCTCCTGTCTGATAGTTGAGTCCTAGTCGCACATAAAACTGTTAAGAAACCAAAAAGATTATATATATATATATATATATATATATGTGTGTGTGTGTGTGTGTGTGTGTGTGTGTGCGTGTTTGTGTGTATGTGCAGATTTCTAGTGATTTTTGTATCGTTCTTGATATTTCGGTAATTAAGAATCATTTTTTTAACATCTTCTTCAATTATATTTTATGTACCGTTCTTTTAGATTCTTTCATGTATATAAATATATATATATATATATATATGGGGGCATCTAAGTATGCATATAGATAGTAAATTCATCTTTAGAATATGAAGCCAAGTAACACTGAATCCCGACATATATATATATATATATATATATAAAGAAAGGCGGAGGGGTAAATTAAAGGGGCATTCATCTTTTCCTTTTATATTATGCAAAACAACCTATACGATCAACTCTTGGTCATATCACACCCAAAGCACTGGTTGCAACTAGATCATAGAATTTTGCCAAATGTCACTTTCTGACATTTTGTAATCAGTAGTTTACTATAGAATTTGCTTTCTGAGTTTTTAAGATCTTACAAAACATCGTTCAAGTGCAGAACTCATTCGTCTCACCATGGAGGTGCAGTTAGCTTAACAGTTATTGCTTTTAAACTGGAATCGGTAACTTCATCTCAAACCCTGTTTGCATTTCTGTTGTAGAGTGGTTAAACGCCCATTCAGCTCTCTACCAGATAAACTGACTCATAGTCATACATAGCCTACTATTAAGTACTTCTACTGTTGATTTAATAAACTAGATCCAGTAAATGAGGCACAATTCGGCCTGTCATGCTCTCAGCAGCATGGATATGGTCGGGTGTGTCACCTCTCTTCCTACGGTAGTCAGCCAGGGAGGCCGAGCATTCGCGCATGAAGCACCTCTTTTTAGCGGAATGCCGAAGGAGCCCGAAGCGTTTTGGGAAATACAGGGCGTGTCTGGGCTACAGCCCAGCACCCAGACCTACCTTAAAAAGGACTTGTGCCACACACGTCCGTATAGGGGGTGCGTGCGAAAAATACTGTTGATTTAATACGATGATTAATATTTGGACTGATCTTACTTCGTTTGGCTATAACGCATTTTGATCTCCTCAATTTCTTGTAAATTCTCTTATTAATTGTTTGTAACTTATTGATACTGGTACTGAATAAATATATAAAGCACTCATTCTTCTCTGTGTATCATTAACCTCGACAATACATCAGTTTCTCTTTTTGAAAATGATCTTAGAAAAAGCATAAATCAATCAGTCCCTACATGCCTCGCTATAGAAAATTGTATGACAACCAAACGGTTCAGAATTGGTTAGAAGGAAAACTGAATTAAAAGCTGCTTAGAACATTATCTTATGTTACATCCGACCCGCTGCGGACGAAAGCCACTTTTCCCCAACATTATGGGTTAAATAGTTCCACTACTTTCCTTCTACAGAGAGAGTTTTGGCATTATATAACCTGTGAGGGTTGATATGTTATTAAAGAAAAGAAAAACACTTGTCAACACATTTGAGAAGAAATTTGATATTTTTTATCACTTATTCAGATTATTATATTCCAGTTTATTGTCGTATTCACAATATTGTAATATGAGCAGAGGGGAAAAAGTTGTATATGATAGAATTGAGTAGTATCTCATGGGTTGTTAGAGACATTAGGTATATGATTCCCAAAAATTCAGTCTGAATTGTGTTGCAGGATTCATGGCGCTACGGATATAGGCGTTTAGGTGAGGCGTTCTTTTCACATGAAATCATCTGACTACATGTAAATAACGAGGAATACTTACTATAGATTAACAATTGTACTTGGTAATGTTTAACAGAATAAGAACAGTCTAAACTCGTGGATTAAATAAAGTGTTCTGTCAAATGGGGGTCCCGATTTCGACATGAAACTTTTGACGAAGACGCATCGGCCGAAACGTTGTTAATACAGCGATGAACTTAATTGTCCGAATAATTTAAGGGACAAAATTGACGAACTTAATCTTATTGAGATGCGTGATTTTTAGAGGTTTTTTTTTTTTTTTTAGTTCCATCGGATTAATTTAGGATGATTATAATTTTTAATGTAATTATTTGTTTGCTTTTATTCTTATTTTTATTCATTTTTTTCATTAACTTGTCTTTTTCTCATTTCACTTTTTCTTTGTTTATTGTTTTGATACAGCTTCATCTTTTACATCTTTTTCCCATTCAATTTGAATTTTAATTTTCATTAATTAATTAATTCATTCGTTTTTTGTTTTGTTTTTTCTTGTTCATCTCTTTATGAGATTTTAATTTGTACTTCTTTGTTTGTTTCCTGTGTTTGAAAGTAAACGGCATTTTGTGACAGAATCTTCCTCTGAAGATTGAGAAGTGTTGCCATTACTCCCAGGTGCCCACTGACCCGGAATTCGGACTTTACTATGGGTCAAATACGAGTTTCATTCAAAAAAATTAAGACCCTAAACAAAAAAGAGGAGTCAGAGCTGAAAATCTTTGATGTGGCAACACACTACCTCTTCTTATAAAACTAAAAAAAACTATTTCAGATTTTTCTACTTAAAAAACGTTCTATGCTTCTCCAAAAATGAAGAGCCGTAGCTGAACATTTTTATTCAGGCAATACACTGCCACTTCTTATGAAACTTGAAAAACTAATGCAGATTCTTTCAACAAAATGGTCTAAGCCTCACCAATAAAGAAGAACCATCGTATATATATTTTTATGGCAACACACTACCGCTTCTTATAGAATAAGAAAAACTAATTCATATTTTTCTACTAAGGAATTCTAAGCCTCACTAATAAAGAAAATCCATAGCTGAACATTTTACTTGAGCTTACACTCTACAACTTCAAATATAACTAGAAAAACTAATTCAGATTTTTCTTCTTAGAAAAATTCTATACCTCATCAAGAAAGAAGAGCCTTTACTAAACATTTTAGTTATACCAACACTACCTCTTTTTATAAAACTAGAAAAGACAAATTCAGATTTTGTTTTTACTTACAAACATTTTTATCCAAACCCATAAGGAAGATCCATTGCAGAAAATTTTAGTTATGGTTACGCTCTACCACTTTTTATAAAACTAGAAAAAATTATTCCAATTGTTCAACTTATAAACGTTTAAATCTTCACCCATATGAAAGATCGATTGCTGAACATTTTACTTGTTCTTACGCACTACCACTTCTTATAAAACTAGAGAAACTAATTCAGATTTCTATTCTTATTTCTGTGCAGGTGATGCCCATAGAAATTCAAAAGACGTGAAACAAATCTAACGTTTAACAAAACCCTGTGTTTATGTCTGCCCGAGCAGACATAAAATATATGTAAAAGAAAGGTATGATACCACAGGAAATCCATGTGGACATGGTATACATATCCCTGCAAAGGACATCTTTTTCTAAGCAACTGTGAAGAAGTGGGCAGTGGAAATCGGTCTGGTCATGCAAAACCCTTATAAATAAGTCGATGCCATTCACAGAATCGGGTTTGTATGCCAAACGTCTTATAAATCCCTAGACATTAGTTTTTGCTCCGTCCGTATTGTTTTAACTGAGATATTAGCAATGAGCAAGCTGTCTGCGAGATGGGTTGCCAGAATGCTAACGCCAGAGTAGATGGTTCACATTTTAAGATCACTTGTAAGTTGCTTCCGTTCTATCCTTAATAATATACGTCGCAGATAAATAACTCTCGATTAAACCTGGAATGAACTCTTCGAAACTGAATCAAACATTCAAAGAAAACAGTTAAAACACTCTGGCTCTCAACCCTAGAAGTAGTTCAAGCTGGCTGCGTTCTTTTAACAAGATAATACCTTCTGTTGGTGCTGCTTTCGATTCTCTCTCTCTCTCTCTCTCTCTATATATATATATATATATATATATATATATATATAATGAAAATTGCTTTCACAGTTTTATGTTAATTTTACTGCCTACCAAGAGATCGAATATGAGGACAACCAAATTGTTGGAATATGTTCATGCCTTCATATTATACCTATATATATATATATGTGTGTGTGTGTGTGTGTGTGTGTGTGTGTGTGTGTGTGTATATAGAGAGAGAGAGAAAGAGGAGGAGGGAGGGAGAAAGAGAGAGAGAGAGAGAGGGAAAGAAAGAGACGGGCAGACAGAAAGATAAGAATTACTTAAAAACCAGTACCGTCCATTTAATAACCACGAAGTTAGTTTTCTTTACAGTTGCCGTGTCAACAATGTAGAATTAGATACTGCTCAATACTCAAAATATCCAAGGAGGAAATATAAAAATATATCCAAAAAAGAAAAAGAAATACCCCATATCACAATTCGTATAATATTAGGTGAGTGTTGGTAATTATTAAGGGATTGTGAATGTTGTGAGCCGGCATAGAAAAAGACAATTTCCAAAATGGAATTGTTTCACCTGTTACTTGATGATGCTAGACGATTATAGAAACACGTTTATCAGATTTTTTAAGGCTATTTTCTCCTTTCTCATTCTATTGGATTTCATCATATAACTTGCAGCATTGTCATGTAGGATCCTGTTTTATTCTTTATTTCCAAACGAATCTAAGATTCCAGCGAATGAGCAATAATTAGATTATGTGATATTAGAATTATCCTTTCTCAAATGATGACGTCAACATAATGAAGGTGAACATACCCAGTGCCGGAGAAAGTTGTCTTTTCTACTGCTGCTTTCAGTCTAATAAATATGATCTCCGATTTTAGACGTTAAAAAGAGTCAGTTCAGCCTACAATGATTTTAAAAGGGTAAAAACTAAATAATTGATTTCAGTTATCAATGTTCTACCAGCCAATGTTGCAATAAAGTTAGTACTGATTTTTAACAAGTAAAGGCGCCATAACTAGCAGAAGTATGTTGCGCTATACATCGTAATTATAAATTTTATGAAAATCTTAAACTGGTACACATTTCATATTTATATCAGTGGATTAAAAAAATAAACTATTGATAAGCTTTACGCTCATGGTCGCTTTATGACAATTATTGGTTTGTTGTTGCAACTTTTGTAGGTTATTTTATTCTAAATCCATTTTTATACATTGAAACCGTTCTATTTCAAAGAATTCAGTTTAACATAAATACACAGTTTGATTTTCAAAGACATTTCTTTTTCAAGCTATTCAGTTTAGTCAGCGATTTTTAATTCAAACAATTGAGTATAGTATAAATATAGTTATTGTTTACACACGGTTCTATTTCAAACAATTCAGTTTAGCGCAAGTATAATTTCAATGTCAAAAACATCCCCATTTCAAACAATTTAGTTTTAGATAAGTACGCAGTTTTAATATCAAATCAGTTTTATTTCATGTAATTCAATTTAACATAGGTACGAAGTTTAAATATCCTAACAGTTTTATTTCAAGTAATTGAGTTTAGCATAATCACACAGTTTAATTCTATTTGACCCATAGATAAAACCCTATCAGGTGTTACCACTCCGGGCCAGAGTTGACCTGGGAGCAATAGCAATGAAGGTGTACTCTGCATTCCCCAAACCTCCAGCAATACTGGAACCTTAGATTGTTTAGTATCAAATCAAGTTACTTGTTGGGAAGGGTCTTACGCCCTATGCAGATACAGTCAGCGTATTCTACAGTCCTAGCCGACTGGGCAATTTATGACAATTAGTAATATCAAAATCAGCTATACCTCATGATACAAACTAACTTTGTATGTTTTATGTCCAGTTGTAGATGTAGCTTATCACTGATTCAGGAGCCTTTTGAGATATTTTTCCGCTGATGAAGTCAGGTATTTGATCATGTTAATTGGCTATAAATCTTAATGCATGTTTGTTCATATCTTTTTTAATCACATGAATAATAAAATTCATTGCCATTTTAAACACGTACACCCTTCATATTTAGTTCCAATACAATTATTTTGAGCGAAAAGGTGTTAATAACATAAAGTTGACATTGCTTTTAAGCTGGCAATCGTTTATATTAAGTAACAATACCTATGTTTTAAAAAAAAAGGTTTTGATAAAATTGAAAATTATTCGAAACAAACAAATACTTTATAATTAATTGTAATATCAACATTTTAATAAACAATGTATAAATACGCTCCTCAAAGATTTTAAACACGTCAAGATTCTATAATTAGTTACAAAATCAGTATTTTAAGAGCTAATGAATAAATAAAGTACATGATCATCTTTAACAAATAAACATTTTATGTTGGTTTGTAGAGTTTTCTGACACATGAACATTCGTCGGTTACTCATATGCATATCAAATAAACATATGATTTGTAACTGGGTAGAAAGCTAAAATTGTGGTCCTAAAGAAAACAACACTACAGCTTTATTCTAAAACTTTTATTGAAAAATTCAATTCAGATAACTTGATTATGTAGTAAAGCTGACATCCTATTACATAAGAAATTTGTGGCACCAATCACCAAATAACTAGGGCCCCAGCTATTTTAACTCTCCTTGAAGGAACAAGCAGCCTCTCAAACTTTAGAAAATACAATCTTGATAAAATGAAAAAAAGCATTAAACATAAATATCATGGCAACCTTTTGATATCTACAGGGTGGAACGCTAAAATTGTCGTCCTAAAGAAAACAACACTACAGCTTTATTTTAAAACTTTTATTGAAAAAATCAATTGCTGGTTTACCACATTCCCGAAATAGGAGTCTTACCTAGGACTTATTTTGCGGAGTGTCAAGTGCCAAACTGTCCTCGACGTTACTTACGCATGAAATGGGCTCCCGCCCTGGGATAATTATCTATGCAACGTCACAATATATACTTATATATATATATATATATATATATATATAAGTAAAGTTGGTTACTATAGTTGAGGGTGACCCGAGGGCTCCCTTTTCGATAGCTACTGCAACAAGATATAAGGGAGAGCGCTACTCATTTCGCTGGATGGCTCCACTTTACCCTTGATCCGTACATAATAATGCTGAATTTTAAGCAAGAAGGCATCAAGTACCATTTTTTAAGTCTTTGGTATGACTTGACCTGAGATTAACCCCGGTCTCACGGAACACTGGACAACACTCTAACCATTATGCCAACTGTCTTTATACAAGAATCATCAGAAAGAAAAAAAAAAGGATTTTGGAGAAATCGAAAAATACAGTCAAAAGAATGAATCACATATACGACCATACACAACAATACGCAAATATAATTCACACACACTCACACACACACACACACACACTTAAAGAGGTATACGCAATACTAAAGTATATACTCTTTGCCCGTATTTTTCATTTTTGTCGATTTCTCTAAAATTTCTTTTTTTTTACTTAAAATAGTATAAAGTATTCGATTCAAATGAATTAAATTAGGATCTCTAATACAAACATTCTTTGCGTTACTATCATTTTGATAACGAGTTTTCGAATGTCAGACGAGAAATATGCTTTCTTTTTAAGGTTCGTTTAAAGAAATCCTGCCAAAATTGGTGAATGACTAAATACAACTCACTACGATGCGAAAACAATGGTTTACTCACCTGATTGCTGCACCGACTTCGTCGATTTTGGTCCTTTAAAAAGAAAAATTAAAGACATATATGCTTATATAGAGCCTAGATTACGTATGATGAACGTCAGTAGATCTTATAAAATAAAATGGTTTCACACTGAAGAACACAAGAAACAGAAAATATCCAGCAGAAACTATAACAGACCTAGACGATCTATGTAATATAATGGCCGAGGGATTTCGTTTTATGCCTTTGGGTTTAGTTTCGCTGAGAACCTCTCGGCTCAGTGCATAGGTTACTTAGGTGCAACATTAACGCAGGTGTTCACGCGGAGCGGACGTGTCACTCAGAGATGTCACAATAGCCCAGATGGGAAAAGGGCTAGAGAGTGCGAATAAAGTCATGCACCGGAAGCTCACTGAGGATTTGGGGAATTTTGAAGAAAGTTAGTTGAGTTGAGTCCTGCCTCGGAAGAAGAAGAATGACTTTCGCTTGCTCGCGGAGGCCTTGCAACGGGTGTGCACGAGATAGGGGCAGATGAAAAAGCCAGAATAGAAAGAATGTGTATCCCTCTCCTTATGCCGAAGAACCTTTAAACTCAAAGGTAATAAAAAGTTTCGTACCTAATCTAAGAAGTCGTAAGTGTTTTTCGTGTTTCGAGATTCCTAGGTTCTATGAACATATGTTATGAAAATTATATGTCCATTTCCCATATCTGTGTCTGGCTATGGTACATCTAGTGTTTCTTTCAAATACATCTGCCTTCGCCAAATTCCGTCGCCATAGTCTGGAGCAAGTAACAGAGAGTATTGGCCTCGATCTGTACGCAAATAAAACAGAGTCCATGTGTTTTAAACTAACCACTGAAATTGGTGGACTGTTTCACATACCTCGGTAGCTATATTTCATCGACTAAAAGTGGTCTCAACATACGGAAAACTGATCCCTATAGCAATGTCAATACTACTATATTAATGTGTCACATGAGCGCTGATGAAACGCACGGAGAAAAAAAAAGTCAGATGGGAATAATACAAGAATTCTACGTGCCCTTTTGAACAAATCCCCGCAGCTACTTACAAAAGACCAGATGAACTGTCACTTAATCCCCATCTCACAAACCATCAAATTAAAACCAACAAGACATTCGGTGCATTATTAAAGCAGTAAGGATAAACTCATAATCGACTTTCTCATATAGATTACTACAGATGTACGGTTAATTGTTGACTGACTAGCAAGGAGTTACATACATCAGCTCAGTGAGGACACCGGATGTTGTCTACATGATCTTCTTGTACCACTGGAAAGTAGGGAGGTATGGTGAGAGAGAGTGTGTGTGTGTGTGTATGAGAGAGAGAGAGAAAGAGAAAGAAAAAGAGAGAGAGAGAGTCTGTTTGTGTGCGTGTGTGTGTGTGAAAGAGAGAGAAAGAGAGTCAGGGAACTCTGTGTTACCAGACGATGTCGATGATCATGACAATGAGGTTCATGATGAAGATAACATTATTCTGGAAGGAATATGTCTAAAAACAATGAACGCAACTTAGCACCAGACAAATACTTACTTAAAAATAATTATGCCAACCTGAAAATGCAATCACATAGATGAAATTTTTTTTAGTCTATGATAAAGTTCATATTTATATGATCATTAAATAGCAATCATTTTCGACGATTTATTCTTCATAAATTGTTTCAATGAAATCTGTTTTGTTCACAATTAAAAAGAAAGTTTCTATAGATGGAAGACAAAATGGTGATAGACGGAAAGAAAAGATGGTGATTTACAAAGTGATGTTTTGTCTGCTACAATAATGAAGTGCTTCTGTAATTATCCAAGTTATTACAATAGCGATGGCGTCTAGGAGTAAACCCATTGCAACTAAGTAGGCGCACGCAAGCACGATATATATATATATATATATATATATATATATATATATATATATATGTGTGTGTGTGTGTGTGTGTGTGTGTGTATATATATATATATGAGGATAATCATTTGAACCGTTATTTTACTTAAAAACTCTCCTACACACATACCTACATATATATATATATATATATATATATATATATATATATATATATATATATATATATATATATATATTGCAAACTCATACGCATTAAACCCAGTCGATGCGTCTGAAGAATTCGCTGACTGTATCACTGATGAAGACTAAAATCCCCAACAAAACGCGTATACTGGAAATTACACAAAACTTTAGCTGATGGTGAGGCCCCTCTCCTGAAGCATTGGAAAATGTGGATTGCCCCTTCACTGTCAGTACTTCTACACGGAGTGGGAGTACCTATGAGGGTCCTATCTATAAGTCAAATAGAACTAATTTAGTTGGTATGAAACTTAAACCGTATCTCATGGAGATGCTGCACGCATGGAGCTTTGGGTAATGTGAAATAGACCTCATATACTCTAAGGGCCACTCTAACTCGAAATGGAAGTACCGGATAGCGTCCTATCTTTGAGACAAATCGAATTATTTAATAATTTCCTAGACTTCAAACCATTTAAATCTGTGCCAGCAAGTGATTAATACTAAACTTAATTATGAATATTCGATAGAAATGTCTGAAACTGTTTAACTGTGCTAACAAATGACCTAAGCATGACATTAAACAGCTAGTGATTGCGAGGCTCTACTCTTGGAGTTTGGAGAGTATGGAATATTCCATCATAATCATTACTCTCGAGTCCACTCTGACCTGAAGTGGTGGTAATTGTTTGGGAATTAGCTATGAATCAAATAGAACTGTTAATTTTTTTTATAACGATTATAATTGATGCTAAATAGAATTATTTCAGTTAGATAATAATACTTGTGACCATTTCAAGTGCACAAATAGAATTAATAGTTTTCGATAGCAATACTGCTACCCATTCAATTGTGTAAAAATAAATAAGACCTAGTTTGTTTAAAAATGATGCTACAAACTCTTCAATTACAAATGATATAGATATGAATGCATATATAAATAGGATTTAGAATTAAATAATCCATAAGTTTTGATATGCACCAAAAGACACATCCTCAAATTATATATATATATATATATATATATGGAGAAAAATTGAAAAACAAAGTAATCCAAAGTAATGAATTTATTGTGAAAGAATGTCAACGCAATAACGTTTCGCTTTCGACAAACCATTCTCAGGACATTAAAAATGATGATACTTGGTCATCATTTTTCGTCCTGGTAACGGTTTATCAAAATCGAAACCATATGGCGTCGATTTTCTTTCATAATAAATTCATCACTTTGGATTACTTAGTTTTTTTCAGTTTTTATCCATACAGCCGGATTCTCTTCCATTGTACCCTCTCTCTCTCTCTCTTTCCCTCTTACACACACACACACACACACACACACACACACATATATATATATATATATATATATATATATATATATAAGTTTTTTGCCATTATATAACCAACAAGGGTTCATATGCTATAATATGTCTGTAATCACAAAGCTAATGTTTCTGTTGGCTGGAACTATAAGATACAGAGAATTGGAACCCCCATTTTTAAGTCCTGGGTAGCACACTGATGTACATCTGATGGTGATGTTCCATGTTTGGATTTCTCTGGAATGTAGATCGCTATTTTGTTATTAATCTACAATACACTCTGACCTGCAGGGGTCGTACAAGTTAGGGTTCCATTTAAAGGTCAAATAGAACTACTCAATCGTTAACGAAGGATGATTATTATTCATTAGTTAAACCATACAGCTTCGTGCAAATTATATCGCATAAGAATTACTGATACAGATAATTACTACTATTAAAAAGGACAATTTGTATCATTTAACCGTGTGCAAATAAATGAGCTCTAAAAATTCATTTAAAAATAAAGTTACCGACAAAATATTTGCTCACAAATCTTATTCATAGTATTTAAGATTGAATAACCCGCCAGAGTTGATATGCCATAAAATACCGACCAACTAATCAAACAAACAACCTAATAGGTGCATCTGAAATGTGAAGGGTTTTGATTTTATTATTTCTTGAGAACATGTCACAAAGAAATTTACAAATTAGAAAATTGATCTGATTGAAATAAGGCCCTTACGAAATGTAAAAAAAAAAAATCAATTAGAAATTTCACTTCCTAGAGACATTCTTTGATTGTATCCATCGTCTGGGCTGAAAATAGATTCCAGTTCCAAATACAAAAGGTAATCGAAACTGCCTGTTATATACTGTCACGATTTAATTTGTTGGTCTACAAAAAAATGAACTTGGAAAAGAAAACTTGTTTTTTTGCGGGGTGATCCGATACGGCGGACAAAACAGAAGCCTTAGTGTTGAATTCAAGATATTTGCTGACCAATAGAATTATTCATGAAATCGATGGTCACTCAAGAAGCCCAATCAGTGTCCTTTAAGCAAACAACAAATTTGTTCAGGACCTACGGTAAAGACAAGACTTTGTATTTACCCATCTTCATCCTCATGAGCACGATGTGACACAAGGTTAATTTTAAGCGGAGTTCAAAAGACATAACTGCAGAGGTTATCTTCTTTTAGGGCGGTGGAAAAGCCTCGTCTGCCAGACTATATACCCATTTCAAGTAAAGGATAAACAACGCTATGAACTGTTGTACAAACTATTCTTTTAGAGGAGTATCTTTCGGTCAAAGAATCATCTCAGCAAAAAAAAAAAAAAAATTATAAATTTTGCTGGGTCTATTCAGGATTCAGAAACAAACATATAAAACCTGACAATACAACAGAATATCGTTTGGATATAGTTATTTAATCTGTCTGTAACATAGCCATGATACGGATATGTGAAATGTAAATAAGTCATAGGGATTGCAAAAAACAATCGAAACACTGACGGCTCTCTTGTTTCAGGTACGAAACTTTTATTACCTTCTTGACTCTTAGGCTTTCGACATGAGGAGAGAGACACAATTTTTACTATACTGACCCGACAACACGCGGCGCACCCCCTAGACCATAACTGGACTGGCCTCACCCAGGTCCAAAAATCAAATAGCTTCGCCCAGCTTCAAATCTCAACTCACCGCTTTTATTCAAAATCACTAAGAATCCCAGCCCATCGCTTCCGGGCATGACGTCATTAACATTTTGGTAGTGTCCGTGGTGTAAAGGTTATCGTTGAAGGAAATGGACAGGGCGACACGAGTTCAAATCCTGGACGAGACTGATTGCATTTCACATAGCACTAATACCCTTGGGAAAGGTATGAATCCAATTATTCTCCCTCCAGCTATGGGTAAATAGTAGGGCAGACTGTGTTCTTCAGCCTTGTTGAGGCTACTTGTCTAGGGGAAGGAAAACTCTGAATTGAAACCTGTTAAACTCCGCTTCAAAATTGACCTTGTGTCATATCCTACCCGAGCTGAGGTGTTGGGTAAATAGGATGCCGTCATTCACATACCCAGTCTTATTTCTTCTCTGGGGTTTTTATTGTGACATTTGTGATTGTCACATCCTCCCCGCGCGCGCGTGAACTCCTGCGTTAATGTCTGCACCTACCCTTACACTAAGCCGAAAGTTTCTTGCCAAACTAAACTGAAAGATAAGATATATAAGACGAAAAATGATAACATTAAAAAATATCCTTCCGTAATTATATAACATGTCAATGAGTCAATCAAAGGCGACATCTACACTCTAAAGGGTAGTTCTCTGAAACTAGTCGATAAGTTCACCAACCTTGAAGCAATGTCTCATCAACCGAGACGGACATTACCACGCTTCTAGCAAATGCCTGGACAGCTAACGATTGTCTATCGGTCATATAGAAAGCAGACCTGACCGATAAAATAAAACGCAGTTTTTTCCAAGCAGCGGTCGTGTTGATACTGCTATATGGATGCACTACATAGACGCTAACTAAACGTATGGAGATAAATCTTCACAGCAATTACACAAGAATTCGGCGAGCAATATTGAACGAGTCCTAGAGGTAGCACCCAACAAAGCAGCAGCTATACGGCCAGTTAACACCCATCACGAAAACTATCCATATTAGAGGACCAAACATCCCGTACACTACTGGAGAAGTTGGGGCAAACTCATAATTGACGTTCTCCTGTGGACCCCTTCACATGGACGAGCAGAGGCAAGACGACCAGCTAGAACCTATATACAACAACTCTGTGACGATGCAGGATGTAGCCTTGAAAACCTACCGGGAACGATGGATGGTACAGACGGGTGGCCGGAGATGATCAGGGAGATCCGTGCTGGACGCACAACGTGATGATGATGATGATGATATTTCTCTTTAACAATAACAACAATCGGTCACATTAAGTTAATAAATTTATATCCATCCTGTTAAAAGTATTGATATAAATCAATGCTCTAGAAATTAAGAGGACTTGCTCAAATAAAAAAAAAACAAATGGATTAAAATATTTTTTTCACATTCACAGACTAGAAAAAACAATCTTTATTTCTCCTATATAATAAAGCAAGCGTATATCTTCAAGTAACAATAAGTATCAAATTATTATGGCATGTAAAACATCACATTTCAGAGGCAAAATTTACAGTTACAATAATATATGTCAAAAATTCAAGCATTTATAAATGAAAAATATTTATTCAGACGTATCTTATTCTAGTACATCAATTTTTGATTTTAGAACATCAAATGTTATTCATAAAATGAACCAAAAAAATTTAAAACTAATGTTACTTACGGTAAACACACCTTCAAAATGCAATAATCGAGTAAAAATTACTAATGTAAATTCAAATTCTTATTCATTTACCAATTCAATAAATCATAGTTATTCATTTTCCGTTTATTTATTCACTTATTTTGAAAATAATCAAAATCTATTTTTAATGCCTACACCTAACATTTAAATCCCATCACTGATTATAGAGGTTAACAGGATCAAAGTAAAACATAATTTGTATATTTTGTTCCAGACACAAATTACATCTACCATCAAAGCAGTTAGAAGTAATAGATCATTTCAATATTTTCCATTGAAATTTTGGAGTTAATATATCCTAACTTCCATTTAACGGACGAAATTCCAATATATACATTTTTCTTATCTTTTCCATTTTACTTTGTGAAAATAGTTGTTTGATACACTATGATTTTCATATTACGTATACAAACCCCATACGACAATCAATTTTAGTTTTACAATCACAATCATTATCATCATCATCCTTAGAGTTTTTCACATCAGCGTAAGCTGATGGTCTTTCACTGAAGATTGAGTGACAGCAAGTCTCTTCAAGTCTCCAGGATTCTTCTCAGTATTCTGGCCGTTTTCAATAATGCTGTTATTTGGATGGTTTCCACTCGGCCGCGAATATCTAAACCTTCCAGGCACTTTAATAATCCCTTAGTTACCGTGCCTAAAGCACCAATCACAATTGGTATAATTGTCACCTTCATGTTCCATAGTTTTTTCACTTCTCTAGCAAGGTCATTATTATTCCCTCATAAGTGTTTTTAACATCAGCGTTAGCTGATGGTCTCTCACAGGAGTTTGAATGATCGCATATCCCCTCAAGTCTCCAGGACTCTTAGAATTCTGACCATTCTCAATAATACTGTTGTTTGGATGGTCTCCACTTGTCCGCCAACTTCCAAGACCTCCAGTCCCTTTCATAATCCTTTTGTTACTGTACCAAAAGCATCAATAAAAATTGATATAATTGTCACCTTCATGTTACATAGTTTTTCTCAATTTCTTAGCAAGATCAAGGTACTTATTCTTCTTTTCACATTATTTCAGTTTTATTCTGTGATCAGCCGGGACAGCAATGTAAACAATATTATAAATTCTCTTTTTTTCGTTGATTATTATTAGGTCTGGTTTTCTGGCCGTGATTAGGTAATCCATTTGTATATCAAAGTCCCATAGGAGTTTATGTGTGTCATTTTCTAGGACAGGTGCTGGGTTTTGCATATACCATTTGTTTGTATGGTCAAATTTAAATTTTTTGCACATCTCCCAGTGGATCACCATGCCCACCAAGTAGTATCTAGTCTTATATTCCTTCCGCAAAAATTGACTGCTTTCGCTTATTATGTGTTTGATAGTTTCGTCTTTGTCACCGCATAGGCTACATTCACTATTTTGTTGCGTTTTACTTATTCTCACTTTGATACGATTGGTTCTTATGGCGTTGTTTTGTGCTGCTAATAGGAGAGATTCTGTTTCTTTCATAAAGTTTTCTTTTCGTAGCCACGTCTAGGTTTTCTCGTTTTAGATGTTTATTAGTCATTTAAAGCACGCATAGAGTTGATTCTCTTCCCATTTGTGTTTCCTAGTTATTGACATTCTGTTATCCATCGTGTTGTGAGTATTGTTTCTGGTGGCTGTAATCATTCCTTATATATATATATATATATATATATATATATATATATATATATATATATATATGTATATATATATTAAATAAATTATCAAATAAAATATATTGAATAAATTAAATAGATTATTAGTCAGGATTAGACATCCTGATGAGCCGCTTAGGCAAAACTGTAGTAGATTAGTTCCTGACTCACTAAATCATTATCGTTACTATATATATATATATATATATATATATATATATATATATATGTATATATATATATATATATATACGCAACTTTGAGCACGAACAGAATTCGAAATAAGATCATTTTTAAATAAGAGTCTTACAAGGTTGATTTCAGATTTACTCTACTCCTTGACGGTTACGATGCTAATGGGAAAAATCCCAATTGTTGGAGGTAGAACAGTTGGATTCATACATTTCAGTAGGGTATTGGAGCTATGAGAAATGAAAACTGCAGATGCAGTTGGTGTATTCTGCTGCCCGCGCCGACTCGGACAGGTATTATGTGAATTTAGCTGGGTGGATTTTTACTGTTTTTTAGTTCTTTTAACATCATAATAATGCACTTTGATGGACCTCAGGGTGAAAAGGCACGACAAACGAACAACTTAACTGATGTAGATAGATAGTTATATTTAATAATAATTCCGTCAGTTTTGCAATTAGCAGACTGATGAGTAGGGTGACCTCATGGTGAAGTGAGTACCTCGTTGTACTGGGACATCGTTAAAAGCGAGTTCGAACTCTAGTCGAGTTATAAAGTTCACTTTCGCACTAATATTATATGGAAAAGTAAAAATCATCTTTTCCCCCAATCTATCAGTTAAATAGCACTATATATTTTCTACTAAGGTCATGTCTTTGATATTAAATGCCCAACAAAGATTGATATGCCATTAATCAAAGAAATCAAAAGACGAAAAATATATGAAGAATACACAAACTCACACATACACACACACACACACACACATATATATATATATATATATATATATATATATATAATACAATCACACACATATATTGTCCATTCTGCTGGGTCGGCAGAATACACCGAGGAGTCTTACCCTTCTGTAGATATGAATCTGCAGAGGGGTAAGACTCCTCAAACGAGTGTCCTGGATACGACACTAAACAATCCGTTCGTGAAGCTCCAGGAATGTTGAAGCTTTGAGAATGTGGAGTACCTCTTTATTGCCATTGTTCCCAGGTGTACTCTCGCCCGAATCGGAAGCACCTGATAGGGTCATATCTATGGGTTAAATTGGACAAAACCGTGTACTTTAAACTGAATTGTTTGAAAAAAAAAACTAATTATATGTATAAAAATGAATTTGGCATTAAATAAACGACGATCGTTGACGTGCCATAAAACCAAACGAAAACAAATACACCCCACACACACACACACACACACACACACACACACACACACACACACAAGCATATATACACACATATATATATATATATATATATATATATATATATATATATGTGTGTGTGTGTGTGTGTGTGTGTGTGTCTGTGTGTCTGTGTCTCTGTGTGTTGATGATGATGATGATGATATACGTAGAATGAGAGATATAGCTGGATAGATAGATATAAACAGGCACAGGTAGACTGATTTCATTAGAATTGGATAGATAGATAGATAGATGACTAGTGAACGCAACATTCTGTTCTTGGTTGGTAAGGGGTTCCTGGAAATCAACATCATCATTAAGCCATGCCTTTTCTCCGTCATTATTGGCTATAGTTCTTGGTAAGTTCCCTTGATAGCATACATTATCCGTCCAGTGCTGCTTAATGTAATTTTTTGCCAGTTGACAAACTCTAGTATGTCCATATGTACGAGTCCACAGTGTACATAGTTGATTCACTCAAAGAAAGTCGGACAGAAAAGGAGAATACATAATTTTTTAATTGATTATTATTGTTTTCAGCGGAAAACCGACTTAACTCGCGTATAACTCTTTTCTCTTCGGGAACGGAAGTCGATTCAGCAGAAGTCTGTTGAGAGTAAATGACAGAATATTTCAATGCAGAGCCCGGAAAATGGCAATATTCTTGTCAGACAAGGAGAAGAGACAGGTTGAAATTTCTTTTTTGACTTCATCGAGCTGATTTCCGACAATCGTGATCGAAATGAGGCGAGCGTGCACGCCATTAAACAAATCTGTTTGTGTCTCTTCCCGTCAGTTTCGTAGGAAAAAAGCGTCTGAATAATGTCTACAATGCTACTTCCATATATCTATCTATATCAGAGTAATCATGACTATCACTCAATCTCTCACTCTCGGTCCATCTCTTTCTCTCTCTCTTTCTCTCTCTCTCTCACTTTATATATAAATATATATATGGATGTGTGAGTGCGTGAGTGCATGTGTACGTGTATATAGAGATGTGTGAATTTTAAACATATATTCTTTACATAGCTAGACAATTACATACCTTACCTTAAAAATATATATGAAGCTATCAAAGTTTTCGACCACTTTTTACTTATATATAAATATATATCAACCAACCAACACACACACACACACACACACACACACACACACACACACACACACACATATATATATATATATATATATGTTGGTATATCAATCTATTTCTGATGGATCATGACTATTCATTTGATCAATCGTTCTTGCTCTTTTTCTTATTCTCTCTCTCTCCATATATATATATTTATATATGCGCATGTATATATATATATATATATATATATATATATGTGTGTGTGTGTGTGTGTGTGTGTGTGTGTGTGTGTGTGAACCCATTTCATTCGTATATTGGTAGACAAATAGGAACTTTATCTTAGATATATACGGTCTATCAAGATATCAAGTACATTTTATTCACAAATATACCTACATATATACATATTTCTGTTTCAACGGGTCAATCGGAAGTTATATCAACATCCGCATAGAGCATTTTATGTATTAAATGGAAATCTGATGTTTGATAAAACGGAATATAATTTTCAACAACATGTGACTATGTCAATACTAATGTATAGAAGCACTATC